>JAODUO010000269.1:220000-375000 GCA_025642075.2 Ridgeia piscesae
CATCGGTAATCTACCGCGGCGTTGCTACATAAATGACCTCCCACAATTCTGGTTTTATCCCAACATAAACTACCCATAAATAACCCTAAACCTATTTTAATCCTTAACCATACCCTGCTAACAATCGACGCGTAGACTCAATACAGATATCGTAGAGCTACGCGTAGCCGCCGCCGATGTCGTCGAATTGCCGGCGAGTCGTGCGCGAGTTTGTTTTGTGAATTTTATTTGTTTCAGTAGATTGAGATTATATTGTGTGTTATAATTATACGCATAATATGTATATAAGCTACGGGAGGAGCACTTTGGCGGCTGTAGGTGGTTGTTTTATAGTTAGGTAGGAAAGTAAATGATCGACACCGATCTACCCCTAGAAAACCCCGAAGAATCCCACTTCGGGCACCAGAAACCGATGTCGGTTAGCAGTTCCCGGTGCTCTAAGAGGACGTGTCGACAATTCCTGGTAACACAACATCGCATCGAGTCCTTCTGGCGGTTCGGTTACCGCTTCACCCGTCTTCGGCGCTTAATCAGCGGCGCCATAATGACGCCGCAGGGGACATCATCCACCGTATACCCGCCCCGTCGCCGTCGTTGCATCGCTTTTGTTGCGACAGTCGTGTCTCGTTTCCACACCGACGACTTGAAAATAGCGCAATGCACACATACCGTAGCTCGGCCATTGTGATATTTGACAGCGATACGCTCCGACGCGGCGCACGTTACGAACTTGAGCCGAAACAATCGCCGCGCAGCGAGGAGGACGCGCGTCGTGTCACCGGGTGTCGTGACTCGCTTGTATCGCCGACCACAGACCACTTGTAAGAAAGTCACCGCGACGAAGACGTCTACTAATGAAACGTGAACTGTGTGTCATGTGGTGGTGGACTGGACCGTGTCATGTGGTGGTGGACTGGACCGTGTCATGTGGTGGTGGTCTCTGACCGTTTCCGGACTCGCCTGTTTCTGACTTTCCGTACTGCAAACACTCGAGCTATGCATTCTCACGCAGCCAGGGGTACTGTAGCGCAACGCAACGAACTTGCGAGGATGAAGTTATCTAAAGATGACAACGAAATTGAACAGTCGTGAACATTTTGTTTTCGAAAGGTTTACTACACAAACGTCCGTCTAAAGTAAAGTTAGCTCGATAGGTTGTATAATTCATTCGTGGCGTCGAGCCAGCTAGAATACGTTTGTCTTTCAGATGAATAATAAATTACAGATATCTGTCAGCCACACTGATTATGTTTCGTTTATCAGATGTTTATAGTGACAACAACCAAAGGTAAAGTAACAGCACCGACGTTATGACTGTGGAGCTCCTACAAAGTGACTGTCCGGGGCCGGGGGTTCCCACTCCTTCGTAACTCTCTAACACGGTTGCTTCTGCTTCAGACGGTCGCCAGGATACTCCAATAGTCAAGAACGCAGTTCGTGGAATACCCATTCCCGCTTCCAACCAAGTTAATTAAGACGTCTACTACTGCAGAACAGTTGTGAAGCAATACAGAACAAGGACGCCAGTACAGGCTCTGGCTAGACGACACAGGGAGATGGAAACCTTTGACCTAATGAGAGTCCAACAGTATTTCTGTCCATCCATGCGTGACCACCTTGGTGAAATCACTTGGGAGTGGAACAATCATCTAGGTGTTTTAATATTAAATTAGTAAATAAACAAACAAACAAACAAACAAACAAACAAACACACTTGCGTCATTGTGACTGTTCGTTTACTTTAAAATAAAATATTACAATTGAATAGTTTCTGTACACTTCATTTGAACTATATACACCATGAACAATATATAAATACAACGATGCCATCACAGCCGCAACGTCCCCACGAGAGAACAATCGTTTTCGCCCCGTCAATGATACAATTCCAACATATACACATTATATCCACACAGATCCCCGTACAGTTACATCTGAAACGTCGTTCACACACACACACACGCACGCACGCACGCACGCACGCACGCACGCACGCACGCACGCACGCACGCACCACATATTCTAAAACAACAGAAATAACACCTGAATAGAATTTACGAGGCGACGATCAGTGCTTGACATATCGTCAACCCAAGAAGATTGCACCACGTTTTTAAGCATACAATTGGGGAGAAGTACAATGACACTTGCTTACAACGACCACCCTTATATAAGGGACACCGTCCCCACAATTCCCCATAGGTTTTAGTTCATTAAATAAATAAGTTTAATGGCCAAACAACGATACTTCAATTGTTGTTGTTTACGACGTAAAACTAATAATTTTTACAGCCCTTTTTAAGAGAAATGAAAACAAAAAACGCATTCGTCTTAATGACAACGGAAACAACAGCACCAATACCCAACATTGCTACTGTCTATTCATGAGTTAATGACTATTTAAAAATCCTGTAACTGGAATGTGTTCACAAACAAAACTGCAGTTCGAAAAGTACATATTTTCACGATACAACAGTGCAATCAGTTTGATACGTCTTTACTCTAAATCAAACAAGACGTGCGGTATTTAACCTGTCAGTATCTCAGGATCAGCTTTATTATATATCTATATATATATATTAGGACTTGTTTTACTTAATTAACAACATCATTTGCGCTTCTCTTAATTACATGGCAATGCTAGCATGCTTAAAATCACCATGCCTGTAATGATTACCCACTCTAAATGTCCACTTCATTTCCGACACATTTTGTTAATTTGAATCATTGTCGACTCCAATTCACTTCCATATTACCTGTACGACACCAACTGCCACACACAGTGTACAATGTTTAGCCATCGAAGTTGTACTTGTACACATTGGTTGAAGTTAATACATGTTCATTTCACTAACTCCTCCTGAGTTTTACCGACACAAGCAGCCTCTTGATCTGATCCTTGTTCAAAATAAAAATTCCATAAATCAGGCTTTTGTGATTTACAAATTTCATATATTGCAGTTGAAGAGATTAAAGGCATGTAAATAAGTGGAAATCATCATGGCGGGCTAGTATTTATCACATGACAGAACGATTAATAAATGTATACAGATGCCAAAAGATGTTTCTTTCAATCTACTGTTAACTGCTTACTAGCACAGTTCTTGCTATTCTCGTTATCTTTTTCTGAAGAAAACAGCATGTCTTATAATGTGTAATTAATTGCGGTTAAAACCTACATGACAATATCCTAACTGAATAATTTTAATAGCCTTAATATTACATTTTAAATGTTGACCTCAAATTCTTACTAGAGGCAACCTAATGATGCTGATATCATTCAAGATAAGAAACAAAGAATGCGTGTCTCGTGACGTTCAGAAAGGTGAAGTCCTCAATGTACAGCCCTGTCACCATAGTAACTTGTTTTGTTGACACATTTTCACGACCTGACAAAACACGGTGTGCTTAGCATTGGACCAACCCTCCAGTTCCCTTCCGCAACAATATGGGGGGGGGGCGAGATTTCAAATTGGTAAAATCCTAAATTGCTACCAGTATCCATGTGCATCGACACATTTCTTTCAGTAGATGACGAACTATAGCACATTATTACCCACCAAAATACGGCAACCTATTCCCACGTGTTTACCGTATTTTTGGATTTTTACAGCGCCTAAATTAGTGCCACGTTTAATGAAGGTTGGATTAGTATAAAGGTGCCCCATTAAAAAAACACAAGACTGACTGAATATTTACAGCACACCATCGTGCTCCGATGAAAAATTAATACCAATATTACACATCCTTTCATGTGCGCCCGACACCCTTCCACTGTGGGGAACATGACACCAGCTCACAAACCACTTCTAGGGTTGCCCTGTTACACCTCTAGTGCACTGGAACTATCTATCGATATCCACTACCAACAGTCAAGTGGAACACTGACATTACCATTAAAGAGAAACGCGATACCTGTAAACGCTGGCACCTTCATTGATTTGTTTTAATCTGTCAAATACGGGACAGATGACATGATGTAAAAGCAACCGTGTGATGTCACTATCAATCCTCTGACGTTTTTCACGCGTAATGAGCTGAAAGGTTGGAAAGGTGGGGGATATCAGCGAGAGTTTGGCGAAGTCTCTGTAACTCGTCCAGTTACTTCATTTGTAACCACAACACGACTAGATTTGTAGCGGCATCCTGACCACAAAGGCATCTCCACTCTGTGTGGAAACTGAACCATCAAACCTGACCGACGGATGAACCTAGCACCAACAGGCATCAACATCTAGTGCAGAGCCACACTCATAAATTTATGTATTTGTTTTGGGAAAAATGGGCTATTGTGACTGCTCCTGAAGTTTATACATCTAGTAACACTCGCATATGGTATTACTGTGTCTGCAAACACCTCGATGTGTTTGCAGACCCTAATAACTATCACATTCCCTGACCAAAATAAGTTATTATGACAAGCGCCATTTGATTTTCCCCTCCTCACATTATGTCAGTTGAAAAGAAGCCAAGATATATTAGTCTGCATAACACTGCCTTAAAAGATAATTGTTATTTGAACACTGCATATACAGTGCTATTCCATTGCGTACAAAACTTGAATCTGATGTCTACAATGTTCTGAATGCCTTGATAGAACTCGCCTACTTTTCCCAAACCATCTGGCCACTGGTTAGGTTAATATTGCTGATTATTACATTTTCAATTATTACGCTCCTTTTGTTAGAAAGAACATCATTCCTAAGCTCTGCTGATAGGCATATATTTCACTGCCTGTTATTACATATACATCACCCATAAGGCTGCATCGAGTAAACAAGGACTCACGATACCTTTCCCACGAAGCAGTATGGGATACATCTACCACGAATTGCCATAAACCAACTGTCAAATGTTTTATCATCTTATAAGTTGTCAAAACAAGCCCAGGAAATGTTTCCAATCTACCCATTTCACACTATCACCGCCGTCAAAATGAAAAAAAATCACAGGGCATGTATCTGATTAAAGGCGATAGTTATGATTTCATGAAACAGGACGTTCTCAATATGCCTTGCTTTCCAGAGCGTTGTACAATGTTGCTTAAAGGTTTCTATTAATTGTCATATCATGATACTTACTGCATCATGACGAATGTTTTGTGAATGACATCGTTACAGTGTACATAGCTTTGTGTATCTTCACAGCCGTAATCACCAATGTAAAATGCTTAACGACATTTTACGCACTGAAAAGGTTTCACACATCTACAGATAGCACTTCGTACAGTATAGCAATTAGTTTCTTTGGTATATTTATCTCTGGCCACAATGTGACCACCTGCATGTCTCTGCCCGGTGACGGTAATCGTTAAAACAAACAGACAACAAGAAACAAACAATAACGTAGAGGACCACCGTCAAACTGCACCGCGGCATGAGCTCAGTGTGAACCTCAGAACCGCCCCAAACCCTGAGTATCAAGTCTATGAAGTGGTCACTTCTTTGTCTTTGGACTGCCACTAGGTGAGTCCGGTGGACTGGACATCTGCTGCTGGGCCAGCGACTGCTTCACGACAGACTTCTTCGTTTTGCCGAACGAGAGACGACGGTTGAAACTCATGTTGAATTCAGCATTGATTAGTTCGCCTGAAACATTTACAAATTTGATTTGGGAACAGGTTTTTGTTAAACAGCCGATTATGCTTATGATAGTGATGGTAATTTAGATATTTCTTTCGTTTAAGTAAATCACATCAATATCAATAATCAATACATCAATATAATTATGTAGTTTGTGCATTAAAATGGACTTGTGTTGTTGCACGTGCACATCGATGCATGCGTGCACACACGCAACGAGTATGTTGCATATTTGAGCATAATGCAAGGATGTTAATAAACAATTATTGATTTTATACACTCCCCTTTAAATAGGAGCTGTTTTAATGGTAACTGAAAATATCTATACAGGGATCATAGTGAAAGTGGTTATCCATTCACAAGAGAAATATTTAATTATTCAGAACAAGGTCAAAGTCATCCAGCATGCAATATTAACTGCGTAACCATGCAATATCTCGTATAGTTTTGGATGGTCTTGTATGCTTACAATGTCCAAACAAATCATGCATTTAGCATGGTTTGATACATTGTGTGAGACTTCCAATGTTTAGCATCCACAATTGCTATTAGCACTAATTTTCATTATGTACACAAATTTGGTAGCACCGCCATAGCATTTTCCCCACAAAATACATAGTGATCACCATATCACACACCTACATAAAGCTTAGTCTTATACTTCGGGACTATACTAACTTATGATGCAAGCACCTCTTATTCAACACAAGCAAAACCTTCACCACATACAAAAGCAACAATAACACAGCCTGAATAATACCTAAACCTCCTCTCACAATTGCTTTACACATTACAAATCAAACTGGTCGATTTCAAATCTTAAAAAATCTTTTTTAATTTAAATTTAGATTTAAAACAATTCATAGAGGCTGCTTAAGAGAAAAAGAGAACTGACTGTATTTTTTGGCGTTGCAAACATGTTAACATTCGAACACGTTACCAATTACATGCAGATAAGGACCACTTTTGACAATCTGACATTCAAAATCCGAGGCATCTATTTTGTAATTTACCTGATGATTTCACTAAAATAAATAACAAATTAAAAAAAAACCTGGCATATCTTAGCAGATACTAGGTAGGTATATACTTTTGCTAAATTAATCTGAAGTGAGAGAAGTTAAATTAATTTCAACCATCTTTCAAGTAGCGCTAGTAGGGAAATAACTGCAGTCATGTGACGTTAACACAATTAGACGCAGTGACATGGGAATATGACCAGTCATAATGAGACTAACCAGCTTTGGTTTGTTTAACTGATGACGGTTTTTCCACTATCCGGGTCTTGTCGACTTCGTCTCGCACTACAGGATTACTGCCAGCGCCACCTTGTGGCAGTGGCAGCCCACACGTTGGTGGCGACTCGGGTAGATCGACACCTGAGAGCAGAAACAGCACAAAATGTGCTGAGATTGCTTCGTGGAGATTCACAACGGTCTTGACGATTATGCCACAACTTAGTACGCTGCCGAATTCGCACGATACTGATCGTCATTCTTTGGAATTTTGAAAACAAATTCAATATGGACATTCAATAAGCACACATTCATGTGTGCACGCTAAAACTAATGTTCTACATTGCTAAATATTTACAAGCGCTGATCACAAAAATATGGCTAAACCAAGGGATTACGACTACAATGAAACAAAAACAACCATCTGCCGCGCTTAATATAAAGAAGTCATGCTAATATCAGCATATGCCTTGCAATAACACATTTACCTACAGGGGAAATGCGTTCAAACAAAGCTGTAAATCTACATATGCAAGCCAACACAACCATGCACGCACTAGACACGTAGTAAACGTACTCTGTGGGGGGAGGACAGGGGCAAAGACGTGTGCGGCAAACTCCTCAAACGTGCTGCGTTCCTTGTGCTTCTCCACAATGTTCTCCACACATTTGGCTCGCTCCTCAAAGCTGGACACGCTCGGTCAAGGAATAAACAACGGTTGATATCGAAATGCATACGCATTCATATCATATAGTACAGTATGTAGCACTTAAGACTGCACAGAGAGCTTCACATTTTACTCCCTAGCAGACTTGTTCAGTCAAACACTACCTCAGGAGAAAGACCCTGTAGAAAGGCAAGGTACGGTATATCAAACACATGTAAGTGAAAGATTAACAGCAAGTGTTATCTTAAAGACGTTGCCAAATTGGTGGATCAGCTTCCAATGGTCAAAGTAAGTGACTGAATACAGAATGATGAGCATGGATTAGTGTATCAGGTGGGATGCACTTATTACACTCAACATTTCTCACCCATCAACCAGGAGTCTGGCACTACCCAGGGTATAATGGAAAACAAATAACAAAAGACTGAAGAAAAACAACACACAATGCCTCACGTGGGGTACCCTGGGTAGTGCCAGGCTCCTGGTTGATGGGTCTGTGGGAGGCAGGACCATGGACGGTAGACACACAACAACAGCTCACATACCTACATCTGTCCAGGTGTGGTCAATGACCCAGTTGTAATTATGTCGTATTACAACTAATTAATTGGAATGTGCCACCAAGACACTGACCAGCCAATCATGTCAAGATGTCACAGTTCCAAGATTACAGCAATAATAATAATAATAATAAATAAATAACCGTATTTGTATCTCTAGCAATAACACCATTCAGAGGCGCATGACACTTTACATGAATATACAGATTACCTTAAAATAAACAATAGAGACGTAGTTGTAAAATAAATAGATCAGTAAAAGAAATTCAATATAAATAAATAATAATTAAATAATTAATAATAATAATAAGCAAGACAGTCAGTACATTACTGCAAATTGCTGTGAAATGTATGTGAAAATTAAAGTACAATGTAGTTGTATTTGTAAGCTGATTTAGCAAGGCAAGTTCACACACATTGCCTGTGTGTTTTTGAAGAGACACTAACAGCCGGTGGTCCCTTCTACCTGGGGTCTATGCCAGGGGAAGTAACAGATCCCACACGGGGGTAAATGTGTTACATGTAGTGGACTTACTAATTCTAGAGGACAACTCTAAAAATAAGCTGACAATACTCTAGCCACAAACCAGTGGCTAACATAGAGTGATGAGCTAACCTAGAGTGATGAGCTAACATAGAGTGATGAGCTAACACAGAGTGATGAGATAACATAGAGTGATGAGCTAACCTAGAGTGATGAGATAACATAGAGTGATGAGCTAACCTAGAGTGATGAGATAACATAGAGTGATGAGCTAACCTAGAGTGATGAGATAACATAGAGTGATGAGCTAACATAGAGTGATGGGCTACCATAGAGTGATGAGCTAACCTAGAGTGATGAGATAACATAGAGTGATGAGCTAACCTAGAGTGATGAGATAACATAGAGTGATGAGCTAACATAGAGTGATGGGCTACCATAGAGTGATGAGCTAACATAGAGTGATGAGCTAACATAGAGTGATGAGATAACATAGAGTGATGAGCTAACATAGAGTGATGGGCTAACATAGAGTGATGAGCTAACCTAGAGTGATGAGCTTACATAGAGTGATGAGCTAACATAGAGTGATGAGCTAACATAGAGTGATGGGCTAACCTAGAGTGATGAGCTTACATAGAGTGATGAGATAACATAGAGTGATGAGCTAACATAGAGTGATGAGCTAACATAGAGTGATGAGCTAACATAGAGTGATGAGCTACCATAGAATGATGAGCTTACATAGAGTGATGAGCTAACCTAGAATGATGAGCTTACATAGAGTGATGAGCTAACCTAGAATGATGAGCTTACATAGAGTGATGAGCTAACATAGAGTGATGAGCTAACATAGAGTGATGAGCTAACATAGAGTGATGAGCTAACATAGAGTGATGAGCTAACAGAGTGATGAGCTAACATCGAGTGATGAGCTAACATAGAATGAGCTAACATAGAGTGATGGGCTAACATTGAGTGATGAGCTAACATAGAGTGATGAGCTACCATAGAGTGATGAGCTACCATAGAGTGATGAGCTAACCTAGAGTGATGAGCTAACCTAGAGTGATGAGCTAACATAGAGTGACGGGCTAACATAGAGTGATGGGCTAACATAGAGTGATGAGCTAACCTAGAGTGATGAGCTAACCTAGAATGATGGGCTAACATAGAGTGACGGGCTAACATAGAGTGATGGGCTAACCTAGAGTGACGGGCTAACCTAGAGTGACGAGCTAACACAGAGTGATGAGCTACCATAGAGTGATGAGCTAACCTAGAGTGATGAGCTAACCTAGAATGATGGGCTAACATAGAGTGACGGGCTAACATAGAGTGATGGGCTAACCTAGAGTGACGAGCTAACCTAGAGTGACGAGCTAACACAGAGTGATGAGCTACCATAGAGTGATGAGCTAACCTAGAGTGATGAGCTAACCTAGAGTGATGAGCTAACATCGAGTGATGAGCTAACATCGAGTGATGAGCTAACATAGTGATGGGCTAACCTAGAGTGATGGGCTACCATAGAATGATGAGATAACATAGAGTGATGGGCTAACCTAGAGTGATGGGCTAACATAGAGTGACGGGCTAACCTAGAGTGACGAGCTAACCTAGAGTGACGAGCTAACACAGAGTGACGAGCTAACACAGAGTGACGGGCTAACCTAGAGTGACGGGCTAACCTAGAGTGATGGGCTAACCTAGAGTGACGGGCTAACCTAGAGTGACGAGCTAACACAGAGTGACGAGCTAACACAGAGTGACGAGCTAACCTAGAGTGACGGGCTAACCTAGAGTGATGGGCTAACCTAGAGTGACGGGCTAACCTAGAGTGACGAGCTAACATGGAGTGATGGGCTAACATGGAGTGATGGGCTACCATAGAGTGATGAGCTAACATAGAGTGATGAGCTAACGTAGAGTGATGAGCTAACGTAGAGTGATGAGCTAACGTAGAGTGATGAGCTAACATAGAGTGATGAGCTAACATCGAGTGATGAGCTAACATTGAGTGATGAGCTAACATCGAGTGATGGGCTAACATAGAGTGATGGGCTAACCTAGAGTGATGGGCTAACATCGAGTGATGAGCTAACATTGAGTGATGAGCTAACTAGAGTGATGGGCTAACATAGAGTGATGGGCTAACCTAGAGTGATGGGCTACCATAGAGTGATGAGCTAACAGAGTGATGGGCTAACCAAGAGTGATGGGCTAACCTAGAGTGATGGGCTACCATAGAGTGATGGGCTAACCTAGAGTGATGGGCTAACCTAGAGTGATGGCTAACCTAGAGTGATGGCTAACCTAGAGTGATGGCTAACTAGAGTGATGGCTAACACTAGAGTGATGGGCTAACCTAGAGTGATGAGCTAACATAGAGTGATGGGCTAACATAGAGTGATGGGCTAACCTAGAGTGATGGGCTAACCTAGAGTGATGGGCTAACCTAGAGTGATGGGCTAACCTAGAGTGATGGGCTAACCTAGAGTGATGGGCTACCATAGAGTGATGAGCTAACATAGAGTGACGGGCTAACATAGAGTGATGGGCTAACCTAGAGTGATGGGCTAACCTAGAGTGATGAGCTAACCTAGAGTGATGAGCTAACATAGAGTGATGAGGCTAACCTAGAGTGACGGCTAACCTAGAGTGAGGCTAACCTAGAGTGATGGGCTAACCTAGAGTGATGGGCTAACCTAGAGTGATGGGCTAACATAGAGTGATGGGCTAACATAGAGTGATGGGCTACCATAGAGTGATGGGCTAACATAGAGTGATGGGCTAACATAGAGTGATGAGCTAACATAGAGTGATGAACTAACCTAGAGTGAGAGCTAACCTAGAGTGAGGGCTAACCAGAGTGAGAGCTAACTAGATGATGGCTAACCTAGAGTGATGGACTAACCTAGAGTGATGGGCTAACATAGAGTGATGCTACCTAGAGTGATGGCTAACATAGAGTGATGGCTACCTAGAGTGATGAGCTAACCTAGAGTGATGAGCTAACACTAGAGTGATGAGCTAACATAGAGTGATGAGCTAACATAGAGTGATGAACTAACCTAGAGTGATGAGCTAACACAGAGTGATGAGCTAACATAGAGTGATGAGCTAACCTAGAGTGATGAGCTAACCTAGAGTGATGAGCTAACATAGAGTGATGAGCTAACATAGAGTGATGAGCTAACATAGAGTGATGAGCTAACATAGAGTGATGAGCTAACATAGAGTGATGAGCTAACCATAGAGTGATGAGCTAACATAGAGTGATGAGCTAACTAGAGTGATGAGCTAACCATAGAGTGATGAGCTAACCTAGAGTGATGAGCTAACCTAGAGTGATGAGCTAACATAGAGTGATGAGCTAACCTAGATATGAGCTAACATAGAGTGATGAGCTAACAAGAGTACTAACATAGTGATGGGCTAACCTAGAATGTTTATGCTAACCATAGAATAGCCACTGATGATAACCTAGAGTGATGAGCTAATTGAGCTGATGAGAGATGATGAGCTAACAGAGTGATGAGCTAACTAGAGTGATCAGCTAACATAGAGCGATGAGGTAACTATCAGAAATATCACAATATCTTGATGGTACAAAACCATGTACGTATACTTGCACTGATTTGACACTATCCCCCACATAAAGCAGGTCCAGGCACCACAGTGACCACCAGGCTGACCACACCTCTCTGTACACAACTAGTAAATGCCCTGGATTTGCCGTTGTACTACAGCACAACTAATTAATTAGAGAAATAGTTTCACTGAGGAGTCAACACAGTTACTCACTCATAGAAGGTTCACGCTAGTGTGTGTGTACATATCGACCATAGTTCATATTGTTTAACCTCGCTTTACAGTCTATTTCGTAATACAGCCACCTTGCAATTAAGGAAACCCTAGGGAAGGGTCACTGGCCCAATTGTGAGGCTGGCATTGGTAATGAGGTTCCACTGTAAATTAGGGACGCTATCAAGTATGTATGCAGGCTGCTATATAACTTCAACTAATCTTCAGCATTCAACTTTGTAATTATGATCGACCCAAAATAGGACAGTAACTGCACACATCAGGATAAATAAATCCCATCAGAATGTACCCCTCTTGGCGAAAACCCTTATTTTTTAAACTTCCCCTGGACATCCGTCCAGTATCAGCAATCTGACGGCTTCTGTACCTGGTTTCTGTGGGCATTTGTCTAAAATTTACAACATAAATGACAGACAACAGCAAAAAACAATATATTAAAATGTTATACTCTCGCCGAACCAATAAAAAAGGAGCGATCAATTAAGTTACATCAATTTCATTTCACCCTATCAAGTGCCCGTATTTGAAATTACCTACAAATATATATGACGGGTTTGTCTGGAGAGAAATAACTCGTGGCTTATTTAATATAAGTTCACAGAATAACAAATACAATGGTGGGAGGAAAGTAATGTTTCATTTATGGAGGCAATTTTATACAACGTGAATATGCATATGTCCTATACTCCATCTGTGTAGTGTCACTGAACCTTAAATTAGGTTGTCCAGGTAAATTAAGTTTCTTGCCAATCTCTCTTGGATTTACTTCAGAAAGGTAACAATGGAACTGAACCAAAACATGTATGATCTATATACCACCATGACAGCAATGTCAAACTTGTGCATAGAATTATACACTTTACTTTGCAAATGAACATTCTTTTAGGCACAACAAATGTAATGCAGTAACACCTTTTATGCAAGAACCAAAACACTATGGGACTTCACACAATCTCCTCCGAGACTGCGCTAAAATAGCTTCAAAATTGTGATGACCGTATTAGTGAGGTTAACTTCCTACACCACTGTTACAGAAATAACCTTGAACTGTCCTATTGTGACCTCACTCTTGAGGTGGCTGTAACAGCAAGGTGACTGTAAAGCGCAGTTCACCATGCCAGGCATTCCAGCCACTTCATTTACAGTGTTAGATTCTAGGAGGGAAAACACTTTTATCCCCTTGAGCACTCACCCCTGTCCCCTGTGGGTGATTACTGCACCCAGGGTGGGTGATCTACCCACATAAAGCATCCCTCCATGCCTTCAGGTACTCCTGGGAGACGGGAATTACAGTCACACCTCTTCCCCAAATCTCAGGTTTCCCACATCAATTATCTCTTACACAGCCCCCATGTTGCACGACATTATGTCACACAATTACACAGATTCACAGGGGGCCAGGAGGCCCAGGGTGAGGGGTTATGACACAGCAGGTAATGACAGGGCCCTCCTGCCTCCCTTGATGAATTGTTAATTCAGCAAACAAACACAATGGACACAGTAACATTGTTACTAAGTTAGCCACCATGTACAACGTAGCTTTAGTTAGAGACCCCTAAACCTGTCGTTTGGACAGGTAGAACCTGTTTTGGATGGGTATGAATTTCAGTGGACGGGTAAAAATTAGGTGCAAAAAAGGTGTTAAGAAATCATTGATATTGTCAATTATGCATTGAAAATAGATGTGACAAGTGTTTCTTGTTTGTTTTAGTAAATAATACATACCTCAACTGGTCTGTATGTATGAGAGTTAACAAGCACACGTTGACCACAATATGTTTTGGGACTGGCATATATATTACCCTGCATAAAGGCCTGATGTCCGTGCATACACACCATAAAACGATGTACCCAGGAGACTGACTTCCACGCAAAGTAAAATGACCGAATCAGTTATTGCCATTATACGGTTCACTGGCGAACTAAGATGATTACACTTGTGTCGTTTCTTCCCAGAGTTTCCTGTTGATGGTATTTTTGTTGTCTTAAACACTACAAAAGCAGCTTTTACTGCAATTGACACCAAGAGTGCAGAGGATATAAAATTAGTTTTATTCGTAGTGCAATCTCTTAGCACAAGTAACTTTACAACCTTTTCAGTAATATAATTTTGTAATACGAGATCCTGGATAACATCACTCATGTCTGCGGTGACTGAGCTGAGGTGCCCTTCTACCCAAGAGAAATGTTTGTCCTAATAGAGAGCAATTCGTGTACATGAAATATACACTAAGTAAGGATCAAACCTTACCAATATGAATTACAAAAACATACTTATTCGTTTACTGAGTAGTGATGATATAAACTTTGTGATATATAAAACTGACCGCAACTGACAAAAAATACTCCACATAAAACACAATAATGGCACAGTTACATTAATGACTTCTTAATTAATAAGGTTGTGAAATTAATTGATTAATTTGTGTTGTAAAACATTATTGATCTGATCAGTTTTTCACAACAGTTTTGAGTGGTCCACATATATCAATCTGGCATTGTTTATAATGTATTTATGACGTGTATTTTTAATGGCATAAAATACTACATGAAGTGAGACAAAATTAAAAATTTCTTGACTTTTTCTTACATAAAAACTCCAGTGGCCATAATCAGGATACCCTACAAGCACACAAACTTGCCATTTGTATTTTGTAATAACGAATGAATTAAACAAATCATCCTAACAAAATTTAAAGTTACAACCCCACGTCGCCTTTATTTCACTCTTGAAAAGTCCACGTGATCTTCTCCACATTACATACCTTCGACCACCGACCACTGACAGAGCAGCCACATATAAACAATCAAGCCTAACAATTTCCTGTGCTCTTCCCTGTGACGTGCACATGTCAGGGAATGCTGCCATTATCGTGCCATCATTATCACCCAGTAAGCAGACGTTTTCCGGCAGGCGAGTGCCACTTCCGAACTGCTGCCAGACTATTAGAATCAACCTGTGTGAACGTGGGAGCGAAGGAGACAAAGAACGGCACCTAATCACCTGGTAAACAGCGGCCACCACAAAGACCAATGCCTCGCCCCAGCCGCCGGTGGACACCCAACAAAGACATAACTGTCCTACGATGCGTTGGCCACTGTTTGTCCGTGCATGTGGCGTGGTCATCCAGGCACTTGAAGCGTGGCAGACTGACCTCTAGAGTACTGCAGAATGCCAGTCCGTTGTCCATCTGCCTGCTGGTCATCTCACTACTAGATAATTAGAGCTCTGTGGGAATGGTCAGAGTCAACTATGGACCCGCTGCATGGAATTCGCACTGATGAAGTGAGTAGACAGCAGCTCTCGGAATATACACGGAACGACTGCTTCGAAATGATACTAATAAATACCTTTTTTCATGCAAACGTCTTTGAAAATCATAGTCAATGGTGGATAAATGTAGCTGAACAACCGTGCCGAGAAATTGTAGCCAATAGTGGCACCATGGCACATACCAATTCACAATCCAGGACTTGTAATTGGATATCATCTAGCTAAAAAATAATGGGGACATTGGAGGTTGGTTTGCTAAAAATAAATGGACTACAGGTTCTTTTATATTAATTAGAATAATATGATAAATGCTATTGGACCTAAATCCTTTGGAAACCAAGCTCAGAGGCGCATCAATATAAAAGGGTTGATAAATCTTGAAGATATTGCTTTGAAATCATATCAAAACCAGGACACCATAATACAAACTATGAAGACTGTGCACAGAAATACAGTTGACCAACTGTGGCAGATAAGTGCAGAAAACAGACAACAAAAATTATACATGGATTCTATGTGGAAATTTGGCTGATTAATAAATTATTGTCCCAAAAATAGAGCAGGATAGTGAGGAACAGATAGACAACACTACTCGTGATATGATATCTAACTGATATGAATAGATATAAGCCAGCTGATACCTGGCTATACCTATAAGTACACATACTGCCAAAAACAGTTTAGATATACGATCTCTAACTCCACTATCTAATCAACATCGCATAGAAGTAATCATTATAGTTTGTTAAAGGCTATGTGAAATTACATTTCCAATTTATCTTAAACTTTGTATACATTAACATAATGCCAATGAATGTGCCAAATATGAAATGCATTCATTGCAAACTCATACGTCACTGTCTGCTTAAACATTGTTATTTGACTGTCATGATGCAACCAGCTCAGCAAACTTGCTGACGTCACCTATGTAAGTACTACAGAGTGTGGCCTATGTGTTAACACAGAATGGGGCGACCTGGCTTGTTTCGAGTTGTACGTGAAACTGCAGGGGTGCACTGCTGATACAGTGCTGCCCCCAACTGGCTTTCTACCAATGTTATTCCACACATTTGATGTATGCGTCCTAATTTCATGGTGTGTTTGAATGTTTCCTAGCATTAAATGGGTCACTTCTACTAAGTTGCAGTGCTCTACTTATTTCAATAACAGCACATGTTTAACAATTACGAACCCACATTCCTGCAATTAAAGATAGGGGCAGATACAGTTTCACCAAACCATTTTGTGGTCTGTAAACATTCCTGTTTTGTATCATTTCTAATGATAAACATACTACACCAAGTCGCCAATAAAGAACACAAGATTAATTTAAACCCATTAACAGTGAGCTATTGCATACCTACAATTATGAGAATTTGATCACATTAGTGATTTACAACACCTACATAGCTACACACTCTGTTGGCATGAGGATACTACAAAAAATTGTCATAAATTTCCTATAAAACATCTTCTGGAACAGACACCCCAGACAGATGACCGTGAATAAACTAAGACGCCACCAAGTGACCATGCCAGGTACCAGAATGCAAACATGTGACACCTGGTGTGCGAATGAGTAGTAGAGAAAGGATACAATGGCTTGTAGAAGGGTTTGAGAGAGCGCAGAATCTGACTCGCATTCAATGCAGTCGCTCGAACCAGACCAGGAAGGATCCGACCATCGACGATCGCACCATCAAATAGAGGCCCAAAGAATGGCACCTGGAAAACACAAAACAAAGCCATCAGTAACAACACATTTTACGAAAAGCGATTAGTTGTTTTCCTGCATTTTCTTAATCCCAACTTTTTGTTGGCGTAACATGAAGAAGACATTTGACTCTCAAAATGTGCACGTGGCTCGACAGTATTTACTCGATCCCGTTTTAACTCTGTATACAAATGAATGATTTATTTTTATTGGTTCAGTTCATCTACTCAATTACTTCACAACTTCTTTCAAGGAAAATGACTCTACTTTGAAGGCGCTAAATTGTGTCGAATTAACAGTATTACATGAATTAATAAACCACACATAAAGACTTTATTCAGGAATCCTTATGTGCTTTATGGAGAGGATTGAACTGTAGAAACTGCAAACATTTTGTTTCTTTTTAAAAATGCAGTGATTCTTTCATACCAGAATTTATTGCCAAAAGGTAAGATATCTGTTAATAATTTACATTTACATGACGTTACAAGCAAATAACATGGCACTTCTAAGTTTTCATGAAAATGTCTGACCTTTCAACACCTTCGATACCCTGCAACCGACCAATGCCAAACTCCATAGCTGTAGCCTTTCCACCAATATATCATGTTCCCAATTCACACCTTTATGAATGGACGTGTAAATCTACTATGCAGAGCATAGTAAATTTATCAGCCAAATTTGCATATCAACAATACCATGTTTTCTAAATCAGACTCTCGTTAACCGAGGCTGAATGTGTTTATGAATACATGTGTAGTAGCAAGATAAATCATTTAGCTATCCATTATGCTGTAGCAGCCAGTGCTGGTGAATAAATGGAAAGATATCATTATGCAGCAAATACAAATCTGGTACAAAAATGGCAATGGGCTTTTCCAGGGGAACTCAGTGTCGAAATGTCCTCATTAAAAGAGTTCACATGAAAGTCATTGTTGCAGCACAGCTCCAATTAGAAATTGTGTTTACAGCCGCTTGGCATAACAACACTAATTTTCACAGAATCTACCCCAGTATATCAGTCACGTGAATAGTCAATGAGTCTATTTAGCGACAGCTACAGGCATTGCATTCCCTCCATGTCAACCAACGGGCATAGTTCGACTGGTGCACCATGGGAATCAATCATAGACATCTGGTCCAGGCAGCTGTAATATACATTTTCTGTCTAGTGTGAATTTAATTTGATTAAAAATGTACTTGATTTAAAACAGAAATGCTAGACGTATACCATTTTAAAAGGAACGTATAAATAATTTCAATGGTTGTCTGCCATGCAGCTAGTTTTTTTAAATTTATAATTAAAATGCCCATATTAAAAAATAAAAATTCTCTAAATACTTGTAAATTAGGAATATTTTCTGACAGAAACTGTGTACAATGTGAATTTGACATACCAACTTTCACTCTGAAGTGTTGCTCCGATTTTAACATATGGAAATTGGTCTTTCGTACATGTTGTAAAACAGTATATTTTAATCCACTGCAAAAACACGTCTTTTAAAAGATGAATGACCACAATAGTTACATTTTGTAGGAATGTTATTTTCAACAGCTTCTATGTTAAAAAATATTGATTAAGTTGATGTGGATATTTTTAGAAACAGTCGTTTAGTTACAGAGTGAAAGTGATAAGTTCCCCAAGGCCAGTTAAGGAGACTCAAATAACAGAAACAGTATTTGTTGTACAAAAACCATTATTTCTGGCCCATTCACTCCAGGAAATCTTGATACTTAAAACAGCAGCTACAGTTACACGTGCCCCCAAATGCACACATACGACAGTATTACTTCACACCGGGTGGTCGATTCCTGCTGCTAATATTTCATTCAGGCATATTGCAATGTAAAAACTCTTAACGGGAATTGTGTTTGCATACCGTGCCACATCTTCGGTGGCATGAGCCAATTTTTGTTTTTACGTGGACTTTTCACTACATGGAATGGACACCACACAGTGTAGAACTAGGATTTTGCAGCATTCTTCCCAAGTGATACCTGGTGATATCTGGTGATGCGCGGATATGATTACCTTTGTAAGAAACACCACTGTATTACATAACACCGAACGCTTTCTTACAAATGCCTACATTCAAGATGGTTACCTGTGGTTTCATGTTCGGGGATGGCCGTTTCTAGATGGATATAATATTTCAGCTGCCGCTGCAAAGTACCGAAAAGAACTGTTCTAGTCACAATGGCTCGTTCATTACAGAAACTGCTGAGGTAAGGTATGTAATTTCAGCATTCACCGCAATGTAACGCCTGCACACTCACCCCTGGAATACGATTGATCTCAATGCGGAAGAGTCCATTATGCAGCGGGTATATGATGATGAGAACATCGCCAAACTCTGTCGGGATGATTCCCCGGCGGTAGCTGCGTGTGTGGTCCGACCAGATGACCTGTACCTCGTCGTTGCCCAGGTGGCGCAACTGGTGTCATAAAATGATTTTATAATTAAAAGACTAATTGAAATGATTCTTGTATTGTCACCCAGTTGAAGGTCCCGCCTTTTGGTCGTGCATATCTATACGAATTCCACCTTTTGTTGAGATACCTAGCAAATTTTGCTGACATCACCAGAGGTAATGGCACTGGGCAAGTCCAAACTATTGACATTGGGCGGGGCTGTGAGGCCTGTTATTTCTGAATGTACATGAAATTGTGATCACATAATTCCATATTTGTATATCCTCATAAAGATTACAATTCTTTCACTGGATGACGCAGAAATGTTTCCATTTTAATATAAAAAAGCATAAACATTCAGAGTAGTGGAAAATGGAAGAAGCACATTTTTAGTTAGTTTTTATTTAAATAGAAATGTCAACTCCTCCTAGCTGACTGGCCGAGTCATTTTTAACAGAAGAAAAGTATTGTCCAGTACAGCAAAGAACACAAACGTGACTTGCTGTGGGTAGCACGTATTGCGTACCTTCACATTGCTACCTCCAGGGCAGTCGGCCGGCATACGAGTGGACACATGGTAGATGACCTCAACTGTGGCCGTGGCATAGTAAGGAGCGGTCAAGCCCGTCGTGCCATTGTGTTGTAGACCACCCATGAAGCCAGTGTGGCTCTCTAGTGACACCTGCAGGAGAAATAAAAAATTAGGCAAGTAAAATTTACACCTCTAGTGTGAACACTGAAACAAAAACCCGCCTAGAATACACACAACTTGCGATGTTCCATCCAAGGTTGGCAACACCCTAGCCACAGAGTTCTGAACAGGGAAGAAAAAGAATATAGGAGGAAGGAGTGGAAGAAGAGGACGAAGAACAAGATGATGAATAGGAAGAGGAGGACGTAGAAGAAGGAAAAGACAACGAAGAAGAAGATGAAGTAGAAGATGGAGAACAGGAAAAAGAGGAAGTAGGAGAAGACGACGAATTAGAGGAAGGAGAAAAGAAGGAGAATAACGAGAAGTAGAGGATTAAGAAGAGGATTAAGAAGAGGATTAAGAAGAGGATTAAGAAGAGGATTAAGAAGAGGATTAAGAAGAGGATTAAGAAGAGGAATATTAGAAGAAGGATAAGATGAGGAAGCAGAAGAGGAAGACAAAGAAGATGAAGTAGAAGACGGAGAATAAGAAGAGGAGGAAGTAAAAGATGGAGGAGAAGAAAAAGAAGGAAAACGAGAAAAACTTGAGGAAGAAAAAGCGGAATTAGAATTGGGCAAAGAGGAAAAGAAGGAAGTGGAAGGAGAAGAATAAGAAGATGTGATTACCTCCCAGCCTAGACCGGCCACAAAGTCTTCGTAGGCCTTGCTGCCCCCCGTGTTGTTGAGAATGCTCTGTTTGTCCTCCTGGCCTGCAGCTACATAGATCACCGCCACCTTGTGTGTCTCCCGGCTACAACACAGACTGGGTGATACACCGCCACACACAAGTGTATCACGATACACCAACTGATACATTCACAACTAACAAACAAGCTCAAGGTAAGCTTATAATATATATTTAAACGCAGTGCAGGAAACTTACTTTGATTTACCTCGTACAAACGAAACAGAAAATGTTCTCTGACAATATTTCACGTTTCTCGTCAGAGTTATAATAATTAAATGCATCAATGGGTTTTCTACTCACCATTTCTGATTGTCCAAGTGCTTCAGTTCCCGCAACAACTTGTCACTTTTCTTGAGCAGGTCAAAGTGTGGTCTGAAATAAAACTTCACATGTCAACAAGCCAAATATACATTTACATTGCCAAGGTGATTGTCACAACTTATTTAGCAATTACCTATTTACCAGACGTTCCCAAATTCCACACATTCTTTAAAGTGAGATCTATGTATTAGAAATGTGACAAATAAAATAAAATAAAACAGGTAATAGTCTGTAGAACAAAACAAATTGTTTTATTTATAAGACATGTAACTAGTTTTACAATTTATAGTATAGTAATTTATTAATATTTCATATGCGGCAAGTATCTGTAAATTACTAACAACAAATATTTTATTAAAGTTGTTGAAAAATGTTACGACATTTTATTTTTGTCAAACTTTGACAATTAATATTTGGTTAATAAATTTACATATCTGGCACAAACTAGGCTATTTCCACCAGGAATTAATACTACAGATGTAATGAAAAGTTTATTTAAATAAGAAATTATTTATTTATCTGCATTAATGCAATTCAAGTATAGCACATGATTCGTTCACAGCACAATCTCTCAATTTAATAGAGTTCAATAGCAGGTATATATTTGGGTTAATAAATAAATAATTAACGGGCGAAGAAAATAATGAAATATCTGGCTAACAACATGGCAGCTGTAGACTGCTGGACACGAGACTGACCGTTTGCCCCATTGCAGAAAGCCCAGTTGATTGAGGAAGAGACGGCACAGCTGGAATGGAGACGATGTCTCACGGTTGTCCACTGGGTGCTGGGAATTTGCTGTCATGCTGAAAATACCCGAGACGTCAACTACGTCACTATGACCTACTACTGGCATCAACAGATTTCAAACATCCAATATGCCCACTTCCTCGACTGCCCCTACCCCTCTGATGACACATGCTGGTGGTGCCATCTTCTGGATAATTATGTGTCACTGGATTCCTTAGTTTATCTGCTGTGTGCTAAGGGCATATATATATATCTTATGATTTTATATTGGAAGATATCGAACAAGTGCTATTTGAAAATATGAACTGACAAAAAGTTCACAGTTTATGCATCATTCTAGACAAACTCTCTCAAAGACGAAACATCACATATCACGCATTTATTTTCATGCCGAATAGTATATTTAGAACCACCTATCTGAGAAATCAAACAGTCTTTTAAATAAGCACAACTTGCAATATTAAGCAACAAAGTACAAAACATTACACGTGAAAATAACAGCTGACAACCAACAACACCAAATGCTTCATAGTACCTACAGCAGCCCACACTTCATAGTACCTACAGCAGCCCACGCTTCATAGTACCTACAGCAGCCCACACTTCATAGTACCCACAGCCCACACTTCATAGTACCTACACAGCCCACACTTCATAGTACCTACAGCCCACACTTCATAGTACCTACAGCAGCCCACGCTTCATAGTACCTACAGCAGCCCACACTTCATAGTACCCACAGCCCACACTTCATAGTACCTACAGCAGCCCACACTTCATAGTACCTACAGCCCACACTTCATAGTACCTACAGCAGCCCACACTTCATAGTACCTACAGCAGCCCACGCTTCATAGTACCTACAGCAGCCCACACTTCATAGTACCTACAGCCCACACTTCATAGTACCTACAGCCCATACTTCATAGTACCTACAGCAGCCCACACTTCATAGTACCTACAGCAGCCCACACTTCATAGTACCTACAGCACCTCATAGTGCCCACACTTCATAGTACCTACAGCAGCTTCATGTCCTAGCAGCCCACATTCATAGTCCTACAGCCTACTTCATATACCTAGCCCACACTTCATAGTACCTACAGCAGCCCACACTTCATAGTACCTACAGCCCACACTTCATAGTACCTCACAGCCCACACTTCATAGTACCTACAGCAGCCCACACTTCATAGTACCTACAGCCCACACTTCATAGATCCTACAGCAAGCACACACTTCATAGTTAAGCACAAATAAAAACATTCTACCTGCAAAACACTTCATAGTACCTACAGCACCACACTTCATAGTACCTACAGCAGCCCACACTTCATAGTACCTACAGCAGCCCACACTTCATAGTACCTACAGCAGCCCACCTTCATAGTACCTACAGCACACCACACTTCATAGTACCTACACAGCCCACACTTCATAGTACCTACAGCCCACACTTCATAGTACCTACAGCAGCCCACACTTCATAGTACCTACAGCAGCCCACACTTCATAGTACCTACACAGCCCACACTTCATAGTACCTACAGCCCACACTTCATAGTACCTACAGCAGCCCACACTTCATAGTACCTACAGCCCACACTTCATAGTACCTACAGCCCACACTTCATAGTACCTACAGCCCACACTTCATAGTACCTACAGCAGCCCACACTTCATAGTACCTACAGCAGCCCACACTTCATAGTACCTACAGCAGCCCACACTTCATAGTACCTACACAGCCCACACTTCATAGTACCTACAGCAGCCCACACTTCATAGTACCTACAGCAGCCCACACTTCATAGTACCTACAGCCCACACTTCATAGTACCTACAGCCCACACTTCATAGTACCTACAGCAGCCCACACTTCATAGTACCTACAGCAGCCCACACTTCATAGTACCTACAGCAGCCCACACTTCATAGTACCTACAGCAGCCCACACTTCATAGTACCTACAGCCCACACTTCATAGTACCTACAGCCCACACTTCATAGTACCTACAGCCCACACTTCATAGTACCTACAGCCCACACTTCATAGTACCTACAGCAGCCCACACTTCATAGTACCTACAGCCCACACTTCATAGTACTACAGCCCACACTTCATAGTACCTAGCAGCCCACACTTCATAGTACCTACAGCCACTTCATAGTACCTACAGCCCAACTTCATAGTACCTACAGCTCCACACTTCATAGTACCTACAGCCCACATTCATAGTACCTACGCCCACATTCAAGTCCTGAAACCATAACAAATTTCAGCCACCTGATCTATGGCCCACACACTCAATAACATGTGCACACACACCCCGTCATATATAATAGTCAATATTGGCTTCTTCTGATGTACCCCATTTAGACTCAGAAAAACTAGACACACCCATATTTTGGTGATCTTGTATGCATGTTGTATACACTCGAAGCACCTTTAATTAAAATGATGTCTAAACAAATTAACCCTTTAAGGCGAGCGTGCCGGCTCCTAGGTTTTATTTATTTCATATCATAATACATTCTCACAATGCAACATGCATGTTGAAGGTTTACTCTCTGCTAATTTGTGTTCAGTTACTTTACTAAGTTCGGAACAATGTTTGCAATTTTTAAGATTCTGCCGGAAACATGTTCAAATGGTAAACAAAACATTCAGTTTAAAAAAAATTGATTGTTATCCGCTATGCCCTTTGATGTTTAACTTTCCCACGTTCTAGACAGTAGACTTCTGGTTAAACATTATTGCTCAGCACCCTCCATTTAATACGAAAAAAATAAAAACTGCTCCACACCTGGAGTCGGTCTGGTGGAGCCGGAGATATGCCGCCTCGTCATCCTTCTCCTGGAGCACAGCTCCCATGGTGCACTGCTCCGTGGCAGGGGGCAGGTCGTCGAGTGCATGGAAGGGGGCGTTGAGTGCTTCCCCAGGGTGGAGGTGACACTCGGGACTTGTGAAGCCAATGTACTGTAGCATCTGTGACAGCAGATGACATGTGTACAGACCAGGGGCAGACAACGTGTGTGTACAGACCGTGGGCTCACACTAAATAGTGCACACAGAGATTAAAACAAGACTCTTATTTCACAACTAACACATTTCGACTCACATCCACATTTCGGCCACCATCGGTGGATTTCATGAGGGACTGTATCTTCACCGAGAGTGAAGATACAGTTCCTGCATCTTCACCGAGAGTGAAGATACAGTTCCTGCATCTTCACCGAGAGTGAAGATACAGTTCCTGCATCTTCACCGAGAGTGAAGATACAGTTCCTGCATCTTCACCGAGAGTGAAGATACAGTTCCTGCATCTTCACCGAGAGTGAAGATACAGTTCTGGCATCTTCACTGAGAGTGAAGATACAGGAACTGCATATTCACTGAGAGTGAAGATACGGTTCCTGTATCTTCACTGAGAGTGAAGATACAGTTCCTCATGAAGGCCACAGATGGTAGTCGCAATGTCGATGTGAGTCAAAATTTATGAGTTGTGAAATATGAGTCTTGTCTTAATATAGTATTCTTCCAATTTAATGGACATTTTCATGAGTGCACAAAGATGTTTGTATGACAGATATTTGTGTACAACCAACTGTGTTTGGAAGCAAACCAAATATGTTTGTCTGCATTCTGAAATGGTTTTTCTCTTCAGAATATGATCATCCAACTTCATTGAAAACATTAATTTAAAATTAATCCAGAACAAATTAAAAAAAATTCAGATTAAAAGGAAGTTGCTATATAATATGATACAGGAATAAAATAACATTATAAAATGTGTAGATAAAATTAAATCAGACTACCGGTAGTATCTAGCTGAATACCAATTTGATTCAAAACAAATAACAAAATCATTCAGGCAAAATAATCTGCAGTGCATAAACT
Organism: Ridgeia piscesae; assembly: GCA_025642075.2. NCBI lineage: Eukaryota > Metazoa > Annelida > Polychaeta > Sabellida > Siboglinidae > Ridgeia > Ridgeia piscesae. The sequence goes on from JAODUO010000269.1 coordinate 246,109, forward strand.
TTAAATTTATAACAAACTATTTCAAGGACTCCTTCTTAAACTGAATGTTTCCTGTCACTAGACTTGTGAAGTGAATGTAGACGTTGCTCACTTCATTTAAGTTATCAGCGTGTTCTGGTTCTTTGGTTTCCTGATACAGCGGAAGTTCGCCCGGATGCCGGGTGGTTCCCCCTAGACTAGATCTGTCACCGGCACCATCGCATGTGGGTGTCCGACCCACACGGTCGATATCTTCAACAATTCGCAACGATTCCACTGGAGCTGCCAAAAATATATTTGATCTTAACGCGATGTAACTTTGTATGAAGCAATCTACTATCAACACAACAAACGCATTTAATTAATACAAATATTATTACAAAAAGCCAGAACACATAAGCTTTAGTATTCATAAGATTACCTTTCTCCAGTACCCACTACATTTCCTCCTTACTGTTTTTTCCAGCTATATTTTACACATCAAATGTGGAACGATTCTTTCTCCAAAGCACACGGCAATAATGCACGTGTATAAACACTAGATCGCTTTTCAGATTCCCAAATGAAATTCACACCAACAACATGGAACAAAATGAAAAACAGTTTCTAAAGGACACTGTTCAGACAGTAATTGATCCCAAACCTGAGAGGACATATCACATGACACTGTGTAACCAGACCTCACGCGTATTCACATACACAGCGTCACACAGGGCACTCACACAGTACTACACGCTACATACACATAGAGCACGGCTCAACATTACCACCTGCCCACATGTCCTGGACAGGTAATTATTCACGTCCTACCAGTACATTGTCCAGTGGGACAAGCTGATCGAGTTGCAATATATACTATTTATTACAGTAAAAATGTTTCAGTACCAAAAGATTGATGCGTTTGACTCACTGACAAGATATCAAATTTCATTGGAAGAAAAACTAAAAGTCAACTGAGTGTTTATCATTCCTCATTACAAAAAACCGCTTGCCTGCACACGTGTGTATTTTGTTTTAAAATCTGAGCATTTCATGCTACTTTGGAAAGCAGAAAATCATGATGCAATTCATCCAAATGAAAACCAGATCACCAGATCATCACCCTAGTACAGCAACAATATTTGCATTTCATGTTTAATGCTTTTTTATTGGGATAGGTAGGTTTCCGTTGGGACAACTAAACGTGACTTGGTATTTATCCGACTGGACAAGTGGTTTCCAGGGTTAATGTCGAGCCCTGTACACACATCTACAAGACAAATATGCAGTGCGATTCACTGTGCACCCTGTGCTATACACCCTGTTATTTACCACACACACATCTGTACACCAAACACCCTGTACTGTTGCCTGTCACGTTGTGGGCCAATGTTACATTAGAATACAAGAAATGACTAACAGGACGTCTAATTGTTAATCTCATGTCAAATTCACATGTCACCACAACTACAAACTCTAGTGACAACACACTACCTAAAGATACCAAAGTCCACCGTTAACATGTCACACCAGCCCATCTTCTGTAGTTTCTAAGCTTCCTGACACAATATTGTTTTTGTTACCCAATATTAACTACTGATCTAAGTCCTTGATACCAGTGAGCAATGCTGAAAAAATACAACACCAGACTTGACCAACTGTCCAGCATTTATTCACTTTGTTTTCAGCCAAATCGTCACCCACATTGTCCTGTGACATTTATTGAACTCAAACAATTACATTTATAACTTTATTTACATACTAAAATCCATAGCAATTTCTGTTCAGCAGTATTTACAACAACTGAACAAGTTGTGATTATTTTCAGAGAGAAAGGCCCAGAAACGTTTCATTTGTGTATCTTAATTTGTAATTATGTGAAGTTTGGAGAAGAAACCTCATTTACAATCAGAATGAATGTCTCGCCAAAACATGTTGATGGAATAGACAATATTCTGCATTCAAATGTTCTGTCTGAATACTGCATATGACACTGCTGTATGACACTACTGTATGATGTATGACACTACTCTTTGACGCTACTGTATGACGTATGACACCACTGTATGACGTATGACACTCCTGTATGAGACTACTGTATGCTGTATGACACTATTGTACGACACTACTGTATGACATATGAGACTGCTGTATGACACTAATGTATGATGTATGACATGACACTGCTGTATAACACTACTGTATGACATGACACTGCTGTATGACACTACTGTATGAGACTACTGTATGATGTATGACACTGCTGTATGACACTATTGTATGACACTGTTGTATGACACTGCTGTATGACACTACTGTATGACACTACTGTATGATGTATGACACTGCTGTATGACACTATTATATGACACTGCTGTATGACACTGGTGTATGACACTACTGTGACAGTACTGTATGTTGTATGACACTGCTAGCCGCTATGACACTGTGGCCAGACATTGCTACGTCACAACAGCTACCTGCAAACAGCAATTGACAGTAGCTACCTGATTCAGAACGATATTGACATATTGACACACCACTGCAATTGCTATGTGCTCAGTACAACAGCAACTTGACTAAAGACGAAACCAAATAACATGAACAAAACCAACAAAAAACTATGGAATAACAGACACACCAGGGAGTGTTGTGTCATTACTATGTCGGTGTGAGTGTGACACTGTCCAAACTGTGTCTGTGCTGTGTCAGTATTACAGTAGTGTCAGTAGTAATACATAAGTGTGTAACACTGTTCAAAGTGTGTCAGTGTGCTGTGTCAGTATTACAGTAGTGTCAGTAGTACTATGTATGTAAGTGTGTAACACTGTCCATAGTGTGTCAGTGAGACAGTGTGGTCACTTTGTCGTAAATACAAAACTGTCAGTAACTTGACACATCAGATGTCATACAGGCAGTACCGTGTCAGTAACTTGACATGTCACACTTGAAGTGTCAGATTGACAATGGAGTGTGTCAGAACTACATCTAAGAGTGTATTTTACGTCAAAGCCAGACATGGCAGGTGAACAGGATTATTTATGAATTAACGTAAACGGTCCAATTTGTTTCTTCCAAAGACTACACAGGGTCTTATTGAATAAAATATACTGAACTTATTTTCAGCCAGACCCCTTGTTGTCATGGTAACAAATAAAATGTCTGCCATTTTTTATCAATGTATGAAAATCATTTAGAGATACGTAATTTTGAGAAAAGCTAACCTTACTGACAGCAAATATACAAAGCTATTAACGAATGTTACACCACGGCATAAAACCATAGTGGGTTTTTTTGGTTAAAAAACTTGTTTCACCTGTGGTATCTGGCCCTAACGGCTCCACCTATGTCACCTCTCCCTGTTAGCCAGCGTGGATGTCACTTCATCAGCCGAGGACCAGTGCCTGGCTCCACTCCAGATGGAGCAATGCCATTGGGTTGGGGCAGGAAGGGAGGGGAGAGATGCCATTGGGTTGGGACAGGAAGGGAGGGGAGAGATGCCATTGGGTTGGGGCAGGAAGGGAGGGGAGAGATGCCATTGGGTTGGGGCAGGAAGGGAGGGGAGAGATGCCATTGGGTTGGGCAGGAAGGGAGGGGAGAGATGCCATTGGGTTGGGGCAGGAAGGGAGGGGAGAGATGCCATTGGGTTGGGACAGGAAGGGAGGGGAGAGATGCCATTGGGTTGGGGCAGGAAGGGAGGGGAGAGATGCCATTGGGTTGGGACAGGAAGGGAGGGAGAGATGCCATTGGGTTGGGGCAGGAAGGGAGGGGAGAGATGCCATTGGGTTGGGGCAGGAAGGGAGGGAGAGATGCCATTGGGTTGGGGCAGGAAGGGAGGGGAGAGATGCCATTGGGTTGGGGCAGGAAGGGAGGGGAGATATGCCATTGGGTTGGGACAGGAAGGGAGGGGAGAGATGCCATTGGGTTGGGGCAGGAAGGGAGGGGAGAGATGCCATTGGGTTGGGGCAGGAAGGGAGTGGAGAGATGCCATTGGGTTGGGGCAGGAAGGGAGTGGAGAGATGCCATTGGGTAGGGGCAGGAAGGGAGGGAGAGATCACAGATAAAGTCACAGAAATAACATAACTCTTGGCTACGGCAACATTTATCAGAGAAAATAAGTTCATAAGGCCGTTTAATTGGAAGATTATAAACCAAGGTCTATGTTCACTGGCTTCCTGGCCCCACAGACCATGGATCGACTGTTATTGAAGATAATAAGAACAAGAGTGGTTTGCTTGTGTGTTTTATATGCTCTGTCCTGAGGGTGTTTCTCCTACTTGACTGAATAGAGTGGTGATGTCGAGATGGTGCCATCATAACTGGAGCCTTTTGTTGCTCAGTGCAGTGCATGCGTGCGTACGTGCATGTGTGTCTATTAGTTTGATGAATATGAAGAAACTCTGACATAGTGTTGGACATAATAGAGATGACTATGCAAATGGAAATCTGCATGTTGTCATTACAACACTGCACGGACGGAGTGTGGAGATATTTGGAGGCTAATGAACCAGGGCTGGATAGCAACATGGGATGGCAGGCATACGAATGGAGACGGACCATGGGTAGATTGACTGCGATGTACTGGATACCCCATTCAAAGAGGGTAATGAGGGGGAGAGTAATGAGAGGGAGTGTGGCCAGACGATGGCGACTCGGCTGACGTAGACAGTAGTGACTTTGCACAAACACACGACAGAATGAAGTGACTTGAGACAGACACCGACAGTGACTCGCGGCTTACCTTACAACACTACACGGCAAGCAGCACAGCTCAGAGTACAAAGAAACAAATAAGACCTGTGTGAGTATCTGCGGGAACACACGCCCTCTATAGGCCAGCACTGGAACTATCATTGCCAGCACATACATGTACACTGCTGCACTGATGTATCATATACATGTACACTGCTGCACTGATGTATCATATACATGTACACTGCTGCACTGATGTATCATATACATGTACACTACTGCACCGATGTATCATATACATGTACACTGCTGCATTGATGTATCACATACATGTACACTGCTGCACTGATGTATCATATACATGTACACTACTGCACCGATGTATCATATACATGTACACTGCTGCACTGATGTATCATATACATGTACACTACTGCACCGATGTATCATATACATGTACACTACTGCACCGATGTATCATATACATGTACACTGCTGCACTGATGTATCATATACATGTACACTACTGCACTGATGTATCATATACATGTACACTGCTGCACTGATGTATCATATACATGTACACTGCTGCACTGATGTATCATATACATGTACACTGCTGCACTGATGTATCATATACATGTACACTGCTGCACTGATGTATCATATACATGTACACTGCTGCACTGATGTATCATATACATGTACACTGCTGCACTGATGTATCACATACATGTACACTGCTGCACTGATGTATCATATACATGTACACTACTGCACCGATGTATCATATACATGTACACTGCTGCACTGATGTATCATATACATGTACACTGCTGCACTGATGTATCATATACATGTACACTACTGCACCGATGTATCATATACATGTACACTGCTGCACTGCATGTATCATATACATGTACACTACTGCACTGATGTATCATATACATGTACACTGATATATCATATACATGTACACTGCTGCACTGATGTATCATATACATGTACACTAGTGCACTGATGTATCATACACATGTACACTGCTGCACTGATGTATCATACTGAGTGTTCCGTGTGTTCAGGTTAATAAGCCACTTCCTGTTGCAACGTAGAACAGCAATCAGACGCTCATATAACTGTTTGTAAGGTTCTCTGCGTGTGAGTTTGTTTATTTGTGTGTGTATGAGTGTGTGTGCGTGTGTGGGTGTGTATGCATGTGGTGGGTTAATAATGGTAATATGAATAATACAAATGTATCCACAAATGTTAAAATCGCTAATGTACAAAATTACAAGTTCGTCATTAAAAAGAAATGTTTTCACTCAGTTAGCCATGAATGTCATGAGAGGTCTTAACTTGCCCATTTCCCACAATCTGTACATATTGCTGTTTCCCACATCTATCCATGCTTTTTAAACAACTAATCTGTATGAAACAAGATAATTGTGCAAGAAATGTGCACATGTGCACATACATGTGTGCCTAGACACCCTCTAGCCATCACATTCGCATGTTTCAATTACTGTCCCCGTCACATGACACAGCAACCAGTAGTGACACAGTATACACAGAAATAGGAGGTGTTTATTTGCACGCAACATTTGGTATAACATAAATTTTAAGAAGTTTTTTACAAAATATCCCCAATGGAACAGCAACATTTGCAACAAATGCAATATACATAATATCATGACCAACTCTTTTACATCTGCGTAAAACGTGGCTCAAACCCTGAAACTCATCTGAACCCTTAACAGCCAACAATAAATTTGGCAAAAACCTACTTTTCTTCAACAAAATTGAGACAATTCCTGAAAGCATGACACTAAGAGGAACATTTTTCCATACCTCCTCCTCCCACCTATACATATTTCTTTGATCGTAGTTAGATTACCCACAAGCCATCAGTGTGTATGAGTATTGTACCTGCGGGGTAGGAGCCTGCCCTACAGTGGGGTGGACCGTACAGGATGGCGCTGTCCCAACAGAACCGGCCAGCCAGGTCACGAATGATGGCACGTGTAATTGTCTTTCCCGTCGTCAGTCTGGCTGTCATTGTGTCCCCCGGCAGGTTGGACTGTAAACACGCCAGACTCAGCTACGAGATTTAAGAACACAGGCTCATTGTGAATTTTAATAATGTAATCTTAAAATCTAACCAATCTGTCTTGGTAAAAGTTAGTGTATTATGTACATAAGAGCAGAAGACTAAATTGAAATCAGTTAGCATTTTAACCATGCAACCAGATAATCTTTGTGCAACGTCCTGATATAGTCTTGCTGAATGTTACAACAGTTTATTTGAACTACACTTTTTATCTCACTTGTCACATTTGCCCAGTTATAAAATACAGAATTGAAGCACACAATTACAGTATGCATGATTTTAGTACACTATTTAGTTTTATAAGAATTATTTAATTTAATTTTAGACTAGATTGCAAAGGAATATTAAATTCTGAATGTAGACTACTCCCTGGGGTAGCCATTCCCTGGAAATTGATATTACGATGCAGAAACCAATCTTCCATTGTTGACAACCATCAATATAGGCAGAACTTCATGATATATAAATGATACATCAATTTACGTTGAAATTGTAATGATGCTGTATATGCTGAACATATGAATTCCCGACTTATGGTATTTATAAAAATCGCATGTTTTTCTATTACAGAAAAAATAACCAAATTAGTATCTACCCACCTGTGCTGGAAGCTCCACAAATGATATCAGTGTCATGTTCTTTAGAACAAAAAACTGCAATCAAGACAAAAACAGTTTCATTTCTCAAGGCTTGCAAAATGATAACAGAAGACGCAAGCAACAATAAAGAACCCAGATCCTAAAATCTGTTTTGTTTTATGCTAAGATGTTTTTAGTACATAAACACACTTTTTGTTGGAATAACATATTCTTCAATGAGACAATAATTTTTTTAATATTTTTATACTCGGTCAGGCAGTGTAAAAATATTAATTAACCAATATTTTTTCAGAGATTATTGGAGAAGTAAATGGTCATTTTGGGTAGCCGTTATCCTAAGTTGTGGCCTGGGGTACAAATAAAGAAATTCTAACGTTGCTGAACACAATCCTGATGAGTTCGTACCTGTGTATTAGGTGCGTTGAAGATTTCAGACACAAGCTCCGCCCCTTCCAGTGTGTCGGAGTCGTCACTCTCCAACACGTTGCTGTTGAGTTGTGCTGCGCCTCCCCCCATGGGGAAGTGACCAAGATGGGTGACTAGTTTGGTCATCACCTACAGACACACCCACGCATTGTCACATTGTATGTACTCCTGTGGCTAATAACTAGCTTACATCCTCTATGGTCCACCCAAAAGAAGGGACAGTAGCTATCAAAATTAAAGTGGTTTTGGTCCTTTAAAATGTGTTTTGAAAATGGAGCTCATTGGGGGTGGGTGGTTCATGCAATTCCCTCATGTACGAGAAAGATACTCCAGTAATATGCCATAGTATAAACACATTTACTACTAACAAAACATTCCCTTTTTTACTTTTGTCTTCCGAGCGACCAACTGGCAATGACTACAAAAAAGAATGCTATTTAGAGTTATTTACATGGATATTTATGGTATGCCAGGTTTTTCCTGTAGGGTCTTTCTCCCACCTGATAGAACTCAGTGGTGGTCCCAGAAGGTGTCACTGTGTCCACAATAGAGACGACTGGTGCCTCTTGACTGTAGCTCCATGGTTGGATGCACATCAATTACAACTTACACCATGAGTCAACCTCCCCCAATTGTCATCAAAACCTAACTCTTGTTTTTAGATAAAACACGTAAATGTCGCTCATTACATTCTCCTTCACAAAAGCAATTTCATTTACAGATCTCAACGAAAGTTTTGACACCTGTGAGCACAATTGTGCTAAACTGATACTCACGGTTCGAGCTGCCAACTTGAGCATGTCGTTCTCGACGCCTCCGACCTTCCCACTCTCCCCGACTGCCCTCTTGTCCGACGGTACTGCCGTTGTCGTCGGAGCCGAGGGTTTCTGAGTGCGCCCTGCGTATTCCGACAGGGTATCTACGGGACTCTTAGGGGTGGAGGGAATGCTGTGAGTTATCTCCCGGACGTTCTCGATCTCGCTGTCAGCAGAGGAGTAGTCAGGGAAACTACTGCGGGGCGTGAGGGTGCCTAGTGGGCCGGTTACTACGTAGTCCAGCACCTGCAAACAGTTTCCAAAAAACAATATTTAATAATTTCAATACAACAGGCTCTATACCAGCTGTGTGGTTTGCGATGCGTGACTCAATTATAATATATAATTTTAATAGTTTCTATCTTTGTCGAACTGGTAAACTGATTTGTGCTGTGAAAATATATTCAGTACTTTTAATGACATTTCATCAATGTATTTATTATTTGTAGTTTGTATTCAATACAATTACCATTGTGCATTTGATCTGATGCTGTGTAACTGTGGATGTAGGTGTTTCTGGTGGCCCACAGCTAATCACAATGTAACAGTGCCATAGTTACCACAATTACAGTTTTACTACTGTTAGTATTACTACTACACAACAGTGTTCAGTCGAACGTGACAGCTTTGGCTACATTTACTAGTCAAATAGTTTTACTCACAACAATGTAATTATTCTGGCAGACAGTGTGACATATCATTAGTGGTAGTTGCTCAACTCATTCCCCCGAAACATTTTTGCATTTACAAAATTCAGTAACCGACTGTAGTGAGTGAAGGGTTAACATTACAGCAGCCTGTTGACACAACAACTGGCTCCGTATCTACCCACCTTGAATGTCTTGTAGAGCAGACTCTTGTGTGCTCCGGCGGCTGTGTCGAGGAGGAACGGCTCCAGTGGAACTCTCATACACCACTCCAGGAGACAGAACATGATGGACACCAGCAGCTACAGCACACACAGCGTCAACACTTACTCAGTGACGTTTACCCACTTACACCATACCATACGATGTCTTGAAATGTGTGTTTACACGACTTATGTGATGACTCATGTTTACACGCTGCAAGGTGTAATTACTAACTCACTGAGCTTATGCATCGGTCGTTGTGGTTGCTGGACTGGACACTACTTCAAGAAACACATGCCACTCTTGTAAACAATTGGACAATCTCAGTTCTGTTACAGGACCACAGACCCTAAGTGGTTCATATGGTTCTCCAATTAGCAGGATAGAATCAACATCAGTTAGATTATCCAAGCTATGAAGGATTATAGTCACCAATGTTGTTTTTACACCAAAAATACCACGATTGATCTGAGCTTAGTACCACAAACTTTTGACACATAAAATAGGTAAGTTGTCAAGCACCCTACTAACCACATGATCGTAGGCTGTCAAGCACTCTACTAACCACATGATAGTAGGCTATCAAGCACCCTACTAACCGCATGATCGTAGGCTGTCAAGTACCCTACTAACCACATGATTGTAGGCTGTCAAGCACCATACTAACCACATGATTGTAGGCTGTCAAGCACCCTACTAACCACATGATTGTAGGCTGTCAAGCACCCTTCTAACCGCATGATCGTAGGCTGTCAAGCACCCTACTAACCACATGATCGTAGGCTGTCAAGCACGCTTCTAACCACATGATCGTAGGCTGTCAAGCACCCTACTAACCACATGGTCATAGGCTGTCAAGCACCCTACTAACCACATGATCGTAGGCTGTCAAGCACCCTACTAACCACATGATCGTAGGCTGTCAAGCACCCTACTAACCACATGGTCATAGGCTGTCAAGCACCCTACTAACCACATGATCGTAGGCTGTCAAGCACCCTACTAACCACATGGTCATAGGCTGTCAAGCACCCTACTAACCACATGATCGTAGGCTGTCAAGCACCCTACTAACCACATGGTCGTAGGCTGTCAAGCATCCTACTAACTACTGGTCACATGTTGGTCTGCCCACAATGAAGCACCACAAGAGACCTACCCTCTTGTCCTCAGGGGAGTTGGAATGATTCGTTGAAGGCAGCAAGGCCTGTATTGTATTGCAAATTGTCTGAAAAACAACCAATATTAGTGACTCATGTGCACAAATAAAAAAAAATTCAACATAACGGGCTAATATCATGCATCAACATAAACTAACACATAAACTGGACCTTTGTTAAGATTCATAAATTTAGCAACATCCTTTTAAAAGGAATGTCTTTGACTCTCTGTTCTGGCTTACATTCTTTTATACAGTTATCGAAGGGAATCAGGTATATGAAATAGTTTTCCAAAGGCCCTGTTTTCCATAGCAAGAATCCACTGCAAATTATTTGCAATTGAGGCTAAACTACATAGACTTTCCACAGACATAATCACATAGCCGTATTACATGAAGACATATTGAAGACGCTACCTTTACATTATGGTCTGGGACTGCTTTTCCTAGGTATCGAATAGTCCATAATACTTTCTATGTACGACCACAATAGTCGTGTCACTACCACAACACTATCACCATGGCAACCCTATCCACTGCTCCCTGGGGGGGGAGTGTTACCTCGATAATCTTGCACGGAATCTCAGCGTCCTTCTCCAGGAAGATGGGAATGTGATCACACAGCAGCAACAACATATGGGCCGCGACCTGCGCCACCGACTTGTTGTTGAACTGAAATACACACCAAATGTTGTCATTTGCAGCAGGGCCTTGATGACAGCACTGCCCTGTGTGATGCATTTTGTGAGACCTTTCACTGTCTCTTGTCAGAGTCACATATTTTATGGCTACATTGTTGAGCGAGGCAGGTTTAACTGTTATGTGTATTCTCTTGAGATAATAAATACATTTTTGTTAAGTGTATTTACATAAATTAAACAGTTCTTTCTAAAATGTAATGAATACAGTTAATTTTGTCACTTGTAAGACTTATTACTGAATACATGTTTATGTGCAGAAAATTATCATGTTCATCAAGACGCTGCCACTAAACAATATTACATTTATATTACAGTTTACTTACAAATTAGAATTTTTTTTAAGTTCACGGACACACAAACAAAGGGGAAAGCGGGATAAAACTGTACCTTGAGAGTAGAGAGGAGTGTGTTTACTGCCTCCTTGAGCTTTGGGTGCATGATGTCATGGCTGAGCTCCTCATACATGAAGATACCCAGACTGCTGATGGCAATGCACCTGGCAGGACAGAACCAAACATACAGTGGCATATACATAATACAACAGAAAAGGTAGAACTAACCATGCAGTGACACTCATACAAATATATGGATGGATGACATCATTGTCAAACGACAACTTGTAGAATCAATTCAGATATAAATAATGCCTGTCACATTGTGAATTTGTGACAGTAGACTAGATGTAAAAAACTAGTGTAACATACTGAATTCAAAATATAAATCTATCCAGCAGCCATAATTGTAAAAGCAGGTACATTCATGAATTTGTAAAAATACCCACATCTTGTCAACATCAATGCAACTGTTTGCTATCAACATGGTTGTGTTTTTAGTCTACCATCATAATTTACAGTAACATCATTGTCGCATGATTAGTGTGTATAGTCAACCCGCTTTTTTTAGAAATGCAAAACTTCCAGTTAAACCCATTATGTAAGTTCAGCATAACAAACACATTTCGCAATGAAACTTACCTAGCCAAACCGTCTGGTTCCCGCTTGCCTGATTTCAGCAGAACGTTGATGATGTGATCCTGAAAAGACAATGATAATTCTGTGACCCTGTAGTACAAACGCACATGGATGATTATCAGCTTACCCTGAATGCACACAAGGAAATTTTGAACTTTGGAATATACTGACTGAACCTTCGAAACCTTGGCATAGACGACTCTGCTCAGATGAACTAGCCATGACAGTCACTCTTTGGTGGCGCTTTGAGCAAAATGCAAAAGATGTTGTAATAAAATTTACATTAAAATCTGTTCATAAATGTCTTCATTGGAACCAAGCAATATTACCATTATACGCAAACTGCCAGTATGGAAAATTTCACTTTGATACACACTGCTAAAAAGTTGTTTTAATGACTTTTTTATATACAGGTTTCTGCTATAGACAGGAGGCCTCCGAGGCAGGTTGTGTTGTAGTAACACCCGTACAACATCATAAAGAATGTGTCCCATTCCCGTCAGGTCATCAACTTTGAACAAATCTGTGAGACTTACAGACAATTGTAAGTCGCGACACCAGTGGACACAGCTGAAGTTAGGACAACAGACATACCTTGACGTCCCCACACTGCATGATGGTCAAGTCGCCAGACTTGGGCTGCAGAACAGGCAGCTCTCCGAGGTGATTGGGGTAACACAGTAGTGACCCGAGGATGGACGTTGCTTCGACCCGTGGAGCCTGCAACAGCACGGGTTTTCAGTGAGACAGAGCATCTAAAACTGTTTTTTTTTTAAATCCTGACAAAACGTTGAATAAAATGACATCCAGTTGAACAAAAAAGGTTACATAAGACAACAGACGTAACCCTACCTGTTTTAGGTCACCGGTGGCAGTGATGGTGTTTGCTGCATGGATGAAGTCTAGCATGAGCATGGTGGCGCCAGGTAGTGGCAGTGAGAAGAACCGTGGTCCACAGTGTCGCACCAACTCGTTCGTACTTTCCTGCAAATTGAAACCCGATAATGTCCTAGATAATCCAGTTACAAAAGGCATTGCATGATGGGCATACATGTTGGTCATATGTAATATAATCTTTATTTTAGCACATTAAAATGGCAATGATTTTATATATATATATATATATATATATATATATATATATATATATATATATATATATATATATATATATATTGACCTATGCTGATCAATATTACCTTATAGATATCGAATGTGGTATCTTTGTAAACTGCCTTTGGCTCAATAGTAAAAACAAGAAATTTTTAATTATTACATCATCACAAACATAAAATGAGATAATATAAGAAAACTATCATGTCATGTTATAGTATTCTACCGAATCAACCCGTACATAACTTTTTGGAGGGTGTGTACCTTTTCCGAAGGTGTGTGTGTGTGTGTGTGTGTGTGTGTGTGTGTGTGTGTGTGTGTGTGTGTGTGTGTGTGTGTGTGTGTGTGTGTGTGTGTGTGTGTGTTGTGTGCATGCATGGAAGCGTGCATGCATGTGTCGAATGGATGGGGGTAGTTAGCACCCTTCCCAAGTGCATAAGCTTTGTTGGACTTTTAATATCCTGGAAGGGCCCAGTCCTGTATGTGAAAGAAGGAGTGTACTAGTCACCTGGTCTGAGTTGACTAGCCCCTGATGTAACACGTGGTAGAAGCGACTGAGGTAGTCGCTGGACGGAGGGAGGTCGACTGACCGTACTGTGAGCACACACAGGAGTCGGTAGGCCAGCAGGCGGCCCTGCTTGTACAGCAACGGCAGCTGCACCGCCTGCAGAACAGCAGCAACAGTCTTCACACAACCGCAATAGAAGTACCAATCAAACTCCTGACATTTCCACGAGAGACACGCAGCATTCATTCTGTGTTGTCGACTGTATTTATTGTTTGTGATGCGGCGACCACCACTGCAATTTCTATAATATAGATTGGGCTTTATATTTTATCACGGTTAAGGTTTATATACTGTTTTAATAATGTATTTATTCCGTATTTTTTCTACTATTTTATTTCTGTATTTTATGAGCACTGCAAATAAATTTCCCTTGCACTGATTAATGATTATATATACAAATTAATACATAATTATTATATTGTATGGTCATTATACGAAACACATATTTTATATACTTAAATCCAGTTTTTTTCACATTGTTGTTTAAAAAATGCAACTTTATTTGGTCACTGTTGTTGCCTGTATATGGGATCTACACACTGTAAAGCGGTACAAACAATTATAATTTTATCTGGTGCTATATTAAATCAAATATATTATTATTATGATTCTAACATGTACAGAAACGCAACGGATGTAAGTGAATGGTTTCAAGGCAAGGAATATATATCTGTTGTTTTATTACAAGATAAACAAATTTATCAGCGTGGGTACCAATGACTTAGACACAACAGAAGTTAGCTTATTAATATCATAAAATATCGTTGTACTTATTTATACAGCCGAGATCTGACATGACAAAACATAAAAATCCCATAAAATACCAGATCAGTGGCTTTGAAAACGTTAACAATTACTTCTATGCCTGAACCTTGGATCTATGCATGTGTTGAAGTCATAGATTAAGTACTATGTAGACAGAAACTGTACAATGTACCTCAAAGAGCCAGGGTGTGTAGAACATGGCAGGTGGAACCAGTTCTGGGGGAGGTGGAGACGTCTGATTGTCCCTGGACACTGACAGGTTGGCTCGCATCTGTAACAACAATCACAGCTTCAGATGTATAGGTAAGTTCTTATTTACCTCAATATCCAATCATCACGATTGCTGAAAGCGCTTCACACTCCCTGGCAGACCTGTTCAATCGAACAGTCTCGGCTTCTCTGGGAAGCATTCAGCCACACTGCAATTAATGCGTGAAGATTATTCGTACATACTATTGTCTATAGCCAGGTAGTCACTCATACATCTGAGTGAACTGGAGCAATGTAGAATGAATAAACTTGCCTGTGGTTTTACACAGCAGCACAGGATTCAAACCCTGGTCCTCTCAGTCGAGAGTCTGGCGCTCTACCCCTGAGCCACTGAGCCACTGAGTCACCACATGTGATGTCCAGGTCACACTGGCATGCCAAATCTGTACTTTGGGATGGTCTCATAAGTTTGCAAATAAAATGTTTGTTTTTAGTATTGTTGGTTCAGACCTCGCCACCAATACATGGTGTGTGACTGTAACTGACTTTTTGAGCGTAACTGACCCTCCCCCTTAAGGTGTGTCAACCATAATAAACAATACAACAGGTGCAGTGATATTCATGAGTTGTAAGACGTGGTTTCTGTATACCATTGTCAAATTATGTGCTTTTGAATATATAAGGAGAAAGAAATATCACAGTAACATTCAGCATTAATATTACAGAAATGTTGTAAAATTCAATATCAGTAATCTAATATCAACGTTGCAGTGTTTGCCAAAAAGCAAACATCAAAAACAAAACTGTGACATAATTCAATAATCATGGATAAACAAACACTTTAGTTATGGCATTTCAACTACACATTCATACAGTAAAATACTACTGCAATAATGATTAAAAGTTGAATACGGTTCACATAAATGTATTTAAATATAAGTTAAAATAATCAAGACGTTTCAACTATACAAAACGTCTTTGTCAGGTCTGCATGTTATCTCATTGGCTCAAAATCATATCTACATAATCTATTGGCCAACAAAGTCAAACACGCCAGTTCGGCTCTGACGAACACACAGGAGTGGAATCCATACATTGAATGAATACTAAATATATACCTAACAGCTTACCTTTAAGAGTGTGTCTGCCAAATCACCGAGATACTCGATAACTTGGGCGTGGATGTCGGGGTCTTTGATACTGTTGATGTTACCAAGAACCCCCAGCATGCGGCGCCACAGTCCAACAGCGACATCTGGTGTCCAGCCAGTGAGTCGTCCACATGCCAGTACGCACCGCATGCTCACGGCCAGATAGTCATCTAGGCCCTCTGGTGGACAGATGATCAACAATAAGAGCCTTCATATGATAATGATAATACGTAGTAAGAACCTTCACATGGTATCGTAAATATGCATCCATTCGGAGAATAAGAATAATAAGTTAATTAGGATGAGATTAGTTAAATAAAAAATATGTAATTAATATATATATATATATATATATATATATATATATATATATATATATATATGATAATAAATAATTAAAACATGATGTTAAATGATACAAAAACCATGGATGTATAATTTTATTTTAAAATAAAACTGTGAAAGTATACGAGGAAACTACTGGTGGTGCCATAGTATGCTACACAAAGAGTTGAGAGGTTTTTAAAAGTCAGAAGGCATAAAACGGTCTTCCTTTGTACTGCAGCGTGTTCCACAGTCCCAGTCAATCACACGGCTGATTTCTTTGGCCTGGGCACTTTTGTGGCTCACCAGAAACCTCCAAGCGCAATGTTGAAATGTTTATTTTTATTACTATTTATTATTATTATTATATAATTTATGATTAATTATTATTATTATAGGCGTAGCATTAGAGACGCGAGTGTGCCAGGTTATGAGGGACGTACCTTTGTGGCTGGCCGAGTCCTTGAAACTCTCTGTCCGGTGCATCTGGGCCGTGTACCGGCCGCCGTCATCGTTCACTTCGTCCGCGTCTCTGTTGTTGACCGTTGGCTGCTCGGACCGAGTCCTGCTGACCAGTACAGGTGAGTCGGCCTTCCTCTCACTGCCCGCGTCACACAAGTCAGATGACTCCGTGACTACAACAGGACGTCCACTCACACAATGTCTTTGACAGAAATGTATGTTTTGCCACAGAAATATTAAGCCTAAGTTGTTTGCTGATTTGATGTGTCAGGTTGTAATTGGGTTTATTATTTTAACAAATCCCAGTATGACTCAAAATACAACAAAGTATATTCAATATTAGCCAACAACATCATACAAACTATTGACACCAACAGAACATAATTTTTTTAATCTATTTATTATAAAATGTACATAAATATATACTTTATACACACATACATAATATATTAATATATAAGTGTTATATATTAATTTAAATACACTTAAATATTTGTGTAACGTCTTAGAAACCATATAATGTATTTTGTATTTTACGCGCTTACTACAAATCTTTTATTAATCCTTAATTACTAATCTAATATTATATACACATATAATTAAAAACTTTTCTTAAAGTTTTCTTCTCATTCCATTTACACGTTACAAAATGTGTACATGGCTACAAACTTGCTAGTTCCCATGTATTCAATGTCACACAAATGTTAGTGATAACAATATTAATCACTGGTAATATAATAAATAATAAATAAATATTTTTATATAGTGCCAAATCTATTTACAACCATTCAAGGCACTTTACATGTACACATCAATTTAAATAATTTATGACTAAAAGTATTGCTATATTGTCAATGTGTCATAAATAAAGTCATTTAAGAAGAACGTAGAATTAAAATCAAATATTTTAAAGTTCTTTTTGTGAATGACGCAGTCACAACTTCACAGATCACATTGTTACTGCAGCTGTTAAAATATTGGTTTAAATATAGCACTTTTAATGCACTCTTGAAAGCATCCTCATTATTCAGTTGTCATACTGGAATAGCATATGCATGGATGCACACGATTTGGAAACTTCTGGAAGTTAGTTGAATATTAAAAATATCTGAGTGTATGCCTACTACAAAATATAATACATGTAGTAGTAATAATGACACCACTCACTCATGAGAGGAACTTCTATGTCGGATCGGTCTCCGTAGCTGCCCTTGTCGAAGCTGATACTGTTGCTGTCTGTGCTCTGGTCCAGGAGGTGGTAGGACACCTGGTTACTGTCGACACTTGTCATACTCAGGTTGTCTGTCACCGCTGACGTCTGACTGGCCGTCACACTGCCTGGCTCCGCGTCGTCACCCAGTGCAAATGTCATGTCTGTAGTGACAAGTAGGTGACATCAATTATGTTGTTGACACAGGTTTATCAGCTTATTAAAATTGGTTTAAATTTGCTCAAGATTACACGTGATAATATTAATTTTAATATGTTGGCGAGATCAAAGCGAATCACTGAAGATTTGTTGATAAAAACATTCTGGTGGCCAATTTTATGTGTGATGTTTCAAGTTAGTGATATAAATGTGGTTGATTATGCAGGTTTATAAGCGAATTAAACCAGCGTTACATGGTACAGATAAAACATCTGGCTTTAAATAAATAAATTGGACAGTGACCACGCAAACTTATAGTACAGTGCATGTATTACTGTTGATGATATAAAATTTAACTCGAGCAATAACATTTCAAATACAGATTTGTATATCACTGACGCTGAAACATTATTTTAACAAATCCCGATATGACTCAAAACACAACAAAGTATATTCAATATTAGCCAGCAACAAATCAACATAACAGATTCAAGCTGAAAAACAAATTGTTTTGATTATTATTGCACAGAAGCACTGGATTCAGTGTGTTCTTGGGAACACTGAGCTGGCTGAAGATGCTAAGAATTCAGCTAATCTTTCCACACATGAACATGGTCAGTGACACGGTCAGTGACACGGTCAGTGACACGGTCAGTGACACGGTCAGTGACATGGTCAGTGACACGGTCAGTGATACGAGGTGTCTGCCACTGTCCTGTAGTGTGGAAAGATAAATAGGCTAAATTATTATAAAAATCAAAGACATAATTGTCACGAAAAAGGCAAAACTGGCATCTACACTAGCTGTAGCGCCTTGTTAAACTAAAACATATATATATATATATATATATATATATATATATATATATATATATATATACACACATATAATATATATATATATATACATATACATACATATATATATATATATATATATATATATATATATATATATATATATATATGTATGTATAATCTCATATGTTGCATCTTTTGTTTTGTGACAATACGGATTCCTATTTCATAAAAATTTAATTAAAAAAACAAATTATCCACAAAGTCGCCTGCGAATTTAAACCTGAGAGAACAGACATAGAAACACATATTTTTTACACATCAAATGTGAAAACCTGTGTTTTGTGGAAGCAGCAAGCAATCTACGAAAAGCAATGACTTCCACAAGGAGTCAAGTGATGGAATTCGTCATTGCGAAGCCAGCAGAAAAAAAACCCACATCGTCATTAAGTGCAATGACAGGACACAACTCACGACAGCTGGCACCGGGGTTCGCGACAAACACGTCACTGTCGGTGTCCGTCACGAACTTATCGTCGAACGAACAAACGATGACCTGGTATGAATCAGGGGGGTCGGCATGACTGCCACCCCCCCACACGGGGTCTGCGCACCCCCTACTCGACTGGAAGCAACAGATGCTGTCGAGGCACTTGTGACAGGACCGGGAGGCTCGCGGGGGTGCGGGAATGATGGGACCGGTCCAGGGTTCGTGGGGAGAGGGGAGGGAGAGGGTGCCCAGGGAGCAGGACGAGCTTCTGCGGTATCTCGCAAAGGACAGGCCTGAAAGGATAACGTGGGGTGAAAAGGGTTAAAGGAGTAGTGCACCGTGGGAAAATGCAGCATCGTGGGAAATGTTTAAGCAAAAATCAAAATGCATTATGGGAAGTTTACAGAATACACAATGCCTGTAAGACATGCAGGGTTCTAAACAAAGCAAGGGTTTGCAAACCACTCAACATGCAGTTAGCTGCCAGACACAAACCATAGTGCACTGACTGTAGTGCTCTAACTGTCAGTTACCACAAACACAAACCATAGTGCACTGACTGTAGTGCTCTAACTGTCAGTTACCACAAACACAAACCATAGTGCACTGACTGTAGTGCTCTAACTGTCAGTTACCACAAACACAAACCATAGTGCACTGACTGTAGTGCTCTAACTGTCAGTTACCACAAACACAAACCATAGTGCACTGACTGTAGTGCTCTAACTGTCAGTTACCACAAACTATAATGCACTACCTGCTAATCATGACCAGTACTAACCACAGTGCACTTAACTGCCCCAACCAACACAAAACACAGTGCACTAACTGGCAAAACACACCAACACAAACAATAATGCACTAACTGACAATCGCCACAAACCACAGTGCATTAACTGTCAATCGCCACAAACCACAGTGCACTGACTGCCAATCAACCCAAACCACAGTGCACAAATTACCAATCACCACAAACACAAACCACACTGCCAATCACCACAAACCAGTGTAATATCCACGTACCACCATTAACACACACCACAGTGCACTGACTGCCAATCACCACAAACACAAACCACACGACACACAGTAAACTCTACCGAGGGAGGGTACGTATCATGAGCACTCACTGAGTAGCGTTTCCTTCTTGCCTCCTGAGCTAGAAGACTGCCCGGATTCGTTGGCCGTTGTGAGGTCTATCTCAGAGTTGAGCTGGATGTCTTCGTTGAACTCTGACGATGCATTCATGTACATACCTATAGCAAGACAGGGTTGTTACTCATGTACCACCAAACATTATTAATCAACAAACATAGCTGCAATATTGGCCAACATTTCAGGTTAGCAGCAGAAACTATTACGGTTAATAAACTGAATTATTTTACCTTCACCACCATCGATGTCAGAACGCTAATGCCTACAAGAACTATTACACCCGCAAAGCAGGATGTAAAAATAAAATGCCACACATGCTGTGTACAAGATACTGCAAACTCATGTGTAGTTACTAAATGCTAACCTTTATAATGATTCTATGGTAACTCTAGATGATAATTTATGCATTATTATTTTGGTATGGTTTGATTCAACAACACATTCGAGACTGGAGGGAATTTCAGTGTGACATCTGGGTCGGGTCAACTGATGACTCATAAGATTAATTTGAACTTTCCACAAATGTCGGAAGGATTCAAGATATTTTATAATAATGAAACAGGAACATGCCCGAGGGTGATGGGAGGGTCTACAGGTAATCAATCACAACACGGTGCGTTGTGCATGCACGGACTGGTGAATATTGTAGGTGCATCCAACTTATTTTACACGAATGAATAAAACATAACTCATGGCTTGACAAATGTACAAAGTGGGCTACAACAAAAAGACAGAATACACAGCACCTGACGGCATGGTCACAGTCGGACAACTGGTGTGGCACAATAAGTAGTTTCAATGCAATAACCAACTGTGTGTAGGATTAAGAAACAGACATAGTTAACCAACAAACCATGAAAATGAAAACAACACCGAACGCTGAACTCAAATTGCATCATAACGCAACGAAAATACACCACGAGTGCACGGCGAATAGAAAATGCGCACATAGAACAGCACGGAACTACAAAGTTAACATACTAGTCTGCGACTCAGAAAGTGGGTCTTGTGTTTCGGCAGTAACTGAACCGTCCTTGCTGTGAAAGGGGCCCGACACGGCCGACACAAAGCTAGCATTTAAGCTGTCTACGTCATCGTCACCCTCCAAAGACGCGACCATGGCTACAACGACAAAGAACTGACATGCGAAGCTCATCACGCTGGCCACGCTTGTCTTTACACACAGACTAATCGATGCGTCTAGTCAGGTTTGGAAAGTTATCTAACAAAGTATACTTGTAGCAACTTGCAACTCATAAAGCGAGATGTAACTATATAGGATGTGACGGTTGTCAGTGTGATGAAGTAAATGATTGGATATCAGCACATGTGATGTCGCATTGTTAGGAACCAATGGAAATGATCTGTGGACAGTAGAGTAGACACCCACAGTATCCATATACAGCACATTTGAACTCACGCCTACGGTGCTTCAAGTGTAACAAATAATTCCACCAAACGAAAGACAACCAAACCCACCAATTGAAACATCTGGAGGTAGCTGCACAAATAGCCCTGTATTATTATTTTATAACATTATTACCACGCGTTTTACTCCGTTGTGTACCTTATTATACCTTAGTTATCAGTACATGTTATACATCTGAAAGGGCAATTTAGTATTTGCTAATACTGAATGAGAACTGCTACTTACAGCTGAGGACCTCATTGACAAGACTGCTTTCTTCTTCCTCCTTGTCGGAACCTGGCCAACCAGAAACACATACAGTTAAGCCTACTTAGGTATAATTTCTTTAGTTGGGCATGATTCATTAACTTACAACTTTATTATGGATAGGCACAAGCCTTTTTAACACAATTTTACGGCAACGCCACAGATCTGTCGAGATCCCCAGCTGGCCAAAACTACCTACTGGTAAAATGAACTGTAACACCACATTTATTTAGTGGTATTCTGGGTAATTGCTAGCTTCGGTACACTAAAGTTTAGATTATCTGCAAAACACCATTGTATTCGGTGTATCCTGTGAATCCAGACTTTAAATCAGAAGTGTTTTGAATTTGCGCAGTTTTAAAAATGTCCCTGAATGGGCATGACCCGTATTGGGCACTGGACTACATTTCATAACACTACCATAAGCTGTAGAGTTAGCTGGGACATATGAAGGATGACCCACCATTGTCTGTCTCATCCTTCAAACTGCCTCTGCTCCGAGACCCTACAACAGAGAACTCTCACCTATATATATATATATATATATATATATATATATATATATATATATATATATATATATATATATATATATATACATAATATATATACATATATATATATATATATATATATATATATATATATATTGTCACCTCTACATTCTACACAGTGCCATCCTGTTAATCCAGATTCTGATAATCCAGGAACCTCGGCAAGGAAATGAACACTCGTTCAGAAATTCACTGATAGACCAGAACTTTCGCAAGGAAATGAACACTGTCAGTTCACGAAGACAACTTCTACAGGGAGCACCAACATAATTCAAATCAACGGTGACACATACAACTAATAAACCAACCATGTAAAACAATGATAATCAACAACACGAATGCAACGAGTGTCATCAAACTAATTTATGCACTAACTTGTCATTAATATGTAGTTTCTTATGAGAAGAAAACACAACTGTTTTGTTAGTACACCTGTACACACCTTTACGGTCAAAGTCGAGCATCATGATGCTGCTGTCGCTGTTGCAGCGGAGCAGTGGGGCGGGGGAGGGCAGGCCAAGCTGGTTGTCAGTAGGGGAAGTGTTCCCACTGCGAGATCGCATCCTAGAGGCACTCTCCTTCGTCACATGACCATTGGTGGCATCCCCCACTGACTTGGGAAGAACCGACCCCTTGTCTGTTGAACACAAAGTACATAAAATGACCTACAAGTGCAGCTGTAGTGGACACTTATTATCTCCTCTAAAGGCCTGTACTATCATCCTCACACACCTTGCAAAATGCTGGCGTTCAGCTCAGCCAATATCACCTAACATGACTTAGCTTCATTTCAGCCAACCATGGCTCATGTTACATGCCAAGTTTCGGATGTAGAAGTAGTTATTTGAATACAGCCCTGTCCAGCTGTGTGCAAGAATGGCTGCACGTGTCATCTCTAGATCTAGGTTATTTAACGAATCGGTTATTATGAAGAGTATTTGTAATAAATGACACATATGGTAACCATGGCTACAAGGGTCCTTACCGCCGTGTTGAGCAGGGGTTGAGCCGCTGGACATCAGCTGACCTTGGAGCTGCGACCTCAAACTCTCCACCTGGTCGTGTCGACTCCAGCCCTTGCTGAAGGTGCGCTTAGCTGACGCTGGTGACAAACACGACACAGGCTGACACCAAATGACACTGATCTGACGCTAGTGAAACAATACCTTGAGTCATAAATAAGTTACACTTGACCAAGTGATTTGATTACAGTGAACAAAACAGCGTTTTTTGACTTTGCAAAATCATGACCCTCTCCCTTGCAGAAATATTTCTGCTCACATTCCTCCAATATGACTCACAATGATTGTTGTTGGGTTTGATTCCTCGACTTCGCTTCGTCTTCTGCTCGCTGAGACGATCGAGTGGAAGGTCGTTGAGGTCAAGGTTGTAGACATGTCGAGCCAACACACCAGTCAACGTGTCCATCGTTTTCTGATAGCAGAAACGACAGTGAACAGGTAGAACAACATCTACGATGATGACTGTTTTGTTTGTACAGATTACAGTAGACAAGTATAATGTTGTATATGTATATGTATCTCTACAAGAACAAATACACATTTTTACAATTGTTTTACTTTTCGTCAAAAAAGTACCAACTAAAAAAAGGTACGCTTGTCTACATAAAATATTTCCATAGCAAGACATCTAGATCCCGATGATTTTTTATGTGCGCGTTCCACTCACCGCCCACTCCCGAATCAGTTCGACCCATGCTGTGAGAGACGACAACACCTCCAGAAACTGATCCCATAAGTCCGCGGACACAAACACATTCAAGTTCGCTCGGATCCAAGTCACTATTAGTGTCTGCAAGAAAATCAACCATGTCACTATTTGTGTCTGCAAGACAATTATCCATACCACTATCAGTGCCTGCAAGACAATGATCCACGTCACTATTAGTGCACGTTTGACAATGATCCACGTCATTATTAGTGCACGTTTGACAATGATCCACGTCACTATTAGTGCACGTTTGACAATGATCCACGTCACTATTAGTGCACGTTTGACAATTATCCACGTCACTATTAGTGCACGTTTGACAATGATCCACGTCACTTTTAGTGCACGTTTAACAATGATCCACATCACTGTTAGTGCACGTTTAATTAACAATGATCCACATCATTATTAGTGCACATACGACAATGATCCATGTCACTATTAGTGCATGTTTAACATGATCCACATCACTATTAGTGCATGCTAGACAACGTTCCACATCACTATTAGTGCATGGTAGACAATATTCCAAATTACTATTAGTGCATGCTAGACAACGTTCTACATCACTATTAGTGAATGTCAGACAATGATCCATGTCAATATTAGTGCACATTTGACAATGATCCATGTCACTATCAGTGCACATTTGACAATGATCCATGTCACTATCAGTGCACATTTGACAATGATCCCAGTCACTATCAGTGCACATTTGACAATGATCCCAGTCACTATTTGTGTCTGCAACACAACAAACCACATCATGTCTAACAATGCAAAAATTAACCAAAAATTCAAAGCATAAAAGTGACTCATTGCATGATACATCTAAAAGACTGAAGTAATGTATGATCCCTCGGCCGAACCTGCATTTAACTCCAGCCAGGCTCGAGGCAAAATCACTATTATCTAGGTCCACATACAGCCTGGCGATGGACTTCGCAAACGCCAGGATTAAATGCGGACCAACCAACAGAAAAGAAAAATATGCTACATCAAATAAGTATGATATAAATAAGACAGTACAGAAGGACTCTACATATATAGCTCCTCCCAGCAGCTGAGGGAGTCATTTATTTGCTTCCATGGAACTTCTGATAACATCACTAAAACATCAATCTAAGAAACATAACATAAAGTCTGTCATGAAGCCTTGCTCTCAGGAAACTTTTTAATATTCTGACATGTACACAACTTTGTGACACACTAAACTGCATTAACTGCTGTATTTATATATCTGCAAACTTTGTATCAGTTGCATTATAGCTGTTAATACAAAACTATATGCATTCACTCGGCGGAAATGTGGATGTATAAAACGCTTTGAATGGTCCTGAGGACTTGCCTTTACCTTGCCTTTATGTCATTTTTGTATGTCTTTATATTGGAAGTTTCTGAAGTTGCGGCCGTCTGAAAATATGTCTCGCAGAATGTGATTGCTTTGAGGTGACAGAATGTATTTTTTATAACACCAATTAGTCTAAACGGTAAAATATTGCATGTAGGGGGGTGTGTGAGGTTACATGACATTTTGAGATTGTCCTCAAAGACATACCTGGAATATAGGTTGTGCAAGTTTCCCACTCAGTGTTCGCTGTCGATCTGTCGGAACCTTTACACTCAGCACACCCGACGTTATTCTCAACAACACCGTCAACAACTGCTCCCTGCAATGGTCATATCAAAGCAATATATATTCATGAATTAACAAAAGCTCCCTGCAACAGCGATCTTAAGCTGATATAGAATCACGAATAAAATAACCTCACGCTCCACCCTCATGTACTGTAGTCGTGTCTCATTTATCCATACCTCAATCGTCCATTTATTTCTGTAATCACCATGCTTTGTGGAAATGATCTTGACACATTTTAATCACTTCATTAAACCAGTGATCAAGTTTCCATTATCGCACACCATTTTGGGGAAACAAATGGTAAAGGAATGTCCTTGCAAATCACTGATAAAAGTACTAAGAAAAAACACAACCATGCAATAATATAACATTTAACAAATTGTGACAGAATCACATCTCATGTGTGCGTTTAAATCGAGTTGTTGAACTAACCATGTCTGTTGATGGAGCCCCTGGTTCATCACCATGAAGCGATAGATGTTCAACACACGCTTGCAGATGTCAACCTGTCAAACCAAAAAAACTATGGTAAATTTGTCATAAAGATTTTATAGCATTACTTATTTCCTTTCCGTGAAGAAAAAATGTCAGACAAGATGAATTTATCTCTTGGTTTGTTGCTTGTTAGAAACACACTCGAAAAAACATTTTGAGTTGTTGATTATTGAGAACAGTTCCTCTGATAGTTGTTGACATAAACATAAAATAAAAACCACACTATTCATTAATTTTTTTTAAATGATTTGTTGAGAATTTAGGAAATATTTGCATATAGGTAAACTAGCAAAACTGCCTTGTAGGGAGTTGAGAAAAATGAGTGAACAAATTCACAAATCAGTATAAATTCTACTCAATGATTGCGCAGTAACTGTGAACTGAAGGTGGTGGCTTCTTGCCAACCACTCATGTGCAAGTGCCCATTTCTGTTTGTTCCTGGACTAATGTTTAGGCTAAGGGTTAGTGTTAGGGTTTAGGTTTGGATTAGGGTTAGGTTGGAGGTACTTTTGACAAGATTGACATACAATGTTTTACATGCATTAGATGGGCACTTGTACAGTGGTCAGCAATAAGTCACTGAGCTGAGTGACCAGTACCTGTTCCTCCAACACAGGCATGTTGTCCGACTGCTCCAGGAGAAAGAGGTTCGCCGAGTTTGTGATGAACACTTGAAGGACCTTCTGAAGACCAGCCTCACGTGGTCCTTCTGCCACGGACCATCGGGTCTGTGTGGTGTCCTCCAGATGGTCCATGGTCTGTGACAGCAGCGGCTACAACAGAAGAGCAATGAGGTCACTTGGAAAGGAACCAATAAAATACAATTCTGTGCTTGTCTTGTTTCAGAAGAATCACACACAAAGTGAACCTGTCCTGTCCTCACAGCAACTAGCATGTCTGTCTCAAGGGTGTGGTTTTATTTCAACCATCAGACAAACCATTATTTTTTTTAAAGAAATTACAAAACAATGTAAAGAACTGGTTATCTCTTCATGTGTTATTTCAAGACTATTCATTTTTCCAGTACTCGATTTATAATCAAGGTGAATACTTATAATGATTTTAACAAAAGTGTGCCCATAATATATTGAGGTATCGCATAAGTTCGCAAAGGTCCAACAATTTAGGCAAAATGTATACGTGTGGGGAGTTTGATTATCATCACATATCATGGGGAAAATAGACCGACACAATGGCACCATTCGGTGTAAAGTACGTGGTAATGGAAATGAACACTAATAACCATTTTGGATCAAGATCACATATTACTGCAGTGCTTTAATTAGATTGAATGCATAACATACTTTTACTTTGCGAATTTACGAGACGATCCCTCGTCCAAAATAGTTTCGGATTTGGACGGAAACAATCCTAGTTGGTAGTGAGCTAAATCAATGAATAGAAAACTTAAAGTTTGAGCTATGTAGAGTTGATTGTACACTGCAGTGTGTCTGTCAGTGTCACCCACCTGTGTGTCTGAAGTGTCATTCCTCTGGGGTGAACCATTGGAGGTGAGTTCGCCCTGGCTCATCTCGCTCCGGTCCATTGCCTCCTGCATGAACACTGGGTGACAGTCCTCCTGTTGGCAGGGCAACGCATCATCAGGGACATCTCAAACATTTCGTGTCAGTTTTGATAAGTTGATAGTAGTCTGTTTACAAGACAGGTGTCATTCAATAATGCACAAATCTATTGCAATATTCAGTAATATTATTTTCACAGATATAATACTGTTATGTTCTTATAATACAATGTTGCATTAAGAACAAAAAGAAGAAGCAATTTGTGGTGTTGTTCTGGAGGAGTAAATTTTTTTTAAACTTGGATTTGAAAACAAAGATTATTTAAAATGTAAGTAAAAATTTAAGAAAAAATAAATAAAGAAAAACAATGCGACACAAATAACATCAATAAGTCGGTTTAAAAAATGATCTCAAATAACATACCAGATATCGAAGACACACTGGTAACTGCTGAATAGCTGTAGAAACAACGGTCAAATGACACATGACATGGTGTGTGCACTCACCTGCAGCCAGTGCTTGTAGACACTGATCACACGGCGGATGGCCGCCGCCTGATGGAATGGAAACAGGAACGCCTGAAACAAACCAGTTCGCATCGATTTTAACAAAGTGCAAAAACTCCCAATGTTTTAGTACAGCAATGATGTGAACTTCTGTGTAAAAGTTGACTCACGTTAAACATAATGGAATATCTTGAAAACACAATATTACTTTGTAATACAGTCTGTTCTAATAGTGTGATAACTCTGAATCCAGATGGAATTTCTGAACAGGTGAAAATTAAGATCTGAAATCGACAATAAAGAAATCAACCCATGCTAAAAAAGATTCTTAAGATATTCATATAACATGTACACATTTTTCAGTTACACAGAGGTATTTTTTTCAGTAAAAAAATCTGCTTTCCCTTAGATATACAAAACTGTTATGATAACTTAGAACCGGAGTATTACCTGTCTGAATATCTCCAGCACAATGACGATGTTCTCGCGACATGAGTAGAGGACCTGTCGCACGATCTCGTACTCAGAGATCGTGTGGTCCTCACTGCCCACACTTGAACCCGTCGAGTCCTTCTCCGTACAGATACTCATCGCAGACAGCGTGCTGTTGTTGCTGCCCACAGGTGGCGCCACATCAGGCGGGGGAGACGCGTTGTTTGTGTGCTCCGATGGAATGTCCTCGTTCTGTTTCTCGGCAGTGGCAACTTGGCTATGGACAGAAGAGACATGTCATTGTCACACATGGGACAGTTGGTTATACTTTAGACGAAAGGGAGACATGTCATTGTCACACAGGTGACAGTTGTTAGACTTTACACAAAAGGGAGACATGTCATTGTCACACAGGTGACAGTTGTTAGACTTTAGACGAAAGGGAGACATGTCCTTGTCACACAGGTGACAGTTGGTTAGACTTTAGATGAAAGGGAGACATGTCATTGTCACACAGGTGACAGTTGGTTAGACTTTAGACGAAAGGGAGACATGTCATTGTCACACAGGTAACAGTTGGTTAGACTTTAGACGAAAGGGAGACATGTCATTGTCACACAGGTGACAGTTGGTTAGACTTTACACAAAATGGAGACATGTCCTTGTCACACAGGTGATAGTTGGTTAGACTTTACACAAAAGGGAGACATGTCATTGTCACACAGGTGACAGTTGTTAGACTTTAGACGAAAGGGAGACATGTCCTTGTCACACAGGTGACAGTTGGTTAGACTTTAGACGAAAAGGAGACATGTCATTGTCACATATGTAACCGCTGATTAGGATGGGTGACATATTTTATAACTGGCTGTAAAGTTGATGTCAAATCACTTGCTGGACACCAGTGTGGATCTCAGTACCACGTATCGTGTTACCATTTCACTCACAATAATATTGCATGTTACACAGTTACTGAAACACAACAGGATAGGATACAGGTTTGCTAAAAATTGCATCGGAAGAATTGCGGGAAGTGGGGAGAATCGACAAGAGAAGAACGGAGGAGCTGAGGGAGAAGGCTGGCGGGAGAGGGAGTCAATTAAAGTTGCCTGGGTATGTGGGGGAACCAGGAGTCGAGTGGTTGGGAAAGAGAGCAGGTGTCCAGAGAGTGGAAGGCAAAAAGAGGTGAGGACGATCGACCTTGACTGTGAGGGGAGGACTGTGTAATTGGGACAGGAATTGGAAATGTGAGGGAAAGACAGGAGGGGTGAGACGGTCGGTGGAGACAGCAGTGCCAGATGAGTGAGGGGGGTGATAAAGAAAAAGAACACAGAAGCTGAGGATCGGTACTGAGGTAAACCTCACCCATGAAAGATGGGGGAATAAAATGTGAACACAAACAATGTGACGCACAACTTATGTAAGGTATCACCTTATATGGGCATATACCACTCCGTGTGGGTGGACTTACTTGGTCTGCTCCACCCTCTTCGTCTTGTGTGTGAATGTGGCCATCCATCTGACCAGTACCTCCTGGCACATGGCGGTCACCGGCGGCCGTTCTGACCCACACACGTGGCCCAGCGTGCGATTTATTGGCAGCACTGTAGAGTAAACACTGACTTCAAACCCCACCAGTTGTTAACCAATACAAACGTAACTACAGCCAAGATAGCCTATGTATGTAACACTTTAACCTTTG
The DNA here is from genome assembly GCA_025642075.2 of Ridgeia piscesae. Lineage (NCBI taxonomy): Eukaryota > Metazoa > Annelida > Polychaeta > Sabellida > Siboglinidae > Ridgeia > Ridgeia piscesae. The sequence goes on from JAODUO010000269.1 coordinate 277,053, forward strand.
TCAAAATGTGTTTGTTAAGGGTTTTAATGTTATATATGATGTAAAACCACAATAAGGTGCTCATCCGCCATTCCCCGTGCGACCAAAGAGTACCATTTAAAAGCAGCATTATGCAGGTTGTCTGAATTTCTGTGAGCACATATGTAGTGTGGAGTGATTAGAAATGATGTTTTTGTGCAGCGTGGCATCAGAGCTGTCAAATTACGACAGCCGTCAGTCGGTGCATTTCTGCGTATTAATACAGTTGTCATTTTGCTTGGTGATGTAATCAGGGGCAATCCGTGGGTGGTTCAAGCAGAAATGGAGGGGTGTAAGGTTCGAAAGAAGTTTGTGGGAGCCTGAGGTATTAAAAGTTCACGAATGTTTCACAGAACTTCTGTCTATGGAGGGTAAATATGCTGTGAAATTGTCAATAACAGAGCTGACCAAGATTAGTAGGAAACGAAGGAAACGTTATAATGGTCGCCTATGGAAAATGCAAATGTGGTCTGAGTCCATATGGTGTCTGTGGATGTTCTGAGCTATATAAACCTTTCAATGATCAGTTAGGGAACTTCTTAGGTAGCCCATGTTGTAAACACCTGTCAAATGTATGCCATATTAAATGACAGGTAAGAATATTTGTAAACCTGCACTGGACACTGTGAATTCAATTTAAATTTACAAAATAAAATTTCAATCCCAATTTTTTACTAGTACTTGGAAAGAAAAAATACTTTATTACTGATTACTAATATTGGTAGAAACTTACTGATTAAAAAACAACTGCAAATTTGTATGTTTGATCACTCTAAAACAACAGCAGTAACAAATAATTATTAGATTTACAGAATTTGTAATTACTTTCTCGTTTTTATTAGTAATGCCTAAATGATAACATCATGCCACGGAGCCCACATTGCATTCAGAAAACTGTTGAGATAGTGAATCCGATTTGCAATCGGCACAATTTAGAGGCAGTGGTTACTGACCGAGATGTGAGCCGTAGATGCTGTTCTCGCTCTGGAAGTTGGGGAAGATGCTGAGCAGGTAGAACTGTTTGAACTTGTTGAAGAGGAACTCAAAGCTGGCGATCTGCATCTCGCGATTCAACCACTCCACCTTCGTCACCTGTGACGTAGAGGTACAGTAAGATGTGGTACCCATACTTAGGACTGCCCGGGGCACTTTAGTCCCTTATACACCTGCTTGGTAATCTATCAAAGGCTTAACTCTTTACTGCGCAGACCGTCCAAAACCGTCCAACCCCTCGTATGCGCAGACCGTCCAAAACCGCCCAGTAAACTTACAGTTGATGGGTCGTTTACTGCGATCACATCCTTCTTTTACATTAACCAGCCAGCTCAAACTGCTGATCTAAGCTCTATGTAGGTCACGGAAGCATGTGCTGTCGCCATCTGGTGAAAAATTGTTTTCGTTTGCGAATTAAGTGAGTTTATTTGGAAGGATGTTGAAGTGCCTTCATCTAGTTAACCTCCGACATCGTGCGGCATTTGGCGGATATTATTGAGATCATTTCCCGACGATTTCGAGTCGGATATCAATGTTTGCAAAATATTTCTTGCATCAGTTGTCGAGTTATTAGAATTTTAATGCAAGAAACATGCAGCATAATTCACAGATGGCTGCCATCTTAAAATTGTCTGCCCACAGCAGGGTGTAAAATAAGAAGGCTGTCTGCCCAGTAAAGAGTTAAAGAACTGCAGCAACATGGAATGAACCAAGTTTCCAAATGGCAGTGAGAGGAATCTCTCGTGTGAGAGTCTGACATTGTAAATGTTACGTACGCACCAGCACACCATACAAACCAAACTGACAGTCAGTACGCACTCAGGTAATTGAGCTACTCCTCATGTCTATTATAATACACATTTGCTTCTTTGGTAGACACCATTCGGAGGAGAAAATGCACATCACTATGAGTGTGACGAAGGCAAACAGCAATGTACCAAATCCAATACATCGGTGGACATATTCAATTATCCTGATAATCAAAGTTAAAGTGTTCAGTCGACACAACCTGAAGGACATACCTCTGACACAACAAATGTACGTCTGATGCCATGAAATTGAATGTACCCACGATGACAAAAATGGACACCATAAACGATCCTCCGACACAATGAATGTACTTTCGACACCATGAACTTACCTCCGACACCATAAATCTCTGACATCACACATGTACCTCTGACACTATAAACGTACCTCAGACACCATAAACGCACCTCTGACACCATAAATGTAGCTCAGACACCATAAACGTACCTCTGACACGATAAACGTACCTCTGACACGATAAACATACCTCAGACACCATAAACATACCTCTGACACGATAAACATACCTGAGACACCATAAACGTACCTCTGACACTATAAACGTACCTCTGACACCATAAACATACACCAGACAACGTAAACGTACCTCTGACACCATAAACGTCAGCAGGAGCTCCAGCAGCCACCTGGTAGGACATTCCGGCTGCTTCTCACCCGACTGTGGGGGCAGCACTGGTACGATTTCCATGGCACACACGCCGCCACCGACAGCTCCTGAAAACAAGTGTGTGATCTGACAGTGACATAGACACTGACATGGACAGAGATACAGACAGTGACGTGGACAGAGACACTGACATGGACAGAGATACAGACAGTGACGTGGACAGAGACACTGACAGTGACATGGAGAGAGATACTGACTTGTTCAACACTTGAATGGTGATTCATATAGTGATAGATTTGAACGTCAAATACTAGAGACACAACAAGAAATAATGTATCTGAAAGACTCATTTTATATATCTGTACTGACAAATCAAACCTGATTTTATTACTTTCATTTACATTTAGCTTACAATTCTCATACAGCCGTTTTCACAAACTATAAAAACAGCACAGGAAAAATTGAAATCTGAAATAGCATAATCTATCAAATTAGCAATCTTCTAGTGTGATATATATGTGTAGTAGTCTTTTTCGTAATGTAAAATCTTAACCTTTGACCCTAGACACACCAGATCGTGAACCCGAGGATATGTATGTTGTTCTCCTTACAAATTGGTAAGCTACATCTACAGTTACAGCTACTACTCTTTACGACTACTTGACAATATGCCGCTACTAAAATCAGGGATACTTGTCCCAGTATCTTGCAGATGCCGTAACAATCTGGGATACTTGTGTCATGTTACAATGTATTGTAAGTGGACATACCTATGCTGCCATCTATTGATGACCTGACCACAAACATGTCATGGTCAGCCTTTTCCTCAGTGTCAATCGGGGGGACGAGGCTGGCGTAGGTCTTGTCACACTCCTCCGTGGCATTGTCCATGAGGATCTGGTACCAGATGAGGAACAGACGCATGCCTTCACGGCGCAGCTGCAACGAGATCATTCAACTGTGTACACTTCCTGTGTGTGGAACTAGGCTGCTCAAATATCAGATCAACACAAGCAAAATTTTAAAACTTTTCCATAAATATTTCAGTTTAGTATGACAATGATTTTTTCAATCTGTTTCTTGGGACCAGTTGATCAAAACAGGTAACTGATTAAAGAAGTGTATCATTAGGAAATAATGCAGTCTGTTCCACCTTCGTTCAAATATAACACACAGCCTAGTTTGGTGAAATCCCACACCGAGGTGGCTTGATGCAGTTAATAATGATGTCCAAGATTCAAGATGTCCAGTTAGAACTGTAATTTTCAGACTTTCAGAGCTATGACATTCCGTATCTTACACCCGGCTGTACTTGCAGCTATTTGGAATGCTGAGGTTTTTCACTAACATGTTTGACATCACATACATACCTTCAAGGAATTGCCAGTGTGGAGCAATTTCTTCATTAAATGACCTGTAAAACAAATATGGTCAAATATGGTCATATGCAAATAATAACTGTCATCAGTAAAGCCTATACCATTCCACACAACTACAGCTAACTGTGACATAACAAAATTAATTCAAGCATGTACCAATAAATTAAAAAGACCCATACCGATACTTCATGTAAGAAAAATTACCCAAGCATGTTTCAAGAAATCTATCGTACAGCAGGTACATTATTATACAATATATAATTAATTACAACAGGCACAATATGACAATTCAAAATTACCTCAAACTGATGACAGAATAGTGCAAATGTAAACAAATCACAAGTACTGGAGAAAAAAATCATAGGAATACTTATGCTTAGATCAGTGTTAAAAGTATGCTTTACACTGTTCAACTACACACATTTATTGGTATGAATCTTTGTAAATGCATTCATAATTATTTCTATTGCATCTAAACCTTTCATGATTTATTTTGTAGTATTCATCCTACAACTAATGTTTCCATCAACTACATATAATTATTGTGTTAGTTTTCAAAATATTTTTCAAGATAAGACTGCATGTTATGAAAGCACTGGTAGCAATCTTGACCCGGGTAGGTACTATATCAATATTTATATTTCTCTTTGTGTTTCCAGCCTTCAATGCATTCACCCACCTATGCTGTGGTACTGCCATCTTCTGTGGATCAAATCTGGCAGTAGGGTTAGAATTTTCTGCAACAACAAACACAGAAACCTTTAGCTCTTAAACCAACTCACTGTACACATATTATGTATGCCCTGCGATCAGTTCATTGTTGACATTCACAATGGTCCTTGAGTACATTGATTTTCTGGCTGTAATAGTCACCTTGTGATCAATATTGTTAAATGACCACCCACCCAATTAGAAGTACAACAACATCATTTAGTGTACTATGTTTTCATGTGGAATTATTGAACAGCAGCTGAAATCTAACCACTAAAATGTTGGTAACCTATGGATAAAACAAACAATTGTCTTTTTACTTTCTATGACTTGTAATAAAATAAACCTTTTTTAATTTTGTGACTTTAACAAAATTCCATAAATTGCTAGGCGCAAAAGTTCCCTATAAAACCCATGAATGAAGATGAGTAGCAGGGAGGAAGCCTGGAGCCTGGACCTACGCATGCATGCACACGATTTGGCAACTCCCGGGAGTTAGTTCAACAATAAGAATATTTCAGCGTATACCTACCTCAAATATAAATAGGACTGTGTCCAGTTCTTCTTTATGTGACTTGGTTACTGTAAAGAGAGACGTAAAGTGAACATCAATTTCCACTAATCAAACTTAAAAGCATTGCACAAAGGCAGGAACACAGGCATCTGTTCTATGTCGTAATCAACACTTATAGTATGCATTCTACGTGTATCAAGTCGATGTCCAGGTCCTGTTGGCATTATGGGGAGCTCTTTCACTAAAGAGTTCTCTGATGTAGGAGCTCCTTGACCACAAATAGTATGGTTAAAACACTCTGACATTCGTTGACTCAACTATTTCTACATTTATTCGTGGTACCTTCCACAGTTTTCTCTGAAGATTCGATATCACCACAAAAACAGGAACTGCACACTACGCACACATGCTGATCGCAACACTGACATTGCAGACAGATTAATAGACCCCATCCACTAATGTTGGCTGTGCAATCGTTGTTTCAATGAACATCTGCGCAAAGCTCAAGTGGCCTACTCCAAACTGCCCTGTGTCCACCTGAAGAGGTCTGGTATCTGGTGACAGTGAGGGTGGTCAATCGTCACACTTATCTCACTCGATGTATTCAATTTGCTGACCTTGACATGGTTAAATGCGGAGTGACATAAATATGTTTGAGAGCTCTAGCACAGTTGGTAAAACATTGGAATCTCATTGAGACAGTCCAGATTTTGAACCTTGGGCAAGTTCATTCGCTGTGTGTTGGTTTTGCTCACTCAGCTGTAATGATTACCTGGCAAATATCTACGTATGTGAGGCTGAATAATGACAAGGTAATTTCTATTGCACCTAAATCCTTGAAAACCAAGCTCAGAGGCACATCAATACAAAAGGGTTGATCGATCTCAAGAGTCAATAACCATTCCAGTTGTCCACAGATGGCCTTATGCACCAGGGAGCTATGGTGGATATGCAAGGCTATACAGATATGCATATAAAGGATGATAGAATTTTGCAATATTTTCAACTGATCTAACAGTAGAAGGAAGCAAATTCCCAAGAGCAGGTGAGCTACAGAAAGAGACAAGGTGTGTGGGCATAAGCAGGTCTGCCAATAGACAGTGGAAAGTCCTCTGGGCACTCTTAAAGATCAGATCAAATGCCATATAAGAAATTAAAAAACTACATGTGACTTGAGTAACTCTGTGACAAGACATGCAGGTGGAGAGACTACAGTAATCTTGACTGCCTCTCTCGGGACGATTCTATTTTTTCTGGCGAACTCATATCACATCTCCACAACAACTATGCTAACGATCCCTCCCCAAAGACAGACACTAGACAGGACAAATAGAATGGACAGTTTTAGATGCAAAGTCGATACTAACTCTGGATGAGAAAACGCTATGCAGCAGCACACGACAATCAGTACAAACAACACTCTGTGTATTTGCTTCAACCGCTGTTCAGAATGTCAGATACATTTATAGTCACCAATAAATGTCATCCTGATTGTCATTCATCAATCACAATGCACTTAGTGGAATTAAGAAAGTCACATATGTGATTATGCCACAAAGAAACCAAATCTAATTTGGTTGGGTTTTACTGATGGACTGTGACTATGACTACGACTGTGAGAAATCAATCACGTTTCTGGGCACTGCGTTTTTATCTAGATGGATGGTGCTGCAGTAATTTGTTATTAACTCACCCCTTTGTCGTAGATCCGTCTCAACGCTTGTGAACACATCATGGAATATATAGTAGATGAGCGAGTAGTTTTTGTCAAAGAAGGTCTTAGCTTCGTGAGCATCATAGGTGTCTACAACAAAGCAAAACACATCCTTGTAATCCACTGCCAACATCACTGGTTTATCTGGAAGCAGTAATATAACTTTATGTAGAGACCTGTCACCTGTCATTTGGATTTTGGACATGTAAAACCTGATGTGGACAGACAGGTACGAATATCAGTAGACGGGTAAAAAAATGAAGGTGCAAAGTCTTCAAAACCAATAGATAGGCTTGGAAATTCGGTGTAAATTGGCGTCACACGTGTGTTTGTAGTTTATTTCAGGTCATGAAACACATCTCAACTGACATGAGAGTTTTCGTCCACGTGTCCACCAAAATAGTGTGTGAATAACAAAAATGTTATCCTGCATAAAGCCCTGTGTAATATATGAATTAAATGGTTAAATCTGGTGTCATCATGATAACTGAAAATATAATCCAACCACGGTAAGCATTCTTTATTCGCACTCAACTTTATAATAGCCATTTAATAGAACACAGTTGTCTATGACAATATGATGTGACTGAACCTGTAGCATGGTATCAGTGATCTCTATCAAACCATGTATGAAATTGTAGTTACACCTGTACTTGAAATGCAACGTTTTGGTCGTCATTCTTATATCTGTTTGACAGTTCTGTAACTGAATCAACTGATAACATAAATGAATTACAGTGTTTCCCCTGAGTAAAATGATATGCGAGGTGGTAGGATGGGCTGAGTGAGCATCACAGGCGTGTTGTGACATGGCATGGCCACCCAGGACAACCTTCAAAATGGTGCATTCTGTTGGGTGTTTTAATCTATTCCCTCAGAAATAGAGGAGACAAATGCAGTATGTAAACATGTTTATAGCCAGAAATAGATACAAGGTGGCAATTTTGGCATCTTTAGAGCGAGGTGGCTTAGAAAAACAGCGAGATGGCCCATCTCGCTCATCATATAGCAGGGGAAACACTAAATTGGCAATTAAATGCAAACACTACGAAAACTAACGACATAGGAAATTGTTAACACACCTATAACTAACAGACCATGAACAATTCTGTGTTATTAAAAAAAAAACATGTCGGCATTCAGCCGTAACATAGCTACAATATTTCTGCCTTGACGCTGTAACTTCAAGTTAAAACCTGTGATCAATTAGTTGACATTTCCCCTGCAGGACACCATGGGAAATTACTTTGCAAATGCCACTGCGCTGAACAGGCAGATGACTATCGTTGCAGGATTAACAGCAATTGATCAGGACCGACTGAAATGTCAGAACACAACAGGACCATGAATGCATCAACAAGACTCCCTGGCCTTTGGGCTGGGTAATGTAGACTCCGAATACTTCATCACCACGTACATAAACAGACCTGCACCAAACGGCTGGGTCAGAGCTGGACAACTACTTTACAATATACAACACAGACTAGACTTCACTCGATATGCGAACATATGGTTTTGGAAAAAATTCACAGAGATCTGCAATCATAATGCGCCATATGTTATGGGTGTATCTATGATAATAGCACATTATTATATACATAAACTATAATCTAACATCAACGTGAGTGCTCACAATTGTTGGTGTTAATGGATCACATTTAGAAAAGCATCAATATTATCAGATTAAAAAAAAATTTTTCAACCAAGTAAAATAGTACGCCTACTAATCTGCTGACATGCTGAATTGTAAGGCAGATATCCATTAATACATGGTCAAAATATACTTCAAATGATTGTTTATTAAAAAAAATCTGGATGGCCAGTATGTTAGAGTTTATATTTGATAACAGAACAATAAAAACATAAGACTAGATACTATTAACAACATCAGCAGTACTCATTTTCTCAGCAAACTGTAACCATGCCCACACAGCTTTATGTAGAGACCTGTCCACCCATCATTTGGACGGGTAAAATGCATTGTGGGCGGGTAGAAATATGGGTGGACAGGTATTAAAAATGAAGGAGCAAAAAAGGATGTTTCAAAACCATAGATATTGTCAATTATGCCTTAGAAGTGAGTGTAAATTGTGTCATGTGTGTGTCTGTAGTCCATTTCAGATCATCAGAAGACATATTTCAAAGTTTGTAAACTGCCTTAACAGTTAACATCCATGTGTCCACCAAAACATGTGTGAATGATAATAATTTGGTCCTGCATGAAGCCCTGCCCTTGTTCATTCAAGGCCATTCTTAACAATGTTACCCCAGACAGTAGCACAACCACATGGGAAAAACAAAATCAAGATTACAGCCTAGCCGGCATCCCACATTCCCAAATAACATTAGTGGCTCGGGGACAGTTACAGGAAATGCCAGATCATGTTGTCAAAATTGACGTCCTGGTGACATCAGAATTCAGAACTGGTTGGAATGAGCCACTATCAGGCACTGTTTCCCAACTTCACTAGCAATAAATATGGTACGTTCTACGTATACAGAATTTTAAGATGGTTTCCTGGAGTGTTCATACCTGACGTCAGTTATCGTAATGAATGTGTATTTGGACTCCTAAATAATTATTGATACTTGGTTTGTGATGAATAAAATGTTATTTTTAAATGTCTACTTTTGAATGATATGGCTAAGTAGGGCTTGTTTTGGCTTCAAAATTGGAATATATCTTTTCATTTTAACAATACCTTTTAGTTAATAATTAATTAATAATTTTCTATACTTTGCCAATTGTAAATTTTTCAATCAATGCCAGAACGAAAAATAAATGTTGCGGTGTCCTAAAATATATTATACTGTCAAAAGGTTGAACCTGTAAGCACGTTAATGATTTGTGAAAAATTCACATGCGCCTACACCCAAGTAGGGGAGACAAACCAGTTTCTTTGTTTGGGCTAATAACCCCAATTAATAACTCGACCACCAGAGCTTCAAAGTACACTGCTTACATGGGGCATGTTTTCTACCTGAAACACGTGTTCACTTTCTGGATACCAATCAATATATCCAACAGACGCATGCGTTCGTCACACGGACGCAAATGTGTTACCATTCCTGTCTGCTTAGTAACCATTTCCAATCTGATGGGATTAACCCTGACTTGAAGTAGCACGAGCACAGAACTAATACTGGGATATGCAAATAATTGTCGGGCCTTACAAATGGTGTAATCAGACTTTTGATGGGCGTTTCAAATGCCTCTGTTGGAATCAATACAGAAACTATATTCAGAACTCATCAAGGACATTGATTTCTGGCACATGTTTAATTAGGAAGTTTCTAACATACATTATTTCTGAACATTATGTCTTATTAATAAATGTTGGTTCTACCAGTCTTATTAAATCTGCTACATATAGGTATAAAGGTGACTTGTAAAAAAATTTACAATGAATAATGTAGTTTATAGATATATTTTGGGTGTTAAACAAAACAATGTCCCCCGAAATCAATAAGCTACTCAAGTATGGATACGAAAAGGACATCCTACACCTTTTGGGGAAACAGCAAAGAATAACTTGTCTTAAACTGAGTCAATGTGATCACCCAAACTTTCTGCCCACCTACCACACTGTAGGTGTTTGTGTCAGTGAATCTAAAACTAACCAGTCTTAAATATAAATTAATTCTCAGTAAACAATAATACTGTTAAGTTCTGCTCGCATGAAGAGTCATAATTAGCTACATTTCCTGTTATATCCAAATGACAACTTGAACAACAGCGTTATAAATTATCATCATTTTCACTACTGATGCTTCCCTGTACTAATACTGTTTGTTTGTTCTAATAACAAGTCTACATCCATTTTCAAATTTCCCAGAAAAAACATAAGATTGAGTAATTAATGCAATTTGTTTTATAAACAGTGAACTTAAGTATCTTTACATACATCATTATATATATATATATATATATATACTGTATATATATATATATATTGTGTATATATATATATATATATATATATATATTATAGTTTATGTAAATTGCTAAGGAATCAATCTTAAAAAATTTAGTGGATAATTTCAAGCAAAAGCGATTTTAATAGTGGACATTGTCATTGCCAACTTGCCACTGCCAATAAACTGGCCTATCATACTGCAGTGTCACAGACTGTGCAGCTACTAAAGCAACCTGTCATATTAGAATGGAATGGTTAAGGAGCAAATAAAATGATTAGTTAACATTCCATTGTGTGTTACAATCATTCCACTTGTCTATTGCCTGATTCAAGAACCACAGAGACCTTAGAATCACTACATAACACCCGTGGGAAAACATGCCAAGCCATCACTGGCTACATAAACAAATGTTTTATTACTTTCTTTCATTATTTGCACAGCCAGAGAAAAAGCGAGTCTCCACTGAGAGTTAACAAAGCGGAATGTTTCAATATCACTCTCTGCTGCTGGGGTGTAGGACTTCTGTAGGTGACAGAGACAGAAACTGCCAGTGGCACCCACCAACATCTACCATCATGTTTATGTACTTATCTGCAGGATGACATAATATGTGGTGAATTAAAGGGGCACAGAAACTGTGAGGTCTGGTATCCATCGAGACAATGTTAGTGGCATTCGTAAACTTCATGGCACTAAAAGAAGACAGAAGTAGATTCTAAAAAAACTGAACATGTACTGTTCCCTTCCACCTTGTGTCTGACTGTAAGATTCACTAACTCTATAGACAGATTTTTTTTAAATAAACAATTCCTTTGTTAATCGTGGCATGTACTTGGCTATTTGGAATATATAAACTTGTACCAAAAATAAGGGTAATTCAAACAATTAATTGTAGTTTCTAGTTATCCTATTGACATGCTTAAATGGAAGACATGAAAGAGGCTTATAGCAAGTACCCAAATCTCACCACTGCTTGAGCCTCCCAAAGCCGTGCCTAGTGTCCGGTTATGTCACAACATAAAAATGAATGTCATACTTATTTCTAAGCCTACTGGGTAATTGCAAACTATTCATGTAGTTTTTACTAATCCAATTATTCAAATGACACAGGAACACAAATTGGCTTTGGGCCATCCATTTTATATTCTATAGGCCTACAAATGCACAACTACTTAAGGAGAGTGAAGTACATGTATCGGTTGAAGTTTATGTGACATAATTAGAAGTGCTGGTTCACAGACTGGCTGAATGTGATATGACTTATCAGATTGAGCCAGCTTGGAAAAGATCTAATTTCACTGCAACAACATTTACTCTACAGATATACAGTAAAGATCAGATTATATTCAGGGCCTACAACGTACATTTCTGTGTCTCCATATTAGTACAGTACAGAGGTTTAAAGTTACTGTTGTATAATGTGCATACACACACACCGTGGGAAATACATACCAGTAATCACTCAGTAAGATAATTTTTAAATTTTTAAATGGAAACGGTGAATCATAGACCAGGATACCGTTTCACTCCAAAGAAGAGCTGTCAACAAGAAAGCTCATCTCAAACTAAATCTGTTGTCAAATTAAGTTTTTTTTAAATAAAAACGCAACTGCCCATTGCCATGTTAGTTTGGTTATAGAAGACACCATTTCCATGACACACCAGTGACAACGTCCCACACAAAGTCCCACTGGGGTCTGGGGCTTTGTGGAGACATTTTTTCAGGTAGTTAAAATCCCTATTTAAGGATAAAAAATTAAAAGTTGATTTTAAAGTACAAAGTCAGTTTTTAACAATGTTAGTGAAATGGTCTCTGTACTCAGATTAAAGCAAGCCTCATCCTGCACTAGTTGGAGAATGAGAAAAACAACTTTTACACTCAACAACTTTAATAGTCCACATTTTACACACTCAAATTTATTACTACCGGTAAACTATCCACTGATATTTCAATAATAAAAAATGTACATTCGTCCAGATACTTCTACAGTACATTTTAAAAATTATTCAACAAAATATTATTACCATTTCACCCATCTTTCCAGGAATTCCACTGTTGGTGTAAACCTGTAGATTTAAGTGAAATAGGCACTGGACGGCCTTTGTGCAAAATATGTCCTGTGTGTAAACAATGGTGACTAACCCGTGGTAACATGACACCATAACTGCAATATCATCTAGGTGTGCTACAGTGTCCATACATCCATCAAACTACAGAGTGCTGGGGACACAGGCGTGTCACCTGACAAGACTCAGAGGAAGGTGTGGTCCACTGACAGCCAAACACTCCTGCTCACTCTGTGACACTCGTGTTGTCTCCACTCACCAAACTGACTCAAGTACAACAGGAATAAAGTCGATACAGAGAAAGCCCATTTCCCAGTTTATAACCATGTATAATGAGGTGGCAGTTAACATATTTTCCTTCATACTTTGATCTGTGATCAGGGCTTTATGCATGACCAAATTATTGCCAGTCACACATGTTTTGGTGGACACATGGATCATATGGATGTTAACTGTTAAGCCAACTGACAAACTTTAAATGTGTATGATGACCTAAAATGGACAACAAACACACATGTGACACCATTTACACTCACTTTTCTTTTGAGGCATAACTGACAATATCTATGGATTTGTAATACCTTTTATTTTGCTCCTTTTTTTTTTTTTTACCCGTCCACCCATATTTATACCCGTCCACAACAGTTTTTACCCTTCCAAATGACAGGTGGACGGGTCTCTGCATAAAGCTATGTCTGTGATATAAATTATATAACCTTAGTTATTTCTCAGATGAAAGAAACACACAATTTTGACAATGAACGCTTACTTCTAAATAATCTTCTTGGCAAAGCTGTCACATTGTTTTCCTGTGTTAAAATTACTGTTCTTTATCATGGATTTTACATGTTATTATTATAAAGAATTAATTTAGATTTCTTGCAAATGAAAAATAACACAATGTAAAACCACACCCTGTTGACTTTATGTTGAAAACCAAACCAGCTGCTATCATGTGGCCATTATCCAAGTGAGTAAAACTATGATTGAGATTTGAGTATGCAATCTAGGCAGAGTTCCTACTTCATAGATGTAAACAAACTGATACTACAGTGATAGACTGTCTCTTAATTACTCACGAGCCATCTAGTAGGTAAAGTGGGAGTTGACAGACTTGACACAACTGAACCACAGAAACACTGCTAAGTAAATATGGATCTGCCTGCTTGGTACATTAAAACAAACACTTTACTGATAAAAAGTATTTTGTGCACCCTTTTCAACCTTTTGGCCTACATAACTTCAGCAAAAGCACTACAGATTGATAAATGATAATATCTTCTTTATCTGGACACTTATCACTCTGTAAATATCTATACATTCCTCAAGAATGACCACTCATACATGTGGACAAACTTCAAAATGATAATACAATTTTGTAACCACTAAAGGTTTCTGTACAATGGTCCAAATGTTGACATATTTCTTAACAACGGTTGTCGATGGTATCTGAACTGACTGGACAACGTTCGCTCGTTCAGCACTATTCAGTAGTGCTTAGTGTAATAACAATCCCACTACACAACCGCACAGGTTATACTCTGATGCGTGTCACATTTCGTTACATTGTGGACATATATAATATTGTGATACAACTTACTGTATATCCTATAACACTAGCTCAGCTTCTGGGCAGTAGCAACACTTACAGGCTGTGCTGGTTGATTTAGGGGAATGCCACTGAAGTGTAAACAACACACTTCTGATCAATCATGTACAGAGTACAGACGCCAGAGGAGTAAGGTGGCGGCCATGAATTAAATACAAACAGTGAATCAGCAAATTCACAAAATCATGTAGATGATAGAGACAGTGCTCAGTGGTTCAGAACTTGTATGAGAGGCTTAATGTGGAACTGTTTTTAAGGTTTGTCCGATCAAAATTCATCACTATGCAAGGCAATCAACAGAAACAATCATGTGTGCTTAAAGTCATGATTGGTTTATCATGAAAGACATTGGTAGCATTCCTTTATCAGTGACCAAGTGTTTAACAATGTAATTGTTAGAACAATGAAGATAACTGTATCTAACTGATTAAATAGGTTTGTATTATTTAATTCTTTCATCCCTGGTAGTGATATAAATCTACCAAAACATCTCACAAATATCCATCTTAAATGTAAAAAGAAACTTTATATCAGTACCAGATATAAACACTGTATCAAGGAACACTGGTTTTCTGTTTCAAAAAGACAAATTCCACTTTAATTATGTTTCCAATTTATATTCCAAACAGGCAAAGTATGTTTAAAAAGACTTATTTTTGTTTCAGAATGTTGAGGCCAATCATGTTTCAAATGATGTATTTTCCTTTTCAGAGAAAGGCACAATGAATTATGTTTTTAAATATGCATTTTCCATTGTAAAGTGGAATATGGCAAGCTGCACAACATAAAAGCCACTTCTGTTCAGAAAAAATCAAAATTAACTTTGGAAATTAATACATTCTATGAAATATCTTATATATCAGAATGTTATGATTTCAGACTCTGCATCAGATTAATGATTTTTCTGTGTGGTTAGCCTTTAAAAAATAATAATTTGTGCACTACCCCAGGTATTTGCAATACAGAAACAACCGTACATACTAAAGGTAATATATTTATAATTACCCTAATAACTGTATACAAAGTTACGTCCAATACAAAGTTAAGTTGGACACTGGATATGCCATGAGTCTATTACTCAGGAAAAATCTGGATGGGGTACATCATAATCAAAACATAAAACATTCACATGTATCTGCTGAACAGAAGAACGTAATTTGGAAGTTCACTAAAGAAATTAAGAAATGTTCAACATTATTTCCTATTATGAATGTTTTTGTTCAATGTCTATTGTATTCTCACTGATGGAATAAGCTTCTACAAGTTCACCCCATTCACTGGTGTAGGCACTGAGGTACTTACTGTCATGCTGCTATGGTAAATAGAATGGCAAGATAAGAATGTGAACATGACCTCAAACAAATGTGCACTGCAGTTATTTACCATCCAACTGTTGTTATAATCTAATGAGTATTACATTTTTTCTTTAAAGTTTAAACATTTGACTTCTATGAGAAGGACCACAAAAAGTGTTGAACAGATTTTACATTCTGGTAAATATTTGTACATCCAGTGACCGGTAACATGTACCACTGCCAACTTGGTACAGTTTGCTTTGGTTTAGTTCATGCATAAATAATGCTACTCAATGAGCCATGCACAATGAAGACTTTTTATAAAATGGTGACTACAATCAGTACATCATCATCAACAGCACCTTTCTTGGCTGTTTTTGTACTAGCTGAATTGATATAATGTGCTGTTGAGAAAAATGTGATGCCACATGTTTTACCATCATGACATACACACTGAAGTCTCACCTTACACATGAATTCCCAAGTGGACTTAAATTTATTGTTCATGGTCTAGCTTGCCAG
This sequence comes from Ridgeia piscesae, assembly GCA_025642075.2. Lineage (NCBI taxonomy): Eukaryota > Metazoa > Annelida > Polychaeta > Sabellida > Siboglinidae > Ridgeia > Ridgeia piscesae. The sequence goes on from JAODUO010000269.1 coordinate 293,231, forward strand.
AATTTGAAAATGTAAACATTGATGGCAAAGTCAAGTAGTTTATTTTGAACATGATCTAAGTGATATTTAATCAGCACAAAATTAAGAATTGTATATGAAAAACATCAACTGTTCAATGTTTTTTATTTGGCCATGGCTATCTGACTGGATATGGGAACTATTCATCTGGATACAGACAAATAGCTCATGTTTGCGTATGCGCTATTTGACCGGATGCATCGAGTATATGATAACTGGACAGATGAAAGATTGTTAGATGCAACTTGGAAGACACGGGACTTCTACCTTCTCACGAACACATGTTAGCCAATAATATAACTATGGTGTTACGGCAAAATGCGACCTTTCAAGCCATAAAATTATGTTTGCACAAATTGAATTAAATAGTCTACACTATAGATTAAGAAAGTATGTTTAAATTGTAAAATATGGCGCAAGATTGGAGCCACGCCCACGTTTGTAGCTTTGTTTTATTTCACTTGTCAATTTCGTGTTTTCTTTTACAAATATGGCATGATACGAAGACCAAAATAACACACTATTTTTTATACCTATGCATATATATATATATATATATATATGAAATAAATAATTTAATTCTTGCAGTAAAAATCTTCGACTATATCCGTATCCGGACGTATAGTCTCCCAGGATATTCAACCGTATCTGGACATAGTTTATTTTTTATGGATCTACACAGAATTACATGATTTAAAAATACTAATGTATTTTTAACCTTAAATAAACAAACTGTTTTTAGTGCTACTATTACTTTATCTTGGTCGTGATATAAGTAGTAGTATATTACATTTATGTTTGGCCAATTCCAACAACAAGAGAGCAAGAGGTAGCTGTACACAAACCGACAAACAGAAGTAGATGCCGCTTTCACGCTGTCGCTAAATCTAAGCCTAGCCCTCAACTTCCAAAGCTAGGCGGTGTTATTAGTATTCATTATGGTCACGTACATGCGCACTGAATACCAGTGACAAACCAGAAATACGAGGTCAATAACAGGTAAACAAATTTAAGTAGTATTAGGCATTCTCCTTCCTCAAATATGACAGCGAAACGCGAATCAACAACAACGCAGCGATTGTCAACAACGGAGACTGACACTCACCCAAGACGATCTTCAGGTGTTTCAATCGTTGCACAGGATCCCTTTTCGTGTCGAGCACTTTGGAAGCTGACTTCTTGATGTCGCCATGTGTCTTCCTACCAAACATGGCCCCCTGGAAATAAGTATATTTCTAGGTCACGGCAATGCAGCATTAAGATTAGACGGCCTTCCGATTTCGCTGTCAAAATGCACGCAAAAAATGGCGGAGCATTCATCTGAGCATGCTCAAATGAAAGTGGGTGCATCATCGATGAATCGATAAACTGTAAACAGATTTCAGGCTACCGTTCAACAGTCGTGACAGAGTTAGGGTACGTGGTAACAGAGCGGGTATAATATATATATATATATATATATATATATATATATATATATATATATATATTAATATATATATATATATGTCATGAATTGTACGACAAAAATATATATGAAACCAGATACTGGACTATGACATGAATATATTAGATAAGTGAAAAGTGGCAAAACGTCAATACTACTGACATAGCACAACTTATTTCAATATCCTATATATATGGCTTATGACTCATTCCTTAACGCATTCACACAATAATATGACAAACACTGCCTAGTCAGAAAATTTAACACAAAACAAGTAAATTATGAAAAACCATGGGTCACAACAGGTTTAAAATGCTAGTCATAAGAAAACATAATTGTACAGAAGATTTCTGAAAAATAGATAAGAATAAGAAACAGAATATTGTTATAAAAAGTATAAAAATAAGCTAACCACAATTCTAAGAAATGCTGATCAAAAATTTTATACTAAGCTATTGGATGGAGAAAAAAAACCAGTAAAGAAACATGGTCCATCTTGAACACAATTATAAATAAACAATGGACTGAATGCTCTTATCCTGGTTGTTTTGGAAATTAAAGTAAGAAAATTACTGATAAGAATGATATAGGAAATGGTTTCAGTACCTTCTTTGCAAATATTGGCATAGATTTAGCTTCAAAAATGTGCACCACCTTTAAAAGATGCCTCGATCAATACATGATTATCTTGAGAACAGAAATACAACTATATATGTTCTTGAGTCCAATCAATGAAGAAGAAATCATTAGCATCACCAGAACATGTAATAACACAACTTCAACAGGCAGCAAAGGCATAAATATTGTTAAGAAAAAAATATAGATACTATATAAAACAAACTACTGACAAAATATTTAACATATGTCCTTTGAAAGTGGAATTTTCCCCTCCAGCATGACATTATCAAAAATCATTTCTATAAAAAACGGCTCAAAAGCAGTACATTATGCAAAGATGGTACGTTATTATATTTTTTTAAATGACCAACTTCCGACCCAAAAAGTCAATGAGGCGTATGTAGCTTGTATTGTCACAAATATTTTTCTAGGTGTAAATTAAGCTTGCTAATTCCTGTATAACTCAAATATAACTAGTAAGTCTCAATATCTATCTTCCAAGCTTCCTTCACAAAAAGGCATACATCTGGGTACACCAATTAAAAAAAATCGCTCGTGATAAACGAGAGAATTTTCAGACATTGATTGCAAGCTAAATATGAATTGTTCAATGAACTGTTGTGCCATTTTTGTTGTGAAGTCAAATTTTTTATTCTTGCTAATCTTACCAAAGGCTCTCACCATACTGAGCTATTCAAAAATCGGAAAATCTAAGAGATGACGGCTACCAATTTCAGGAATTTTGTTATGTTCAATCGGAATCACCCATATTGGACATTTAAGAATACTTATTTTATTTTTTATAATCATTTTTTATCATTTACTAATTTATTTGCCAAATTATTTATTGTAAATATAATGCAAAATACATATTGCTAAAGTATCACATTATAATTTTTATTAATTATGTTTATGGGGTATACTTAGGGGTGGCATTGAAAAGTACAAAATCATGTGACCTGAATCATAAATTTTTATAATTATTTCTATAATAAAATAATAAAGTTTCATATTATAAAGTATCTTACGTTTATTATTAATATTAATACAACCACGGAAACCGCAGTGCATCAAACACACACCCTGCTACAATATATATCTAAGGGAGGTAAGGGCCTTATGCTACTTAAAATAGTGGATTAAAAAAAGTAAAATACTAACGATTATTTATGTCACATCAATTAAATTGCTTAGTTACATTTAGTCACATGACATCGGATGACTTGGTCACATGATATCCACATGACTTATACCGCTTCTGATTTCAGGCGCTGCTGTATAAACTAAAAATAGCTGCATTTCGTTACATTTTGTGTTATAATATCTGCGGTTCCGTATCCCGTATTAAATGGACTGATTGTGGTAAGTAAACTGAGAGATGCTAAAAATCGCCTAGGCTATGCCTACGAGTACGACTATGGACGTATGGCTACGTAAACCCGCGTTGACAGCGTCACTGACTGTCACTGTCAGTGAGACAGTGTTTAACAAGATTTAACAAGATTGCCACCTAGAGATTCAACTCTAGATGGCAGGTGGACTAGGAAGCCATTTGGCTTATCGAGAGTCCAACCTATCTATCTAAGTATACCCCGCCCGTCTTAGGTATATATCGATTTTATTTTTAAATATATTAACACTACTACACCTACACCTACTGAGTTCTGAAACTAAAACAAGAAAGTCCGGCCCCTGGACCGGTGTGGTGGTCCCATAATCGGCCGGAACCAGATTCGACACGAATCTGTCAAATCTTTGAACAGTAGCATGCATAGGATTCTGCGTTATTACTAGTAATAGTAGATAGTTTCTGTTAAAGTAATACAGCAAGTATTCCAATATGAATGAATGGCCCTCAATTTAAAAAAAAAATGCATGCGCGGTAAACGTTTTGAGAAAACTCAGCCAGGGCATGACATATACGTCAGGGCAGATAAAAGCAGGACTGCGCTTGTGGCGTATGCGTTTAGCCGAATCTGGGACCACCACACAGGCTCAATGAGCGTTTAGTTTTACTTAAGTAACGTGACCCAAACTAGAATATCCTACTGACACCAGTATCCGAAGTCTATGCTTCAACCATGTGGAGTGCTAAACATTTGGCCAGTTAAGTAAAATATTGCAATCAAAGACAAAGCCCAACTTGAGCTTTGGCAGACAGAATGAGAATGGGTTGATCAGTGGGTGCTGGGGTGGCCCATTGCTTGGCACATGTGTGCGGTAGCATCAATCAAATTTGTACGGTTTCATGTCGATGTAGTTATGAATATGTACATGTTTTAATAACTGCTAAATTACTAACATAAGTATTTATAGAAGTAATGCCACAAGTTTGATTTTATTTCATTTAAAAAAAATGGCAGTTATGAACTATTTGTAAGTGTATAAATAAAAGAACATATTAATATAATCCTATTATATATAATTTCTTAATGAATTGGTTAAATATTTAAAGGGCAAAAAAATCAACAGTTTGGCATTATGCAACTAAAAGAGTTTACACAAACTAACCATTTGCATTTACAATCACATTTTTCATATCAATGGTTTATTTGGAAAGAAGTCTTGAAGTGGAAAAATCTAGCAAAACCACAGACACCATGAATGGAACCATCTTGGTCGATGCAGCCAATCAAAACCCAGCCTCTGTTTGCACTTTGGAAAAATAATACGTCACGGTGTCGATTACTGGTTCAGCTGTCATAAGAAAGGAGAGCCAAGCAGTGCCTTACGTCGGTTTACAACAAAATCGTGACAACTACCGGGGTATATGTCACACTGTTCCTCATATGGTTGTACCAACAGTACAGGGAAAGGCAGTGAGCTGCCGCCGATGATGTCGAGTTGCCGTTGAGATATGCGTGTTTATTTTGTGAATTTTCTTTGTTAGAGGAATGCAAGTGAATTGTTTTGTACCATAGTGAATGTATATGTATGTAAGATATGGGAGAAATTAGGCGGCTGTTGGTGGTTATTTTCATGGTTTGATCGAGAAAATAATATCGTAAGACTTATTACATATCCTGTGTGCAATTGAGCAGGAAACCCGAATGTAGATAGCTCAGCTTATTTAGTTTTTGTATTGTGGCCTGTTTTTCCACTGTTCACAGTTGTCTTGATTTGTGTCATAAAAGAATGGTATCTAGATTTAACAAACTAAAATACTACATTTTTACCAAACCTCCAGAATGTGTATTCAGCGTGTACGAACAATCTGACAAAGAAATTTTGACTAATGAAACGTTTTGGTCTCATTGACAAAATATCATTTGAAAAGTCATTAGCGTCACATGTCATTAATGATTAGTATCACATATGTGTGTTTAACTTATTCATTTTATACAGTTGTAAAATATTCAGTCTTCACCCATATGCCTGGTGCAGAGCCTGTAATGCATTCTTGTAGTATTACGTCATCTAAATGATAAATCTTAGTTGAGTCTGTCTTTGTTGTCATAAGTTGTTACCTATACACGCCATTATGTGGCTGCATTTCTTGGCCAGTCCAAATGAAATCTTGCACCAAGCCTCGCACTAATCTTCCCACGCATCACCCTCAAGATTGTTGTAATGGAGTAGTTCTTATAACAATACTTTTACTCTGTTGCGTTTGTTTACTTCCCAAAATATTTTTGTTATAATATTTCCATTTGTAATCATCAGTGGGATCATGTCGCCGTGTCGAGATATATTTATAGTGTCAAGTCACAGAGATTCACCAGTCAGGTCGCAATTGTGCTTGCATAAAAAGTAGTGACTGACATTTAGTGACTCTTACTGGGTCATGGTGCGTGTAGTTACCTGTAGTTTTAGTCTTGCATCTTTTGTGCTGTAACATTGACATGAATATGTTGAATTGTAATTTTATCTTTATCTTTATGCTTTTATGTTGAAAATTACTTTTTACTCATGTAATTTTTTTTCAAAGTACTTAAATAGTTTTGAAGGTGAGTGACTTGTTCTTTCACACACATACAATATAAAAGTACTTTAGACATATTTATTTGCCAGTTAATCACCAGAGGGCAGCACCAGCTGTACCAGCTACACAATCATGTAGAGTCAAGGTTTGACTGTGGACTTTGGTTTGACAATGGACTCCCCCATGGTAGATAGAGTCTATGTTTCATCAAAGTATTATTAATTGTACTTATTTTCTTGACCATTACTTGCAACACTTTTGTCCTAGGAAACTTCTCCTTTAAGATTTATAATAAAAAAATACAATCTATTAGTTTAATGATGTAGAAAAAATCATCCTCACAAAATATTTGCATGAGAGTGTCATTCCTTATTAGATAAGATAAAGAAATATTAGAAAAGAAAATTTGATGTAATGGATAATTTGGAAATTATATTATGATCTGTTATTGGATTTTGTTAGATTTATAGGGTACTTTGAGTCTTTGACGATAGTTTGTAGTTGTAAAAACTGATGATTGTTGTGTTTTATTTACGGTCACAATGTTTTCCTTCTGTTGTTGACCCACAGACTGTTTACATTTATTATATTAGTATTTTTAAACTACATGTAGTATGTCAAATTATGAATACTAAATTTCAGTCTAGGAATATTTTACTAGTGGTTGCGTTTAGCTGGACAATACAGGGAATTGATTATTCTGAAGTTTTCCCTCATGCAGCATTTATGCAACCAGTATTCTGTGGTGGAATACTTTATGGGAGAGTGTTAAGATTCGTATCCTGACTAGAGTACCCAGCCAATGATAAGTGCAATAAATCAGCAACTTTCGAAGTCTGGTAATTGTTTCGTGGACGACACATTTGCAAGAGATATTTCTATCGTTGTGCATTCGGGTCATTCGAGGGAAGCTGCAGTGAAACCTAGACATGAGCGCAAGTCAAATTGTGTGGTGTGATTGTACTTGAATGCATGACAAATCACCCAAGTTCTTGCACCAGTGCAGAGGCCATATTTCTTCCTGCCCCACCAAATGACTTCAGCCCCAGTTAGGTGTTTAGATTATGTCATTTGCATGCATGGTGTTCGTTTCTATCACCTACTATCTACTTGTGTATTCCACAGGGATATCTGGTGCACATTGTAGGGACTGTTGGTAAAGATACATGTGCTGTTTATGCTGAACAACTGTGCTGGGGATACAAATGGGAGCTATAGAAGAAGTACACTGTAGCCAGTGTTGTGGCAAAGCAGATAACTGGAACAAACTTGTGCCTGTTCAGAACTGTGGGCAAGTCACAAAATGCTTGCTCTCAACAGAAGTACACACTGGCCCCAAGTGCTTAGATGGACATGATACAATTGAGCCACACCTTGAAGGTTTCAAACAACAATCGGCGGTGGCCATTCCACCTGTAATAATGTTTATGTGTAAATCAGTGTAGCAAACATTTGAATATCGCCATTAATTTTTATATCTTATCGTGTCGTAGACATCAGACAGTTTGACATTTTGAACTTGTTTAAATAATTGTCAAAATTAAGTATTAAGATTGTCTAACAAATCCATATTGTTAAAAATATATTCTTCTGGATTAGAGTTAATATATCAACAATGTTTACTTTGTACTCATACTGCCCAGGAAATAGTGTCATGTTTGTTACATTTAATTGTCACATTACATGTGACATGTTTTTGTATTACCCAGCAAACAAGGAACCAGTTTGCACATGTCATACTGGTTCATAATTGGTACTGCTCCACCAGTATGTGTTTTCATGTGTATTCACGTGAATACACGTGTTCTGCCTGCTGTTTGTTTGACATGAGTTGTACTGGGTCAGAACTGGTACGGTTTCACTGGCATGTGTCATCATGTGAAAAACTTGTGATTTCACAGTAAACACACCAAATTTCTTCACAGAATCCGGTGAATTCACGTGAATTGAGTTGAACTCGGAAATTCACTTACAGAACATGTGAAATCACGGGTCATTGTTTGCTGGGTACATAATACATATATGAATTGGACACCAATGAATAGTACCTATTTTCACAATGGAGTGTTGAAACCAGCTTGGCCCTTTTGTTCCAAGTTGAACTCTGGTAAACATTTGATCGTTGCTTTCACTTCTCACTATCATTATACTTTGTGTAACACTGGAAATGTTTCATTATGTACAAATTACTGTACTGTAATGAGACTGTCTAACAAATAATTTTTATAATATTCTGTAGTCTTATCAGAAATATAAAAGTCACTCTTGTCTGGCATCAGGGTAAATATATGATTTTCAGGAAACAGCATTTAGTTATCATGTGGATTGGATACCTATTTATGATCGACAGTTAAAATCAACACTCGATATATAATTTAATTACATATAAAAACATTTTACCAACCTTATCGGTAGTAGGTGAATATCCAGGTTGTTTCTTCGATAATTTTGCACTCGCTGCAGCAGAAAGGACGACGGTAGAATGCCTCCGCATCATACCCCCGCCCTTCTTGTGCGGTCTCTCGAGTCTGTCTTGTAACACCTGGATCGGCCTGGTGGGCAACTCGGCAACTACACTGACCCTCTGTGTGCGAACATCAGGAGAATCATCAAACGTATACTCCATTTCATTGCCGTCTTTTTCGTCGTCTGACATTTGCGGTGCCTGGCTATCAAGCCCTGTTTCAGAGGATTGGTCCGTATCATCGAAACCATTGAGGTAGGTTTGGCTTTCGTCACCTATTGGGGCAGACAACGTACTCACGGACGACTTTCGTTGCGGTTTCATTTTCACATTTTCTGTTGTTGGTGGGGATATCGTTTGCGCTGCCTTCAGTAGCGTTACGTTCGGTATCTCACTTACGGTTTTGCGCCGCGCAAACACACGGTTTAATCGGTTGGGTTTCTTTTTCTTCTGGTCGTTCTGACTTGCATCGGCGGTTGGGGGATCAGGCTTTTTTGGCAGTCGTTTCAGAGGGTGGTAGCTGTCGTCGACTGGCTCCGGCGGGGGTTTCTGTAAACTGCAGGTGTATTCTGTCGCCCAAATATTTTCTGTTTGTCCCACCTGCTTGTTGTTCACCAAACCACCACCAGGGGACACATCGAGAAAATCCGGGATGCCCAGTGCGTCATTCGTAGTCCGGGCTCTGTGATGTGGTGACATCATAGGCTTCACCCATTCTGAATGCCGCCGCCCTTTCGGTTTGGTCGCGGCACCTACACGTGTCCCAGAATTCCTTGCAACTGGTGCTAAGTCATTCTGGCTCCTCCAGGTGGCACTTAATTGAGCGTCTTTTTGTTGGGTTTCCTTCGTGGATTTCCTCGCAGTTGGAGGAGTGGATGTTTCCTTTGTGCTGCCATTTCCCCCACTGACTGTAGGGATATCTGAGAGAGATTTCCACTTGGAGAACATTCGGGAGATACCATATCTGCTGGTCGATGGGGGCCGGTCCTTGGTAATAGACAGTTTACGGTGGTGTTTCTCTCCGGATACGCTCAAGGACTGCCCCTTATCAGCAAGCCTGGTATCCGACTGGGCTGACTGGGTAGATTTATCCCCCACTGGTTGTTTTCTTTCCGCATCGAGTAACTGCTGCTGTTTCTGAAGCTGTCGATTCTGGCGTGCCGCGTTGATGTTGCTGCCATCCTTCCTGTGGAGTAGCCGCTGTACGAAGCTCTTCCTTCGAGTGACGGGTGTGACTGAGATGTTCTTCTGTTTGCTGTCAGGTTTGTTTTCCGTATCCACTGGGAGTTTATCCGCCATATCAGGGGATGTATTACTCCGAATGAACACATTATGTAAAAACCGCCTCGCGGTCGGTTTTATTTGCGATAAATCCATATCAGAATTAGACAGCTCTGCCCCGTTGGCGGGTGTTGACTTTCCATGCAACTTTGGACTGTTTTGTGAATGTTGCTTCGTGCAGTTCCTGCTCAGATCACGGTGGCTCCACCTACCTGCGGAACCGATCTGGTAAAACGGCACCGACGTTCCATCATCTGTATTTGTGGTTGCCACTCCCGACAAAGAAGCGTTGGACGGCGTTCTCTTGTATCCACCATGGTCGAGATTCTGTAAGGAATGCCATTTATTATTGAGATGTGGGCTACTGCCCAAATCCGCCTCCCCATGGATACCTTTAGGCCGACTGGGTCTGGCGCTGTCTGTGGCAGTACGGATGATTGTCCGTGAACTTGATTCATCTCCGCATTGAAGCGCCACGAGGGGATTTTCGAAACCGGTCTCTGGCATATCGGCAGAGGCAACAGAATCAATATGTTTCTTTGCTTCCACGTTCCCCAGTGGATTGTGGGTAGGTATTTTGTGAGCATCGACTGAGGTCAGATTGGTGTCTGTCTCATCGTTGAAGTCCCCCATGCTTTGTGGCCCGGTGCTAAGTGCTGTTAAGTCAATATTCGGTTCAGTGGTTTTATCTACAGCGTTAGTGCTTTGACCAGGTGTCAACGGTGCACTGCATGGTGCCTCCTTTGATGCACCGTCATCCATAAGCACCAGTGCACCGTCGGGTGCTATTTCCATTGATGCAAGGTATGATGCAGTTCGGTGCACCACGGTGCCGTCAGGTTGTATGTCTGTTGATTCCGTAAGTGCACCATCCGGTGCAACCTGCACCACAACGCCATTCAGTGCAATTTGCACGTCGGCAGCGGAATCATCCACTGCACTGTATGGTGCCATTTCAAAAACATCATTTTCAAGAGGACTGAGAACATCTGCACCATTGTCCTCCCCAGAACTTAGCAGTGTCACTTTACACAGTGCAGCTGCCAGTCTTGCACCTTCCAACTGTGGTGAGGATTCATCATCACTTTGCACCGTTGCACCGCCGAGTGCAATCTGCACTGTGTAAGAATCTGTGGGACTATGCACTGGTGCATCTTCCGTCAGTGCAACATCCACTTCAGTTTGGACTGTGGCACTGCCTGGGGTTTGCACCTGACTTTGCACGCATGATCTATTCATTGCACTGATGTCGCTAATTGCACCGTCTGACATGCATGGTTGTGTCATCGGTGAGTCACCTTTAGTGTCTCGCTCTGGTGACACGTCGCTATATACCTGCAGTGGTCCACCAATCATTGTGGCACCACTTCTCCGTCGCTTCGGTTGACTTTTGGTACCCTCAGCTTTCGCTGAATCACTATGTGGTACCACATATGTACTGTGTGGTACCGCAGATGTACCATCTGGTACCGCAGATGTACCATCTGGTACCGCTGATGTACCACTTTGCACTGCTGATATACAATCTTTCACATCTGAGCCACTATCCAAAGGGTACTTGTCATCTGCTATTACTGGAGTGGCATCGGTCGGGGTGGCACCGGTTGGGGTGGCACCGGTTGCTATGGTGACAGTCGTGCGGTACAATGGAGGCTGCACTGCAAATATCCACTCCTGAGTCTCGCTGACAGTAAATATCCGCTGTGCATCTGAGGTGCTGCTTTTTATATCTTCCCTGACGAAACACCACTGCTCGCGTCATCATTTGCTTTCATATCTTCCGCTTCATGATTGCCAGATTCCTCTTTTACTGGATTCTGCGGCGGTTCTGGGTCTGGCGGTGGTTCCGGTCTCTTTTCTTGTCTAGTTTCAGTTCTTGTCGTCACCCGTGTTGTCGATTCCTTCTTTCCCGTTAGTTTGTCGACCTGTTTTCGTAGTCGGCTCCATCTACTCTTCACGGGTTTGTCTTTTGTGGTTTTCGGTGATGGCTGATTGGCTGGATTTGAGGTAGCTTGGTTCTGGGCACTCATGATGGTATTTTTGGTTGATTACAGTGATATTAGTAACATTTAATCAATGATTATTTGATGTTCTCCTTTGAAGTGAATTCTGGCATAAATATAAATCCAGTTGAGTTTGTACTTGGGTAATCGCCAAGGTATAACTCTGTGGGTGTCTGTTGTTCATAACCTCCTGCTGGGTTATGGTGCTATTCATTGCACGTGTCTTGATGTTGATAAATGTCCATAGACTCAAGACGTTCTTGTCACCGTTATATCAAAGTAATCCACGTGAATTTTGCAGAGAAGTAACCTTTGTTGTTGCAGTTGTTCTCTGAAACAAAATATACACACCTCGTATTAGATATGACATTTACAACTATGTTATCATTATTATGGCAATTAAAGTGGCTTTACTTTAAAGTGCTGGACCCTGATAATCTTGAAACTATGTAATATCCAGGCACTGGACCAGAATTTTGAAATGCTGTTGTATTCAGTTAGGTATAATTTGTTTTTATGGCACACATACACATACTTAACTGAAAAAATAGCATTTCAAAATTCAGGTCTGGTGTCTGGATATTACATAGTTTCAAGATTATCAGGTACGTTCCAACACTTTAAAGTAAAGCCAATTTTGCCATAATATATAATGTCATGAACTTGTAGAAGGGGGAGTTTAAAGATTGACAGGGTCCTGCTGTACCATTCCTATAATATAGATCTTATCATATGACCCGCAACCCTCCCCCATCGGATTCTAATGTTTGCCTAAATCGTATCCATGGCTTCATGCTTCTATTGGTCCTAACTCAACCATAGCAGCACTGAGCATTAAAGCCATGGCCCCTGTGTGCCTGACTACATTAAGTACAACATAACAACAGTCAGTGAATTAGCCACACAGTAGCACAAGAAAGATAACTCATTATCACTTCATGATAGCATAAATCATGGGCCACCTACTTGTTGGCGAGTGTAACCACACATGTACACAGTCTGTCTTGTTTATATCACCCAGTGCTCTGCCACCAGTGTACTAGGCAGCTAAGCACTAACCAGACCCCACTGGGGTGTCAACCCCTTTGTTTATGCCAATGTTGTGGAAGCACTGAACCATGTGACTGTGCTTAGTGTGGAGAATCAGTTGAGTTGAGCCTCAGTGACACCTGTGTATCCAGTTACCAGGGGGAGTTCTGTGTGGCTGCTGTATACAATCCACAGATCATTGGCTTGGAAGGGACATTGAGAGAAGTTGCAGGAACAAGGTGTGATTTGTGTGTCGGGGAGAGAGTTGTGAAATAGAGACAGGAGGTGCATCATGGGAATTAAATCACAGGCGAAAAAGTCATGGGGAAAAGTGGAAACCTTGAAAATATGCATTCAGACTTCCACGGTTTGCACATAAATCACACAAGAAAAGGTTCTGTCCCACAGTTTCTGATAAGAATATTATTTGTTCATTTAGATTAAAATATCAATTTTTAAGGCAACTTATTGATCAGACTGTATCATGCAATTAGTATTATTACAAAGTTTCTAAAACTAATTATGTTCGTGTCAGTGATGCCTCAGAAAAGGTCATCGAAAGAAGAGAACTGGAAAATATTATAGAAAATAAGGTAAATAACAACAAAATGATGGAAGGAGAATCAAAAGACGAATATTGTGGCACTTTTTGTTGGTGGATAATGACAAAAATTAAGCTGGTATGCATAAATCACTGTGCATACAAAAATCAGGATCAAATCACACTGATCAGTGTAACAGATCTCTTGTGTTGTTTGTTTACTGAAATTACAGTTAATGGAACACAGTGGACACAACTGTATCCAGTTACAAGTACACCCTGGTTCTCAATTTCATCTTATGCTAAGCGGGTATCACCTTGTCAGGCTTGTCACATGATTTATGTGCAAAAAATAGCTCTGATTCAAGCACTGTATCAAAATAGTGATTTACGCCATAGTTTTATTTGGTGTCAATTTGAACTGAAAGGACAAACAATTTCACAATATTATACGACACGTGGCCTTGGATCCTAGGGAGGATTTCACGAAGATAAAGAACTCTTCAGGAAAACCCATCTTTAAATAAAATATGTTATTAAATGAACAATTTATTTTTCAAAATGTAAACATCCATTTACTTAGGACACTATTTCTGTGACACACCAGTGACAATGTACCGTTAGTGCATCATGGTGGTGACAGTTTTCAGATATTCAAGATAACTGTTAACTTGTTAAGGATCAAACTGATTTTAGATCGCAAAATCGGGTTTAAGAGCTGTTAGCAACATTAGTGAAATAGTCTTCTGGTGTTACCCCAAGTTTGGGTATGTATTGAAACAAGGGTCAAGGGTGGCTCCTGGCTTGAGTTGTCAATTACGTTAGTCAGACTAAAGTAATAAACACCTGTTGATGTTGTAGATAGGTGATCAGTTTGACAGAGAGGCTGGTCTCGCAGACTCACTGACTCTGTGACACAACAGCTGTCCAATTCTCATTGGCTGAGCAGCTACATCTTGGTTCTGATATTGATTCTCCATTTTGTTTTTCAACTTGGTGCAGACAAACTTGGGCTTTCTGTTTCATGCAGATGTCATTTTGCTGTGTTTATTTTTCAAGGGTAGAAATTGCAGTATTAAAAGTTATCTTATCACCTAAGATTGCCATATGTGATGACCATGGCATGCAACAAAGGTTAGATCTAATCTAATCTATAACTACTTGTTAGATGAGATAAGTAATATTATCATCTGAATGTCTGAAAGGCATTAATGCCATTATACATAATTTGGGATTTCCAAACTGCACGTTTCATGGGCGTAAACCTGAATTGCATTGTGTGACAGCAGTTGTCACCTCACCTGGTGGTCGACATTAGTTTTGTTTTGATAAAACAAAACCAAAGTTACATTCGGACTTATCTATCTTTATGTGATCTTTGGATGTAGGTGACTAAGTTTTAACAAAACGACCACAACAAAATGACACAATATATATATATATATATATATATATATATATATATATATATATATATATACAGTATGTATATATATAAAATATATATATATATATATATATATATATATATATATATATATAAATATATATATATATATATATATATATATATATATATATATATATATATATATATATATATATATATATATACATATATATAGCCTCATTGTCCTGTGATCACCTTTGAAGTTCAGTCACAGTATCATACCTCCAGATTCCTGACTGTGTATTGTCGCCAGGCTGAGTATTTATAGTCCTACTTTAACTGTTGCCATTGCCATTGACATATCACTCAGTTACCCTTGAATGGACATGGGGTAAATTCACCTGCTTCTAGGGTCAAAATGCTTAACTCTGTCACACGTCTGAAAATTATGGGAAAGTTATTTGATAACATTTGCAGCAGATGTGTAGCGTCTAGAGATAGCACAGAATTGAGACATCATTTTGGTTTTAAAAAATATATTAATTAAATTTATAGATTAATATGACAACAATTAGTTTTATGCACATGGAATTGACACACTGCTAGTAAGTAAATTATTAAATACATGTCAAATTATTTAAAAACTTAATACTACTCTAGTGATTGTGTTTTCAAAGTTTTTATGACTTGATCTCTCTGACCTATAAAAACATAACTTCCTTGATTGTCGTATTTGCCTAAATGCACCATGCTTTCCCTCTGACATCTCTAAGTATATCATCAAGCTTGTGACCTAGTGAATATCCAATGTTTATATTTCTACAACTTCCATGTGTGTCCTCCAGTTTATCAGATTAGTAACTTCCTGTGATGTAAACAAAGGTTTGGCCTGCACAATCTGCTTCAGTTTTGATTGACAGTGGTTTATTTGTTTATGTAGGCAGATCAATTCTGTGTTGCACTCATGTGGACTTGTCACTGGTAACAGATGACTATTTTGTTTCTAGTTTCATTACTATAAGTCCGAGACCTATCAATCTTATATTTTAAAAGGATATTTTCATAACAGGTTTAACTATGCAAACCTGTGAGTGGTTATCTCAATGGGTAGTGATCATGCATCCAAAATTGCAGCTACAGACACATTCTTTTAGGAATAATGTGAAAGACATTCAGAAAAGATTTTTATCATATTAAATATGTTTTCTAACATAAAAATATCACATATGGCATTAACTGTCAGAAAAGGTGTTCCAGATTTTTTTTGTATAACATAAAAATATCACATATGGCATTAACTATCAGAAAAGGCGTTTCAGATTTTTTTTGTATAATGTATACAATACAAAATAACTGTTGTAATGTCAGTGGTAATGATAAAACAATAACATGTACCCAAGGTAATGTGGATGCATGAACTGATTTTATGATATACACTCATCAATTGCAGTGAGGTCCTAACTGCACATTTATATAATCAACATGAAATATAATAGTTCCTCCATTCACCACATAGGAATAATGTTACTATTATTAAGTGTCATTGTGGGTAATGCTAAGATTAAATAAGATTGCCATAAGATTTACATTTGACATTAATATTTTAGCACATGATTGTGTCGCATTTCAGTGCACGTGTCGTCTGTTTGGTTTAAGCTTGAACTGGGTTTCTGATGACTGTGCATGTACAGTGAACTACAGATTAAGAGATTAACACCATTCTTGCAGAGGATTAAACTGAAAATGTTATCAAGACTTACACCAAAATACATGAAAATATAGACAATGCATATTGCATAGAACACTACACTACTTAAGTATTATCTACACTGTATTCTTAATTAAATTTGTTCATATTTCAGCACATGTTTGCAAGGCTCATATCAATACTCTTGTTGCATGATTGGTTTCGACACATTTTAGCTGTCTGTCAAACATTTACTTCAAGAGACAAGCAGCCAGGCTACTTTAGTTTTGATCTGTATTATGGATAACTTTGGACATTCAAGACTCCAGACTCGTGTGTCTGCAATCCCCTGGGCCTAAGTCTAAGCCTTGCACACTGGATATTAGCATGTGACCTGCCCTGCCATTTGTCAGCTAATAAGTTTCTTTTTGAACAATGATCACCCTTCCAGAGTAACTGCTGAGTCTGTGCACACATGGAGACAAACATCAATCTTACGGCTGTCAATGCAAGTTTCAACATGTCGTAACTACACACTGAATATTTACAAAATACTTGAGTTTATTACCAGTGCATATACAGCTGGGCACTTCTCTGTAGTTGCTTATTAGGTGATAGTATGTGTAGTGACAGTTTACATTGGTTTTCTTTTGGTAACTGGTCTTGGATTTTCTGCTGTGGTAGATGGGAACGCGTGTTTGTGGTTCACAAGTGTGTTAGGTATTCACACATGTGTAAGTGTGTTATTTACATGGGTGGTTTATTCAGTGGTGACACAATTAGTCACCCTTCCCATACATGTACAGGGGAGGAACAAAATGAGAGGAAGTTAGACATTATTCCTCTCTCACCTGCGGAAACTATATTACCCCCTCGTCATTGCCCTGGGCTACCCTGTTCCCTCCCTCAGTCCAACTTCACCTGTTGAAGTCGTCGGTTATGCATTCACCAGAGCACATCTAGGAATGGCCACTCTGTGACCCATGAAATAGGTTAACCACACACACACTGTCCAGATGAATGCGTGATATGAGTTATGCCTCGAGGCCAAATGCAGATATAGCAGACCCTTTGGAAATGCTGACAATAAAACTTGTCATAATAAATATACGGCCACCTGTAGCAGTGGACAGCTGGGTCAGCTGCGTAAACCAAAGAAAAAGGAAATGTTCACTTGATCGATTTGTATATAGTAATATAGTTGTATAGTGTATGCATACATTGTAATCATGCACAAGTGTCGTCGTATAAATAACGTATACAGAGGTGGTGGTTTGATTTTGTCATGTTACATGCAGTATTTAGGTGGTATAACCAAGGAAAACATAATTCAAATTACCCAATATTTTGTCATGAAATAAATTAGTGTGCATAAAATTACACATAATACAAACTATAATTCTAACAATTCAAGGCGCTTTACATATAAAATAGTAATACATTCAGTAATTACCAGTAAATAATTTAGTTTTAGTGTATCATCATATTGTATAAACAGACACTCATGAACAGAAACATAGTATCAGTCATTGCATGAGTTAATATAGTAATTAAAATATAATGATAAATATATTGTTTTTTTCAAAGTCCTCTCAGACAATTTCGTTGTAATTCAGTTCATGCTTGTTACTATTGCAGTTTAAAATATAAATTAATCTGGCAAAATAAAGTGGGCCCACTCATCGTAACATGCTGTTAGTATGGTATGAACCCAGAACCACTTATTTCATCAAAACTACTGTGTCTGTTATTTAGCTATAAATAATTATTCTGAGTGGGCTATATTGCAGTTTAAAATGTTTTGTCTAAACTCTAAGCCAAGCAACTGGTGGGTGGGCTCAGCTGTACCTTTCACACCCCTCCAGGGGCCCTGCCTATACTAGCAGTACTGCTTTTCACATGTTCTCCCTCGAACAAGGGCCACCATTATACATAAGTTTCACAGTCTTATAGGGTATAATTTTTAGAAACCTTTCATAGAACAAGGCTACTTTTCTATTGCGATATTCACAGTTATCAATCGCATGTATGTATCAGAATACTTACAACAATAGGTATGTTTATATGAATGAAATACTTATTAAAAAGTATTTTAGCACATGTTTGCAAGCCTCATTTCAACAGCATGTTGCATGTTTAGTTTCTACACATTTCAGCCATAGCTTTTTGTAGAGACCCGTCCACCCGTCATTTGGACGGGTAAAAATATGGGTGGACGTGTGATGGACAGGTAAAAAAGTAGCAAAAAAGTTATGCCTTGAAAGAGTAAATGTGTGTCTGTAGTCCATTTCAGGTCATCAGACACTTGAAAGTTTGTAAACTGGCTTAACAGTTAACATCAAAACATGCATGACTGGCAATAATTTCATCCTGCATAAAGCCCTGATTCCAGCTCTCTGTTAAACATTTACTTCAAGAGACAAGCAACCAAGCTATTTATAAATCTCTCGTTTTTGTTAGCAAAGGTTATACCCTTATCAAAGGTAGGGGGTTTTCAATATTCAGCTGCATACTCCTATTTTTGTTGTAAGAGTAGTGCACCCCCTGGCACCCCCTGGCACCCACCCCAGACCTTCCATGCTAAGAAAAATAGCCAGTAGACTTCTTTTAAAAGTTTGTTTTACATAAAATCATAAGAATTGATTTTAGATAATTGCAAATTATTATGATTGGAGTACACACTGAAGAAGTTCAAACAATCAAAATTGATTTTTTAACACCTTTTGCAGTTAATTTACAAATTTCTGTGATCTTTTGCCATCTAGCAAGTTCTGGTAAACATTGCTGATAGCAGTGAGAACATCACAGAAAACACAGATGTACTATGGAATAAGTAAAAGGTTTATTTTGTATTAAAATACTGACTCAAAGTTTATTAATAAGTAGCCCGACTTTATATTCAAGTAGTTTATTCATCTCTTTGCACGTGTCATGTTTTGTACAGAAAAAGGATTGTTACAACAATTGTTGTAACAACCCAATGACCATTCATACCGCCAACACTGCCCATTCGTTCACTTGAATAAAAAACAGGAAGCCATACATATATACGTCAGGTGATAGGGTAGGGTAGACTTTGTCCAGTGCCTCAGGTGATACAGGTATAGTCGAAGCCAGATGTTTGAACAGCAGCGAAATATTTACAGACCAGAATCACCTGAGGGTTGAAATAGTCCAGACGTCTTTTGGATACAGAAACAAAGTGAGATAAACCACGTCTACAAAGTCTACTTTCAGTTGTGATGTGGGACGAAAGAAACGTGGACTACTTGAACCAGATGGCACAAAGTAAGGCTGATTACAATTTGATGCTTATGGGTGTGTTACACTGACTTTACTCCCTCGCAGATTTGTTCAGCTGGACACCATATCATCTTCCCTGGGAAGAATCTACCCATGCTGCAGTTAATACACAAAGGCTATTCGTAAACATATATCCACCACTGTCTATAGCCATTCGTACAGTTGAGTGAACTGGAGCAATGTGGAGTGAAAAACGTCTCCCATGGTTCAATGTGGCAACACAGGATTTGAACCCAGGGGTTCTCTAAAGTTGAGAGTCCGAAGCTCTAGCCACTGTGTCAGTACGCTACAAACTGCTTGGTTTTATTAGCATGACATCAACAGTTGTTGACCATAGCAGTGTCATTTACATACTTGTCTTTTGTTGGATTGAGTCAATCGATTGCCTCTAACTTATCCAGAACGATACAGTGGGCGAAGTGTCACATTATCATTTCAGACTGGATTTCCTAAGAATTAAGACAATTAATAGACCTGTGGAATATTACCTGGAAATCAGAATTACCATCCACATGATAAGGAAGAAGAAAAAATTGTATTCTCAGGTTGATAATGTTCCCACGAAGCTGCCACAATATCTCTAACATAGTCAGAATGGGCTTGCCTACAGCTGAGAAAGAGAAAATTATACCATACCCCAAAGAGACTCGTAAAGAAGTCTTGAGTCGTGACACAGAACGTCATATGACCAGATGTCATAGATCATTAAAGAATAGTACCCTCTGGGTGCATCAGTCAATGTAACCCCCTGGCAGTTCTAGGGGGCATCTTGGAGGGAGGGGTTAAATGCCCTGAAGCCAACACATGCACCCTGAAAAGACTATTGTAGTCACTTGTCAGTGTATGTCATCTGTCTTTATTTGGCCTGGGCTGTTTCAATAACAGAGATGTGACTGTGATTAGATGTGCCTACCTGAGTAGATGCAGTTAGGCAGGATGTACCGTTTGACCAATCTGTGAACACAGTCCTGACTGGCGACACTGTATCTGTGACATCAAAATGGGGAGCGGTGGTCGCGCGGTAGAGCGCCGGACTGTCAATCGAGGGGACGGTGGTTCAATCCCACCTACCGCCGTTTCGAAACTTAGGCAATTTCTTCACCCCACATTTGCCTGTGTCTTTCGGAAGAGACACTAAAAGCCGGTGGTCCCTTCTGTCTGGTGTCTATGCCAGGGGAAGTAAAAGATCCCACACAGGGGGTAAATGTGTAACCTGTAGTGGACTCACAAATTCTAGAGAAGAACAACTCCTGCATTAGCCCAAGTTTGGGCTGTTTGGAGGTAATCACCTAAGACTACTGTCTATGAAACAGTAAGCACAGAGTTGGGTCTGACTTATGACCCGACACTGTTATGATCCGTGTCGTGCATGTCACGGTAGTAATTATATATCACATTGGCTGTATACTACTCCGCATTGCTACAAATATCCAGGACAGATGTGACATAACTTGAATCTTAACTAGAGGCTATTAATCAGGTCAGCTAGTGCTGAATGTCAGGCTTGTGTATACGACAGCCGAGTGTAAATATACTCATATAGCACCCATTCAATTCACTAGGCCCCACTGCTCAGTATTGTCCTACTTGTATTCACAGAGTTGGTTTACTAACAGATCCACTGGCAGAGCTTTGAGTAGTGTAACATGTTGTTGCAGGACAGAACACTGCCTCCAGTCGTGGACGTACTCGGGTCTAATCATTGCCAAACAAAACCCAGGTGTTTTGTGAAAAAAGAAACAGCATGACTAATTTGTGGACTCGTTTAGCCAGAGGTGAATGGGAGTTTGAGATAGCACATGTCCTTAGGGTGAAGTCTGTTCTACCTGGAGTCTAGGTCAGCGGTGACTCATGCAGTGGGGTCTGGCGTTACTCATTGAGGAAGTCTAGCCCAAGAAATGTATGAAACACCTGTACCGCGTTAGTCAGGTATACAGAAGTGTTACGCTTACATGATATTTAAGAGGAATCATAGATATCAACAAGTTTCTGATGTACTGGAAAGGTGTATGCAGTGAAGTGTCTGACAGTGTGGCTGGGGTCACAACCTGCAGTGATTATGTGTGGCTGTAAAACAGGTGAACTAACATTCGCAAGGTCCACAAGCTCGACAACCGTGTTGACACTGTTTAACCCTGTTGTCACAATTTATACATTCCTGTGTACATCTACGAGCGTACCAACTGGTATCACCATGCACTGCCATGGGTCATACCTGTAGCCGGTGTTGGCAGCCGTGCCCACCGAGGCATGACCGCACACCTGGTAACTAATTACAGGTACATTCCGATCGAAGAAGAGTATGGTAGAAGCACACCTATGTCCACTCACTCACCTGTCGGCAGACGGCATTGTGTATCCGAGGCACTCGGCCATGCGTCCGTGTCGCAAGTAAAACAAATGCTGAGTAAGCGGGTCACATGATCGACACATGACGGTCGGTCTGACCAATCACGGGTGAGTTCTGAATGTCTTACTCTGTACTGTCGCTGGGGGCACTTGCTGTGTAGGGTTTATTGTTCTCTATGACCTATGGGGGGTGGGTGGGAGTTGGGTAAGTTGCATATCTCTGCAATATCATCACCTGTGGGGGTGTGCATGCAACTTGGATGTACTCAGGTGTGTGTGCGCATGCGCGCGTGCGTGCATGCGTATGTGTGTGTGACTGAGTGTGCATGTTTGTGGGTGTGGGTGTGTTACAGTGTGCATGCGTGCCTGCGTGCGTGCGTGTGTGCGTGCATGCATGCATGCGTGAGTGCTTGCTTATGTAAGCGTGTGTGTGACTTTTTTTTAGAATTAAAGCCAGACTAACATTTTATGCAGTTTATACTTCTTTAGAGGAAACTCCTCTGTAAGAAGTTTGTTTCAAACTGTTATGGTTTTAATCCATTTGTGATATATGTTTGTTATGGAAAAAGCTGTGGTCATTTTGTCAGAATATTTATCAAACCATCAATGTTTACTTTGCTCAATTATTAATGAAATTACTTTCATATTTCATAAAATATTAATAATATGTTTTAGAGTTTATGAATGAAACGGTGATATGACTTGTGACTTTATTTTCTGTGACTTATCTTAGGTAAACATGACTTTCTTTAATATATTTTGTCAACATTCACAGTAAATTGTACTGTCTAAGTAACAATTAAGTAAGAAGTAATTATGAAGATACACATTTTACAGAAAGAGTGTTTTCTTTAAGTATAATTTTCATGAAGGTTGTTTTTATAATAATTTATAACATAATTATAGGTGTTTATCTTATTTAATAATTTCTGAAACCTTGTTGATCGAAATTCCAAATTTATTCTTCTTGTACCAAGTAAACCTCATAATAATAAAAAATAATAAAATATTAGAGGTACGACCAAAAATTTAATGTAAATATTAATTGTAGACTTTGTTCAATGGGAATAATCCTTACACGCCCAGAGAGTACAGTCTTTATACACCTGGAGGGTGCAATCGTGACTCTCTCATTAAGCGGGGATCCTAAACCTGTCAACAAGGTGCCATATTTCACTGGTCAATTCAGCCACAGGTGATTTAAGTGGCAGCTATTGTTGGTGGGGCGTGTCTGTGGGGTTAATTGTGATGTGTACCCTTTCAATGCGCCCCTCCTTGGCCTGTCCATTGTCCTTTTGTTGTGTCATTCTGAGCTGTCAAGTAGAAACTGTTGTTTACTTTATATGGTGTATGCCCAGAATTGAAGCTATGCTATGACAAGTCCCTAGCTACAGTCATGTTTTGTGTACAAGGCATGTTTTGGGCTCATGGATTAACATTGGGCTTAGGGGTTATTGGGCTCAGGGCATGTATTGGGCTGAAGGCATGTACTCAGCTGAAGGCATGTATTGGGCTCGCCTTTGGACTTAAGTAAGGCTCAGTGCAAACGATTGCTGCTTTTTGCACTATACAATTTGGTGTCTTTCAGTTTTTACAGAGAAAATACATGAGTAGAACATAAACCACAGGAATGTCATAGCATACTATAATAATACCCTTGCATTCATAAGTCAAGTTATTTAAGCGTCAGTTGTTTATTGTTCAGTGTTCTAAGAACGATGGTTCACTTATTTGAGAGAAAGTGGCATTTTGTGATGTATTGACAATTGCAGAGATAAAACAACTTCTTTTGATCTAAAGATAGTCACTGTTGCTGCATGACTTAGTGATGACATCATCAAGGGCTTGACATTGTTAGAGACGAGCCATGTTAGAAATGACTGTCTCATTGGTACATTTTAACCCAATTTTTTCTCAAAGTTGCCCCACAGTGCTTAGCTGTCTCCACTAACAAATGTTGCAGTTTGCTCTAGCCAACACTTCATTGGATGTAATAAACCTACCTAAATTATCAACCCAAAATATGTTTCATGTGTGCATTTGTCTCTTATTGGTAGATGTTGCAGTGTGGTTTGTGCATAATTTTATTTATTTTTATTTACAGAATACCATCAAAGAAATTTACATGGGGAATATTTACATACAATGCTTTTCATTAACAAATACATACTTTTGTAACAAGGTATTTTAAAACCTGCTGTTTTCATGCTGATAAATCCATTTATTAAATGAATGTCTACAGTGCTTTTTACATTTTAAAATAGTACCCTTACCTTTCCCTGGTAGGATTAAACAAGTTGGATTCGTTGAAACATTTTGCCCCATCAGAAATGGTACCAGAGTTTCTCAGCTGAAGCAGCCAACAATGTACATGTATTCAACCAGGGTCTTCAATCTTGGAAGCCAGCATTGCACGCAATAAAATTGAAATAAACAATTCGGTTGCCATTATGTCCCCACCTACTCGATCTTCAGAGGTCACGAAATGGCCTGTGCACTAACTAAATTACTACGTCGCAAGGTTGTGCAGTTCTGTTGCATAAGTTCAGTGGCACACTGGTTTATGGTTTGTTTTATTGTTGGATACATAGTGCCAGCCATATTGTTCGTCTCTCATAAAATTTCTTTGAAAGTGAAAGTTTATGAAGTTTTTAACATGAATATTTAGGTGACAAATTATAGGGAATGGCTGGATATAGTTTGGTTGTTTTGAGTTATTCAAAGATTTTTGTAAATAATTTCTGCACAACAGTGACGTGTATGCATAGGTGTGTGTGAGCATGCATGCGACTGCGTATGCATGTGTGCATGCATGCGTTCATGTGTTTACATGCGAGCGTGTATGCGTGCACATGCACAAAGTTACACACAAATGCACACATTCAATATTTATAACTCTTATCAGTTCTGTTACTGGGCCCTCTGTACATGTTGAAGCCTGAATAAATACAATACAATACAAAACATATATGACTTAATGCAGTTACACTGTTTGTGGAAAAATCCAAAGAAATATAAGGACCTGAAACTTGGTGTTACACATCATACTACATGTATACTAACAATTGGATTTTAAAACTAATACATTATCCAGCAAACAGGGGATAAATCTGTAACCAACATATGCTACGATTAGCAGAATGGACCTACATTTATTTTGCATCTAATCTGTAAGATATCCTAGGCTGACCCATTCAGTCCAGCACCAATTCATTGTCTGTTGGAAGCATTCAGCCACACTGTAATTGCTACACAAAGGCATTCATTCGTATATATTTAAGAATTGTATAAGTTTTAGCATTAACATAATATACATCGTTAAATGAAATGTCGCTTTCGTTTCAGAGTCTCGAACTGGCCAGATTGCCGACATCCAGTCGAAAGACTGTGTCAAGAGTGAGACGATCTGTGTCATGACGAAGGGAACCAATGTCACCTTCTCCGCTGCCTTTACACCAAGTGTATCTGGGATACAAAATGTTTATATACATTTGTTATTAAGCAGGCGTTGACTCCTCATTTCATTCACCAAACTCGTTAGACTGGTGGTTGTGCATAATAATTTTATATATTTTGTGAAACATAAAGTATGGTTGTGCAAACGTTTGTGGGGTTGGAGTGTGTGAGTGCGTTTGTTTGATAGAATGTGTGTCACAAAGCGTTTAATTCTGCACGTGTATGCAATTGTTTGTGTGTGCCAGTTTCTGTACACATAACCGTGTGAGTTTGTGTATGTGTGTTTGTGTGTGTGTGATGTGTGTTTGTGTGTGAGAGTGTGTGTGTGTGTGTGTGATGTGTGTGTATGTGTGTTTGTGTGTGAGTGTGTGTGAGTGTGTGTATGTGTGTGTGATGTGTGCGTATGTGTGCATACATGTGTACATGAACATGAGTTGAAGTATTGTGAACTATATACTACTATATATATAATGCCAACAATTGTCAGTTGTTCGTTTTCTTGCACAGTTTATGATAGTGATGGTTTGGTTTGTGTGTGGCAGGTTCACACCCTGCTGGTGTTCCTAATACAAACACTACATGCTGGGTACACACATGCTGTAACTATTCAATAATATCAGCCATTTCTGTAATATCACGAAATTGCATTTAACTATAGTAAAGCTTGCGTATGTATGAATGTTTGCGTCTCATACTTGGCAGCATGCACCTCGGGCACCAAACTAACAGACTCCATGAATTGGACATAAAACTTTCTGTTTTGGAAGGTAAAACATATAACTATACCTGGCCAGAGAGCCATGTATTGCCTCAACTCCTATCTGGGGTAAAGCCGCCTAACAATAACATTGGTAAATTATTAATTTCTCAGGCTGTTGCGATGGGCGAAAAAGTACTGCCATCTTACGGCGCCTCAGTAATTGAGGCTAGCTGAAGAGCCATCCTTTGAATGTTAATCGCTAGATGGCAACACCTGTATACTCGTCAAATTGTAAAAAAAAATTAACTGGTCTGTTGATAAGTTGTGTCGATATAACGTATCAAGTTGATCATAAAGTTGTTTTAGCCTATACGTAGACTATTCTTATTTACTATTTTTACGTTTGTGTAATATTGACAGCATGCATGTCTATCCCGAGTCAGAATAAGCATATAAACCATTGTAAACATTTTATTTTGTGTGATATGTTTGGTACAGTGAAAGTTAAATATTGATTTTTTTTATAGATTTGTCGAATAAAATGTATCCTTATTAAAATGTGTTACTTCATAGACAGCGTGAGTCATGATGGTTTTATTTCATATCAATCGAATTGCTTAGTTACATTTAGTCACATGACATCGGGTGACATGGTCACATGATAAAAAACACATGACTTACTACGCCCTGTTTATCGCAGTTGCGGCTGTGCATTCGTAGTCGAAAGAAGCTCCAACAATGTCTCAGTTCATTACATTTTGTATTATATTGTTTGCGGTTTGCAATTACGGGTCCTGTGTCAAATGGCAGGACTGTGGTAAGTTGACAGAGAAGTATTAAAATCGCAATATACACACGTCCGCGTTCACTGAAACCGAAACATATCGGGCCTGCCTGGCTGGGAGTGGCAACTGGGTATGCTTTGTTGTTGGGCACGCGCGCGGCAGCATAAAACACATTTGTACGGTTTCAGTGGGTCTTTGGTGTGTATACTCCACACAGCCCCTTCTGGGGATAACAGTAACAGTTGTGCAGTGCGCAATGCTAAGGGTGCATGAAGGTGAACTTTGGAGAACAAAATTGAAATGATCAAGTTACTGTAAAACAAGGGTAATAATTTGTGCAGATTAAAAATAAAAACAGTCTCA
The DNA here is from genome assembly GCA_025642075.2 of Ridgeia piscesae. Lineage (NCBI taxonomy): Eukaryota > Metazoa > Annelida > Polychaeta > Sabellida > Siboglinidae > Ridgeia > Ridgeia piscesae. Next base: position 320,587 of record JAODUO010000269.1, read on the forward strand.
GTCTGTATCTAATGTTAAGCTATAATCTGGTGGGTGGGCTGGAGTAAGAAGGTGGGTGGTACTGAGAGCTAGCTTGTTGAAATCGGTGTAATATTCTATGTTTATGGGTATATTGCAAAACTGACATGTTGCAGTGTCATATAGTTACATTCTTATGCCCACGTTTCTCTGCACATAAGTGACAAGAGAGTATTTTTTATATTACTTTTTGATAAACATTTAAAATATAGATTCAGCATGTGTTGACATGACAACCTAGGCTTGGTCCTAAGGTCAGCTGATCATGACTTATATTGTCGTTTCCTAGACATGTGACTCACACACACACACACGGCTTTCCTAGCCGAGTGACTCTTGTTTTGTAGTCTGACATGGAAATTGAGTGCATGTCAATTGTCAAATAACATGTGTGCAGAGGAATTCCTATCTAATGAGACACTAGAGATTAAAGTGGGAAGGGAGAAGTTGCTCATGCGAACCTGCCAAACTCTCCCAGAAATTCTGGGAGTCTTCCAGATTTAGGGTCTGTATCAAGGAACACAGAACATTTAATCCAAATGTGAACATGCTGAAACTCAGACACATATTGTCTTCTGATGTCAAAATTTGAGACAAAATAAACCAGAAAAAAATATAATAATGTATAATACACCAGGTACACTAACATTTATAATTTTAAACTAAAGTAGTATCCAGTAACCAGGGATAAACCTTTAGTGACTTTGGTTTGTGTACATGCTACTTTAGAAGAATTAACCTATCTATTAATTTTAGTGTCATATGATTGTTCATTCTCCTGACAATTCACTGTCTCCTGGAAACATTCATGCACACTGTAATTAATTACTATATAAAAACATTCATACATATTTCAATTTTGTTTATAATAGGTTGACTATTAACTTAATTATACATAGCTAAATTACAGGTCTCTTCGTTTAAGGGTCTAAAATGGGCAAGGTTGCCGACATCCAGGTGAAAGGCTGTGTCAAGAGTGAGACGATCTGTGTCGCGAAGAAGGGAACCAATGTCACCTTCTCCGCTGCCTTTACACCAAGTGAGTATCTGTGGTATGGAATGATTACATACATACATGTGGGAATTATTTAGGCTTTGATTGTCAAGGGTGTCCATGGGTTCAAGGGTTCTTATTTCATTCACCAGATTCGTTAGGCTGCCTTTGGTCCGTCAGAATGCTACAAATCCATCGTTACATTATCCAGTTCATTGCCAACAATTCAATGCCAGGTACAGAGACAGATCATATTAGATATTACATAGAGAGCCATTGTAGCACTTTTTTGGCTGTATTAGCCTGTACAAAATGTAGCCATGGAAAGAATATTTAACTGATATTGTTTGGGGATTTTGTGAAAGCTGCGCTGTACCTCATCATTGTTCAGAAAAAATCCACCCAGAACCAGAGTTACCAGACATGGGGGCAAATACAGTGAAATGTATGTAAATACAAAATTAATACTCTTGAGTGATTCAAATAAAATACAATTACAAATACTTTTAAATACAAATATATTTAGATACAAATACATTGGAAAGCATTTCAAATAGTTTTTCACATACTTTTTTTCAGGATGTATGTATGTATAATAAATGCAACTTGTATATTAAAACATCTAGTTTGTAGGCATAACTAGTGTTTTGCTCATATGATGACAGGCAGACCAGTGCTAGGGAGTATTGTTATTGCTAACTACATCATAGTGACAACTGACTAAAAAACCTCTATCAACAGAGGTAAAGGCCAAAATACGTTGTTTGTTATGTTAAGCCAGGAGGTCCATAATAAAATGCCTATGTTGCCTTCAGAAGAGACACTGCTAATCAGCTAGGATCTTATGAGGAAGTGTGACAGCTCAACTTCAAAGTCAGCCAGGAAACCAGAACAGCCTGGTGCCAGCTTGGAACCTGACTAAAGAACTAAGGGGAAATTGACATATGGTCACTGCCAGGTGCTAAGAAATCTGCTGGCTCTGAGCAAACAGAAGTTGTGGTCACTGTCAGGGCCGTGGGAATACCTGCTGTTAAATATCTTAAGCAGTAATTAGCACTATTGGGTGAAGTTGTATACCTTCACTACATGTGATCTTGAAACAGAAGTGTTGATACCGACAATGTATTTGAAAAAGTATTTGAAAAAGTCAAATACTTAAGGAAAGTATTTAAATAAAATATATTGTTGGTTCCTAAACATCAAATATAAATACTTTTAAAAAGTTTTTTTTTTTAATACAGTACTTTCAAATACAAATGTATTTGACCTCATGTCTGCCCAGAACTAATACCCCTGGATTTTTTTTAAGTTGATCTCTTATGACTGATTTTTAAATGTTGGTTAATTTTGCAAAAAAGCCACTATGTGGGATTGAGAGCCTGGTTAAAATATTTGTAAACCACATTTGTTTGTCTTTTCTTGGGGACTACTCTGGTAAACGTGAACAGTTTGTAAGTGCTGTTTACATCCTGCATCCATAATGATAGATAAAACAATGGAGCCCGATGGCGAGCTGTTTGCTGATGAAAACAGATACTAACTCCAAATATACAAAAACCCAAACATTTGCTCTGAAAATCACTGTCTGATAAGCGCGTTCTATAGGGGGAAATGGTTTGCTAATCGCCATTTATTTATTTAAAATGTGTTAACATTGAAGTGTTGATTTAGCAAACCTGAGTTCTGTTTGATTGATACTCTGAATCTGGGTGATAAAACAGGCTGAAATGCAGCTAGCATGGCTGTAATATTATATATATTTTCTATAATCTTCAGTTCATAAAATTGAATAGTATTTGCAATGGGTAAAAAACCGGAATATGTGTGTGATAATACAGGTGACTAATTGCAGCAATATTTCAGTTCACAGCCAGTTGTCTATGTTGACCCTGTCATTATGATCTGTGTAGATGAGAAAGTGGAGAAGTTGGCTGCCGTGGTGCACGGGATCGTCGCTGGTATCCCTGTACCTTTCCCCCTCCCCAACCCCAATGCGTGCAAGGACTCGGGCCTGCAGTGTCCACTAGTCAGTGGCAAGGCGGTCAACTACGTTGCCACACTGCCCATTCTCCACGAGTATCCCGCGGTGAGTGCAGACCGGTGTACTTTGGTGGTTGAAGTTAAAATTTGTGAGGTGTGTGTGTATATATATACGTGTGTGTATGTAATAATATGTATACGTGTGTTTTTATAGCATGTGTATCATAAACTGTTTAAACTTGCATGCATGTATGTAAGCGAGTGTTTGTGCCAATCTGTGTAAACATGCTTGTTCACGTGTGTGATCAACTGTTTATTAAGATTTAACAAGATTGCCACCTAGAGAACTAACTCTAGATGGCAGATGGACAAGAAAGCCCTTTGGCTTATCGAGAATCCAACCTATCTGTCTAAGTGTATCCTGCCATCCTGTTTATATAACTATAAGCAAATTTTTGCTGACTTCACATCCATTTTTAAAAATTTTATCCTGTAGCTGTCTTATTTATCTCGAGAACATTGTATTTGCTTCTTACTTTTAAAACAAACTACATGAAAAATGTATCATGCATATACAAAATGTACTCGGAGGGGTTGTGAGTGTCAACATAAAGTTGTATATATTTAAACAAAAGTAATGGGTATATGTCGATTTAAGAAGAATGGTGTATCATGTTTTGCAAACAGGTGAAGCTTATGCTGTATACCATTTTTATAATTTAACTGATGAGGACATTCTAATGTGCATTTCTCTTGATAGTTGATTTTATGCTAGTTTTCGATTAGTCATCTTGCTTAAATTATTGTATTTTTAAAAGAATTTTGATGCCCATTTGCTCCTATTGACCTTTGTTTTTAACTGTATTAGTAAAATGGTAGCTACATTTTTATGCATTTATTACTTAGTTATTACTTGTTTTTATTTATACGTGCATATTGCAATGTTTGAAAATTCCCGAGAGCAATTTTTTTATCGGGACGGGCGCTATGTAATTTTTTTATTGTTGAAAACTCTTTGTATTGACTGTTGTTTTTATGACCGACTCATTCTACAGATCCGTGTTGTCGTGAAATGGGAGCTGAAGGACCAGAACACGAAAGACGTTGTATGCATTGAAATGGGCATCGAAATTGAGAGTTAATGGCTTCACAGACCCACGCTTCCTCAAGAACGTGCATTCCATCAGTTATGAAGAAGAACATTGTCTCTGGTCTGCATCTCATGGTTACCCAGGCACGGTTAATTGTTTTGGAAATTATTTTAAAAATTAAATAATTTTTCTTTGTTAGCACTGATTTTTCATTTAGGATGTAACAGTTGTGCAATTAAAATGTAGAAATGTTCATAAATGGAGAAAATACAGAGATGTGGTTATTCATGTACCCCAGGGTAATAAGAAAGTGTGTATATTGTGGAATAGTTATTGTGTTTATATATGTCTATGATACATAAAGTGTTTATGCTGTTGTAGAAGGACGCAACACACATTCTTCCCTCCTTAGATATGTTTAGAGTAAAGAAACCGCTGTTGGAAGTTATTATTGAGTGAAGAACCAGTCAGGACCCTACCACAATGTGTAGATTACAAGTGTTGGCAATGTATTGGCACATCAGTAAATACCACATGAAAAGTATTATCCTGTAAGCCTTGTTCATTGAAAACTTATAGAATTAATGTCGGAATGTGTTACTTTGGACCAGTTGTTGTTGTACAGTGGCTACTGACAGGTGCTTGCTCCTGAAACATAGTGTTATGATCATACACTTGTTTAGTAAACACACCTAAATGGTTGCTTGATTTAGTTGTGTGTACTAGGTCAAGGAGCTGGGGACAAAAATAGAGTTACAAACTTTAGTTAGTGTGTGAGTATGGAATATTGATTTATGAATATTGATTTCTCTGCTTTGTATACATCTACTATGCATGTTACACTTACTGCCACAGCAAATGTACATTGCTTGAACATTTCCATTGTCGTGCATAGCTAATCTGTAGCCATTATATTATATGTAATTTTCATTTGACGGTCACATTTTTGAAACCGTGTTAAATTATACAAATTCCTAATGTTAATATACAAAATGGTGGACTACCCAGACACAAGTACGTATGTGTTTATGAAGGCATATCAGCTGATAATGTATCTGTATATGTTGAACCTTGCCATGTCATATATGTAACCTACTTAATAAACAATCTAGGATCGTTTTTAATGATTGAAGATATATTTTTTTACCACACCTAGGGTTTTTGGTAAAATTATGGCAATAATTTTCATCATGATCATGTTGACTGTTGGCGTTGCTATGCAATAAAACAATCTTGAGCCAGGTGTGTAATCTTTATTTGTGCGGTAGCTTTGAGAAATTCGTTACAATGAATGCTTATTTCCCCAGAAAATCAGGTAGATACATGTAGATCTTATTGTCAAGAAGAGGGATTCTTCAGCTGATATATATCCTTGGCAATCCCTGCCACCTTTGCCATGAACATCTAAACTAAAGATAGCCAGTAGTATAGGACTAGGGGATGCAGCTACGTTTCTAAATAGGTTCTCACAACTTATTAAAAGTTGTATTTGTTTCTAACTCAATTTACCATCACTAAAATGATACTGACAAATACTCCCTAACATCACAAAGGCAAACGGGGAACCGTTCGTTTTATGTTAAGAAGGCAAGATCGTCTGCCAAAACTACCCGAGTCTCGCGGTGCGTAGGTAGCCCTAGTTTATGGTTTGGGTGTAACATAGGCTATATTGGGCGTTTCGGGTGGGTGATTATAACAAAAGTCAACACAAGTATTTCAGCGAAAAGTTACACGTATCGACACGAGATCTACAACTAAGATATTCAAGTATGTTAATCTACACATATTTGAATATTGTACTGGGTTTCTGAACATGTCATGCAGTTATGCATTTAGAAACATTAATAAATATATGCATACGTCATATTATCGTCCGATCTGTGTGCAATAATTGTCCCAAGGCCGAACCCAAGTCCCAACGTGCGACCGACCACTACTTTGTCGACACGGGTATCAGATGTAAGACCACAATAAGGTGCTCATCCGCCATTCCCCGACCAAAGAATACACTTTAAAACCAGCATTATGCAGGTTGTCTGAATTTCTGAGAGCACTGTAATTGTAGTGTGGTGTGATTAGAAATTATGTTTTCGTGCAGCGTGGCATCAGACTCGATCAGAGCTGTCAAATTATGACAGCTGTCAGTCGGTGCATTTCTGCGTATTAATACAGTTGTCATTTTGCTTGGTGATGTAATCAGGGGCAATCCGTGGGTGGTTCAAGCAGAAATGGAGGGGTGTAAAGTTTGAAAGAAGTTTAATTGTGGGAGCCTGAGGTATTGAAAGTTCATTTTTTTTCACAGAACTTCTGTCTATGGAGGGTAAATATGCTGTGAAATTGTTCAATAACAGAGCTCATCAAGATTAGTAGGAAATGAAGAAAACGTTATAATGGTCGCCTATAGAAAATACAAATGTGGTCTGACTCGATCAGTATGTTGAGAAAAGTCGACCGCCAACGACGCTGGTCAGGGCTATCTCAGTTTTGCCAATCGAATTGAATTGTTTTTGCCTAAATTTGACAAGTTAGTGCCATCATTCCACATAATAACTGGCACATTTATAATTATTACAAAGTGTCTGTGGCTTTGTGTCCATCCCTGTAATTTTTCAGAGCTCTATTGGTATGTACACTCTATTAGTTCTGGTTTACAGACTGGGTATAATCAGTTGACTGACCACAATTATTAGACCCTTTTCAAAACGGTTTTACCACCTTTTTCAATGTGTATGTGTTTATATAATTCAACATCACTTCCGGTAAAAGAAGTCACATATTAATTTTTTCTATTGTATTTTAGATCAATTTAATGCCGCCGAGTTGACGTAAACAAGCCAATGTCACATGGCGTGACAGTTAGCAACATTTTTTCAAATTAAACTTAAAACAATTTTACAGACTAAAATAATTAATGATGTAGCTTTAGGTTTGGGAACATATCCGCGAATCGCAAGACATCGCATTTGCAGTCGTGATGCATCAGGGGTGCGCTAACTGCTCACCCCCTGTGACATCGGCTTGTTTACGTTGACTCAACAACATTAGATTGATCTAAAACACAATTTAAAAAAAAAATCTGACTTTGTTTTACCGGACGTGATGTGGAATGACATTCCAAACACATACACAGTGAAAAAAGGTGGTAAAACCGTTTTGAAAAGGCCATAATAATTTAGGCCAGCTAATTTGAGGATTACCTTACTTTCACATGTGGCCCTGTAACAGTTATATGGATGAGATTTGAGGTATGGAAGCAGGGATTTATGCAGAATAAAATATGTACCAATCACACTTAGTTTTGGCAGGACATATGCATATTAACACATATACATACAGACAAGTTGAGATGTGTTTTATGACCTGAAATAAAGTACAAACACATGTGTAACCCCCATTTTCAAGGCATAACTGAGAATATCTATGATTTATGCAGACCGTTTTGCTCCTTTTTATTTTGTTTCTTTTTTTATTTAATATTTCTTGTTTCTACCCGTCCAAAAGACGAGTGGACATGTCCCTGCATAAAGCTGTGAGTGGAAATAATGCAATGTGGAGTTAACTTTAGGCGACAATGTTGTTATGATGGCAAAATCGATGTGGATTTTAATTTGTTGTATTAATCAACAAAGTGTATACTTCCACTGTATTAAAGGGATACTCCAGTCAGTGAGAGGTTCACAGTATTAACTTACATATAATATATTGGTTGTACCTAGTAATTGTGCACAAAGATTGTTAATAAACAATTAGTTATAATTTAATGGTATCAAAAACATGCTATCTTAGATTCAGGGCGCTGCCATCACTGACACATTGTTGAAAAAAGCAAGGATTGGTGGAATCTTCGCTAAAAATTGTGATAGCTCTGTAGTGATGTAAGCAATCCGACGTGACATACTAGATACATCAAATACCATTGGACAGACAAAGGATGTAAAGCCCATGCTCCTACGTCACTGGCACAAAAGTCTCAAGATGGCAACGCCCTGAATCTAACAGTAACATGGAGTGTTTCTGGTACAATTATACTATAATTAATTGTTTATTAACGATCTTTGTGCACAATCACTATGCACAATCAATATATTATACATATGTAAGTAAATGCTGTGGATCTCGCTGACTGGAGTACCCCTTCAAGACATTGATAAACTGCAGCTAATCATTTCAGCTGACAGCAGTATGTCTCACACTGGGAAGAAACTCTTCAACTCGACCACATCGTGTGTGTCGGACTGTCTGGACGGCCTGGTGGCGGTCAACACAGGTCTTAGGATTCTTGCTGGTCACCAGGTGGTCATCAGAGCTGACATCGAGAAGGTCAAGGCCGAAGGGAAAGTGACCTTGATTTCTGGCGGGGGTTCAGGTCATGAACCTGCCCATGCAGGTTTGGATGGAGTCTTGTAAATTGATGGGAAAAGGTTGGATGGATTAGGTTTAATATCTTTACTTGTTTAATTATGTTTGCTATAAACAAAATTTGAACAGTCAGTATGTATATATATATATATATATATATATATATATATATATATATATATGAATAATCATTGTGTGTTTGATTTGCAACATTAAATACCCCAAAAAACATAAATAACTTATCCGTTTTAATGTTAAGTAGGTTAGAAAGATTTTTGTATTATATAAACAATACATTATGCATTCTCTATTTTTTTGCAAGTACTCCTGGGTTTGTTGTGAAACTCCCAGCCCACCGGAAAAGATAATTTGGAGTTTAGTATGAAAGAGAGCAATGAAGTTGGATAATTTTAATGAGCTTCAAGAAAGTGCAATTGGAAACTTCAGTAGAGCCTCAAAGGGGGCAGCTGTATGATTTTGTAGAGGCCCAAGGGGGTGGCTGGAGGATTTAGTAGAGCCTCAAGATGGTAGCTGGAGGCTTTAGTAGAGCCTCAAGGGGACAGCTGGAGGTTTTAGCAGAGACTCAATGGGCAGCTGGAGGTTTTAGCAGAGACTCAATGGGCAGCTGGAGGCTTGTAGAGCCTCAAGGGGGCAGCTGGAGGTTTTAGTAGAGCATCAAGGGGGCAGCTGGAGGTTTTAGCAGAGACTCAAGGGGCAGCTGGAGGCTTGTAGAGCCTCAAGGGGGCAGCTGGAGGTTTTAGTAGAGCATCAAGGGGGCAGCTGGAGGTTTTAGTAGAGACTCAAGGGGCAGCTGGAGGTTTTAGTAGAGCCTCAAGGGGCAGCTGGAGGTTTTAGTAGAGCATCAAGGGGGCAGCTGGAGGTTTTAGTAGAGACTCAAGGGGCAGCTGGAGGTTTTAGTAGAGCCTCAAGGGGCAGCTGGAGGCTTTAGTAGAGACTCAAGGGGCAGCTGGAGGTTTTAGTAGAGACTCAAGGGGCAGCTGGAGGTTTTAGTAGAGACTCAAGGGGCAGCTGGAGGTTTTAGTAGAGACTCAAGGGGCAGCTGGAGGTTTTAGTAGAGACTCAAGGGACAGCTGGAGGTTTTAGTAGAGACTCAAGGGCAGCTGGAGGTTTTAGTAGAGACTCAAGGGACAGCTGGAGGTTTTAGTAGAGACTCAAGGGACAGCTGGAGGTTTTAGTAGAGACTCAAGGGGCAGCTGGAGGTTTTAGTAGAGACTCAAGGGACAGCTGGAGGTTTTAGTAGAGACTCAAGGGGCAGCTGGAGGTTTTAGTAGAGACTCAAGGGACAGCTGGAGGTTTTAGTAGAGACTCAAGGGACAGCTGGAGGTTTTAGTAGAGACTCAAGGGCAGCTGGAGGTTTTAGTAGAGACTCAAGGGGCAGCTGGAGGTTTTAGTAGAGACTCAAGGGACAGCTGGAGGTTTTAGTAGAGACTCAAGGGGCAGCTGGAGGTTTTAGTAGAGACTCAAGGGGCAGCTGGAGGTTTTAGTAGAGACTCAAGGGGCAGCTGGAGGTTTTAGTAGAGACTCAAGGGGCAGCTGGAGGTTTTAGTAGAGACTCAAGGGGCAGCTGGAGGTTTTAGTAGAGACTCAAGGGCAGCTGGAGGTTTTAGTAGAGACTCAAGGGACAGCTGGAGGTTTTAGTAGAGACTCAAGGGGCAGCTGGAGGTTTTAGTAGAGACTCAAGGGACAGCTGGAGGTTTTAGTAGAGACTCAAGGGGCAGCTGGAGGTTTTAGTAGAGACTCAAGGGCAGCTGGAGGTTTTAGTAGAGACTCAAGGGGCAGCTGGAGGTTTTAGTAGAGACTCAAGGGACAGCTGGAGGTTTTAGTAGAGACTCAAGGGGCAGCTGGAGGTTTTAGTAGAGACTCAAGGGACAGCTGGAGGTTTTAGTAGAGACTCAAGGGGCAGCTGGAGGTTTTAGTAGAGACTCAAGGGGCAGCTGGAGGTTTTAGTAGAGACTCAAGGGCAGCTGGAGGTTTTAGTAGAGACTCAAGGGGCAGCTGGAGGTTTTAGTAGAGACTCAAGGGGCAGCTGGAGGTTTTAGTAGAGACTCAAGGGACAGCTGGAGGTTTTAGTAGAGACTCAAGGGACAGCTGGAGGTTTTAGTAGAGACTCAAGGGGCAGCTGGAGGTTTTAGTAGAGACTCAAGGGACAGCTGGAGGTTTTAGTAGAGACTCAAGGGACAGCTGGAGGTTTTAGTAGAGACTCAAGGGGACAGCTGGAGGTTTTAGTAGAGACTCAAGGGACAGCTGGAGGTTTTAGTAGAGACTCAAGGGGACAGCTGGAGGTTTTAGTAGAGACTCAAGGGACAGCTGGAGGTTTTAGTAGAGACTCAAGGGGCAGCTGGAGGTTTTAGTAGAGACTCAAGGGACAGCTGGAGGTTTTAGTAGAGACTCAAGGGACAGCTGGAGGTTTTAGTAGAGACTCAAGGGGACAGCTGGAGGTTTTAGTAGAGACTCAAGGGGCAGCTGGAGGTTTGTAGAGACTCAAGGGGACAGCTGGAGGTTTTAGTAGAGACTCAAGGGACAGCTGGAGGTTTTAGTAGAGACTCAAGGGGCAGCTGGAGGCTTGTAGAGACTCAAGGGGACAGCTGGAGGTTTTAGTAGAGACTCAAGGGGACAGCTGGAGGTTTTAGTAGAGACTCAAGGGGCAGCTGGAGGTCTTAGTAGAGACTCAAGGGGCAGCTGGAGGCTTGTAGAGACTCAAGGGACAGCTGGAGGTTTTAGTAGAGACTCAAGGGGACAGCTGGAGGTTTTAGTAGAGACTCAAGGGGCAGCTGGAGGTTTTAGTAGAGACTCAAGGGGCAGCTGGAGGTTTTAGTAGAGACTCAAGGGGCAGCTGGAGGTTTTAGTAGAGACTCAAGGGGCAGCTGGAGGTTTTAGTAGAGACTCAAGGGGCAGCTGGAGGTTTTAGTAGAGACTCAAGGGGCAGCTGGAGGTTTTAGTAGAGACTCAAGGGGCAGCTGGAGGTTTTAGTAGAGACTCAAGGGGCAGCTGGAGGTTTTAGTAGAGACTCAAGGGGCAGCTGGAGGTTTTAGTAGAGACTCAAGGGGCAGCTGGAGGTTTTAGTAGAGACTCAAGGGGCAGCTGGAGGTTTTAGTAGAGACTCAAGGGGCAGCTGGAGGTTTTAGTAGAGACTCAAGGGGCAGCTGGAGGTTTTAGTAGAGACTCAAGGGGCAGCTGGAGGTTTTAGTAGAGACTCAAGGGGACAGCTGGAGGTTTTAGTAGAGACTCAAGGGACAGCTGGAGGTTTTAGTAGAGACTCAAGGGACAGCTGGAGGTTTTAGTAGAGACTCAAGGGGACAGCTGGAGGTTTTAGTAGAGACTCAAGGGCAGCTGGAGGTTTTAGTAGAGACTCAAGGGGCAGCTGGAGGTTTAGAGACTCAAGGGGACAGCTGGAGGTTTTAGCAGAGACTCAAGGGGACAGCTGGAGGTTTTAGTAGAGACTCAAGGGGCAGCTGGAGGTTTTAGTAGAGACTCAAGGGGCAGCTGGAGGTTTGTAGAGACTCAAGGGGCAGCTGGAGGTTTTAGTAGAGACTCAAGGGGACAGCTGGAGGTTTTAGTAGAGTAGCAGACTCAAGGGGACAGCTGGAGGTTTTAGTAGAGACTCAAGGGGCAGCTGGAGGTTTTAGTAGAGACTCAAGGGGCAGCTGGAGGCTTGTAGAGACTCAAGGGACAGCTGGAGGCTTGTAGAGACTCAAGGGGACAGCTGGAGGTTTTAGTAGAGACTCAAGGGGACAGCTGGAGGTCTTAGTAGAGCCTCAAGGGGCAGCTGGAGGCTTGTAGAGACTCAAGGGGACAGCTGGAGGTTTTAGTAGAGACTCAAGGGACAGCTGGAGGTTTTAGTAGAGACTCAAGGGGCAGCTGGAGGTTTTAGTAGAGACTCAAGGGGCAGCTGGAGGTTTTAGTAGAGACTCAAGGGGGCAGCTGGAGGTTTTAGTAGAGACTCAAGGGGCAGCTGGAGGTTTTAGTAGAGACTCAAGGGGCAGCTGGAGGTTTTAGTAGAGACTCAAGGGGCAGCTGGAGGTTTTAGTAGAGACTCAAGGGGCAGCTGGAGGTTTTAGTAGAGACTCAAGGGGCAGCTGGAGGTTTTAGTAGAGACTCAAGGGGCAGCTGGAGGTTTTAGTAGACTCAAGGGGCAGCTGGAGGCTTGTAGAGCCTCAAGGGGGCAGTTGGAGGTTTTAGCAGAGACTCAAGGGGCAGCTGGAGGTTTTAGTAGAGACTCAAGGGGCAGCTGGAGGTTTTAGTAGAGACTCAAGGGGCAGCTGGAGGCTTGTAGAGCCTCAAGGGGGCAGCTGGAGGTTTTAGTAGATACTCAAGGGGCAGCTGGAGGTTTTAGCAGAGACTCAAGGGGCAGCTGGAGGTTTTAGTAGAGCCTTAATGAATGTTTTGCAAATTCTGGATTTTGCCAAAGAACTGTTGGCATGTAAATTAGAGTAACTAAATGTTTGCTATTGCTTTTGTCTGTCTCTGAAAGCAGTGTCTTTCTTAATGGTTCAGTAACAGAATTTGTGTTTTAACTTGACCATTATCTTTAATATTATTACATAATTACCATTATACATGGTCTTTCTTAGTGGTTCTGGTCAGAATTGGTGCATCTGTTTCTCCATTGGTGATGGTGCCATGCAATAAAAACTTGGACCGCAGCATCCAGGTACTCTACACTTCTGATGATGTGTCACTGACATTGTATGTGTTGTAGGCTATGTGGGGCGTGGCATGCTGAGTGCAGCTGTATGTGGGGCAGTGTTCACATCACCTCCACCCTCCAGCATTCTCAGTGCAATGAGGGTGGTTGGAAGGGGAAGCACTGGTAAGTTTAACTTTCTCGTGGCTTCTACAGAGGCTAATTTATTCTCATTCAGCTGATAGCTATGTTCTAGTACATTTCCGTAAGAGTCTTTAAAACGGTTGTTTTCATGTAATAAATGTCATAAATATTTAAAATCAAATTTACGAGGTGTGTTTGTCTAACTGATCTGTGACAAAATGATGGTACAATGAAACTTGTATAAATAAACAATTTGTTTTATTAAACATATATTGCTTTAATAACTGGTATATGTATGCATCACCAATTAATAATCATGTTGATTTGGTGTTTTGAATCGCATATTGTTTGTAGGCATGTAAGCATGAGTATCTGTGTATGCAAGCATGCATATATGAGTACATGCATGACTGGGTGAATGTGACTGTACATACATGCAAAACATGCTAGTTATTTAGCACTTAGCAGTATAAAAACCCTGCACATTGTTCATTATTAATTTTGAAGGTTCATTTGTAATTTCATATTTTCATTTTTAAATGTTTATTTGTTTGCATTTGTCATGGTTTCTTTGTTCTAGCTGGCACTCTATTAATTGTGAAAAACTACACCGGCGACCTCCTGAACTTTGGTCTGGCAGCTGAATGGGCAAAGTCGGAGGGCCTGAAAGTGGAAATGATAGTCGTGGCGGAAGACTGTGCACTGTCTCCTAACAACAAGATATCAGGGTGCCGGGGATTATGTGGCACTGTTTTCATTCACAAGGTCTGTTGTTGTAAATAGAGACACTAGAAACTTGTTGGAATATAGCATCTTTATTTCTTTATTTAAAAAAATATGGGATGACATTTTAAAAGGAAATGTTATCTATACTTTATAGTGCGATGTGAAGAACATTTTCAACAAAAACCAGTCCATTTGTTGTCAATTATTTATAAATACTTGACTGTGATAACATTGTATTGAACCACTTTAATATTGCTCCATGTCGAATCTGATCATGTCTGTTCTGCAACATTACACTGTAACCAAATAATTATAAATAGAGAAGAATATCCACCTGTAAACGTCAGCCTATCACCACTTGGTACCGGCTCTCAACATTTCATTAATATCTAACCAAATCAGTTATGTAACTGATTTTTCAATAGGTTTTATGTGGTCTTGCCTTGCAACTCCAGAGTTTAACTGATGTCGTGTTTTATCGTTAGCTAGCGGGAGCCATGGCTGAAAAGGGGCACCCCCTGGAGGAGATAGCAGCAGTGTGCAAGAAAGCAGCTGGAGAGATGGGTAGGTTATTGTCTTGTCTCAATGTAGTACTATTGCTTCAGAGTTGGTCATATAACTGGAGAGGCAAAATATGTAATAATGTAACCATGAACAACTTTATAGAACCATTTGTGAAACTGCTCATCTAGCTGAACGAAATAATTAGAATTTAATTTAATTTTTGGTTTTAAATTGAAGCTGATACCACATTACAAACGTTTCTATCAGGAACTAAAATGTACTAGGCAGAGAAAATATTTCAATTTCAGAGTTGTGACATAAAGACAGTTTTATTACAAACATTGAGATGTGATTCTACACTGAACAGAGGCTTTGACCACATTCAAAATGTTATCTGTGGGGGAAATGTAAACATACGCATCCCCCACACACCCATCCTTCTCCCACACACCCATCTCTCCTCCCACACACCCATCCCTCCTCCCACACACCCATCCCTCCTCCCACACACCATCCCTCCTCCCCACACCATTCCCACACCCATTCCCACACCCATCTCCCACACCCATTCCCACACTCATCCCCACATCCATTCCCACACCCATATCCACACCCATCCCCACATCCATGTCCCACATCCATCCCCCACCTCCACCCATCCCCCATACCCACTCCCACACCCATCCCCCACCCCAATCCCCCACATCCATGTCCCACATCCACCCATCCCCCATACTCACCCCACACCCATGCTCTACCCCAATCCCTTCTACACTGAACAGAGGCTTTGACCATATTCAAAATGTTATCTGAGGGGAAATGTAAACATATGCATCCCCCACACACCATTCCTTCTCCCACACACCCATTCCTCCACCATATACCCATCCCTCACCCCACACCCATCTCCACACCCATCCCCACACCCATCCCCACATCCATTCCCACACCCATATCCACACCAATCCCCAAACCCATTCCCACACCCATATCCACATCCATGTCCCACATCCATCCCCCACATCCACCCATCCCCCATACCCACACCCACACCCATCCCCTACCCCAATCTCACACATCAACACCCATCCCACACACACTCCTACCTCAGTGATTTACGAGTAGATGTTTCATCTCCAGGAACCATTGGGCTGAGTCTGTCACCCTGCAGTCTCCCAGGGTCACGTCCATCCTTCCAGCTGCAGGACGACGAGATGGAACTAGGACTTGGTGACGTATCATTCTTAATTTAATGCTAACTCTGCAACCGAATTTACAGTAAAATACCTTATGCAATTTGGAAAAGAACTCTGCAAATACATTGCTTGTCATTTTTACATTAAAATCGAAATCATTCATGCTAAGTGAATTAAGACCAACTTATAATGTCTATAAAACCAGTGTCTAATGTGGCCTTAAGTTATTCAAAAATTACATTTAAGATACATCATCATTTTTTTATTCTGGTCATAAGTCCTGTTATGTGTAAATCATAAATATTACTGTTCCTTTCAGGGTAACCATTTTAATGGACTAACTATCAGTTGCCCCTGCGTGTGTATTAAAATAGGTTTTCAGATGGCACTAAACTCAACAACATCTAAGAGTTCTTTAAGGCAACAAACTGTATGTCAGATGACATATGAATTAGCAGCTACCCTATAGTAGATATGAGTCATTAACTTCCAAAGTTTCTGGGATCATGACAGATAGGCTGATTGTTGGATTTTGGGGTCTAAACGATTGCACATAACTCATCGTGTTCTAATGTGTGAGCTAAACATTTATTTAATATTTTCCCAGGAATACATGGAGAAGCAGGTGTATTACGTATAAAGGTATTTACAGCTAATTATTACATAATACTCATGGAAATGTTTGTTTGCACTAGCATCAAGTGGAAGAAAATCACAAAATCACAGTTTCCATATTTTTGGAATACGTGGCAAAATAATTTTCAACAATAATCATTTATTGGTAAATTGGTGTATACTAGTCCAGGTATTAAAATAAACATAAAAGTTGACAACTTGACCACAGAACTTAGGAGGTGATACACATACAGCTCCCCAAAATTTGCAAAATAATATACAGTGTATAGTTAATTATTTAAAAAATAATTTATTCAATAATTATCACCAGCAGCAGTAACAGTGGGTGTAAACTTGGCTAACAAAAACTTTGGCAAGATGTAATTGTTTGCTTTTAACGATGCTGTTTTTGTATTTACAGATGCAGATGGCATGTGAAGCTGTGGCCACCATGTTGGATCACATGACCGATGAGCACAGCCAGACACGTTTTAACCTAGCAAGTGGTGACCGAGTGGCATTGATGGTGAACAATTTGGGGGGAACTTCTGTCCTGGAATTGAACATCGTGGCACGGGAAGCCATTCAGCAGTTAGGTGAATATGAATAGCCAGTACGAGATCTTCTGAGATAAGTATGCCAAGTTTTTCAGGAAATACAAATATTTGTTATGGAAACAAAAACAGTTTTAAGTCATCTGCAAGAGAAATCAGTGTTCTTTTATTTTCTTCTCTGAATTTTGTTTTACAACTGCCACCAGATGGTGATATATTCTGCACAGTGGGATGCAAGGCTGAAGGTTTGAAGATTTACACGGTTCTCGTTGATTTTTTTTCAGAGAAGCGCGGCGTCATTGTAGAGAGAGTGTACTGCGGTTCGCTGATGACGTCACTTGAGATGGCCGGTGTGTCGTTGACACTTCTGCATACTGATGACACACGTAGACAGTGGCTAGGTGAGCAGTGGCCAGTGGGTCAACTAACTTATGGGCCGGACTTATGGGATATCAATGACAACTTCAATACCGCACATGAATTTTGCAATTGGCCAACCGTTTTCTCATGGTGTGTTTCTGACCTTTGTTTGCAGATGATTTAGATGCAAAAATAAGTCATACTGTTATTGTTTTCTTAATGATTGCAAAAAGAATGTTGTGTTTAATATCATGTATTCCAGATATTTGTGACATTGATCATTATTTCCGTTGAATATTGAATATGATTAGGTTTGTTTTGGTAAAGACTCTTCCTGTGTCCTTTTGAAACAAAATGAGACATGACAACATGACCAGAAGGTTGACTATGGTCAAGCACCAGGGCAGTATGGCGGCATCTGGACAGTGGTCATTGGTTTTCCAAGTACATTGCAGTTAGTGTTAATTAGGACATACATTGTGAACATATTTTTGATGTAATGGTGGTAGGAATGTTATCTTTGAATATTACAAAAAAACGCCATTCAGTAAAGACATAGCTGTTATATTTCATTATTATGTTTCCAAATCTAATTTTATGTGCAATGAATAGTTTGAAGGAAAAAAGGTGTGTGTGTTATATTTAGTACAGTATTTCATCCATTTAAAATTGCTGTAATATTTAGTAGTTCATCAATGTTCATAAAATTTGCAAATATACTTGTATTTTTGACCATTACATTTTTCTTCCATTGACTGGTTATGTAGATGCCCCGACTTCCGCCCCAGGCTGGTGCGCCCCCCTGTGTGTTGAGGGCGAGTCCACCAGAATCACCCCAGGTCACATGTCGTGTCCTGAAGACGTCGATCACTTCCATCACACAGACACATCAGGAGCAAAAGTAGAAGCAACGTATGGAATGAAATTATCATTTCAGCAAAAACAATTCTTCACAAACAATTATTGATATTGTACAAGATATTTTTGCAGGTTTTAACAGCTGAAATAATCATTACAAAATGGTGATGTTACTTTGTAAAATTCTAACACAGAAATGAGACACAACTGTTTTGCATAACCAGGATGG
The DNA here is from genome assembly GCA_025642075.2 of Ridgeia piscesae. Taxonomy (NCBI): domain Eukaryota; kingdom Metazoa; phylum Annelida; class Polychaeta; order Sabellida; family Siboglinidae; genus Ridgeia; species Ridgeia piscesae. The sequence continues at coordinate 338,860 of JAODUO010000269.1, forward strand.
ATTTGTCATTTCATTTTTATGTTGGTTTGTAAATTCTGATACAGAAACAAGACAACTGCTATTCATAAACAGGATGGATTTCATTATAATATTTTAACGTTTTCTATAGTTTTGATGAGTCAGCTGCTATGATAAACATTTAATGATCTAAATTTTACAGTTCAATATTGGTTTGTATCATTGATGGCTTTATAATTTATATTGTTAATGTCATTTATGTTTTCTGAGGCACAGGTAGTGCAGTAGTTAGCACATCTGCACTCCAGTGGCCCGGGTTCAATACTGCAGACATGGTACATTTGGTGTTAACACCTGGCTCTTAACACTGGCAACAGGTATCCCTCATGAATCATGGTAATGTCGGTCCCGTCTTAATTTGGGACCACTGAGCACGACAAGCACCCTGGCAGTGACCTCCCTCGGTGCCAGCATAGAAAGGTCGGGTTAGCGTAAATGTTATCAAAAAGACTGATTAGTTAAATGAGACGTCATAAGAACATAATGTTATAACCACAATATGTACAGACCAGTCAGTTAACAGAATCCTGCCGAGTGCTGGAGACAACCAGAACTGTTGGGAGGGTTGAGAGGTCTCTTTGTCCTTCTAGATTTGGTTCCACACATCAAGAAAGCCATCAGCAATGCGTGTCAGGTGATAATACAGAGCGAGGCGGAGCTGAATGAGCTCGACACACAGTGTGGGGACGGAGACTGTGGAGCCACATTGAAGGGTGGAGCAGACGGTAGGAACGACTGCTCCAGTTAGAATGGACAGATGGTTGACGATTATCAGATAAATCTAACTATGACCAAGGTAGCGCACTGATGCCAGATTTGGATTTTCTGGATAAAATATCTTCTTTAGCTTTATAAATACCTTCTTTTTCATAATAATTTATATTTAGCGAATGTGCCTTGTGAATAAAGGTTATATGTTAGGGGTTGTCTCAGAAATGCGCAGTCACGAAAATCACTTATTTGTTTTGTATTGTTGCAAACCACAGCTTGCCAACACTAATGATTTTGGTGATCCAAGATGGCAACCAAAACCACTATTATTTCCATTAAATTGACATAAGATTGTTGCTAAGACACTACCCACAATGTTGTCTGGTTCTGGTATCCACAGTAGTAGCAGTGTGCATTAGTACATATTCCACTTCATAGATGTCACTACTGTGTCGATTTACTTTCCCCATAACACCTGGTAACGACCAACGCACCGCACCCGTAGTGATACGCAATGCTATATATTTTCTGGAACTTGTATATTTTGCAGCAATCTTGCAAGCACTGAATTCAACCGAAGGATTGCCAATAGATGTTCCTCACAGACTGCTGATCTCCATAGCAACGGTTCTTGAAAAGACAATGGGAGGGACGTCCGGGGCGGTTAGTAGTGTGACCTCTTGACCTGTGTTTTTTGTGTAGTTCCTGAACGTTGTTATTGCAGGATCTGTTCTTTGTCGGTTAATTTTGGTCATGCATGGTTTAAGATAACTGCCAGTAGAAGCCTCTCAGGATGTAACAATAATAACATCAAAGTCTTATTGTTTTGTCATAAAGTCTTATTGTCTGTTTGTATATTATTTTAAAACAGAACATGAGTTTCCATTTGTCTGTCTTCTGTCAAAGATATCTCTGTCATCAGGCTAACCTTTGATTAGGAATGCTAGCAATCCCGTGTGGGTGGTTTCTCTTTGTTATATTTCACTTTGGGTGCTTTCTGGTTATATTATTTCTCTTTGTTATATTTCACTTTGGGGGCTCAACATGTTGGGCGGCAATGGCCGAAATTGCAAACGTATAATTTTATGGTTTTTCTTTGTCACAGTAAGTATGGATATTGCCACCTACAAATGTGTTGCTGGATGTATTTGGGTTTTTCCCAGTGCAAAATGAATGAACAACTACAGGACAAACATATCAACTGTACCTGTTTTAGTATCAGTTAGCACCTCTGATGTGTTGGAAGCAGCAGTATATAAATTTTTTGTGATACCAATATTTCATTTGTTTTTCCTACGTCATCTCTTGCATTACTAAGCTTATCTGAGATCTGAAATACCCCACTGGTCTGATACATTTCCAAAGTATGAATAAACGAAAAAAATACTCAATGTATTATTATTCTTTGACAAGCGTACCCTCAATCCCAGTCTCTTGGGTTTAGCTTTACAGTGTCTTCTTCATGGCGGCGTCGGTGCCGCTATCGACTGACACTGCAGTAGAAGGCTGGTGTAGGGCACTGGGAGCAGGCATTGAAGCCATACAGAGGTAAGTGAAGATGTCACGGCAGTAGGAGGGTACAGCTGTCACCTGACATCTTGTAGTTACATCTGCCTAGTGGGTGGTTGCAGAAATATTATGCTTCAACTTTTTTATATGAGGCAATTTTGGGCACCACACATTCTGAGATTAATCTATTATCCATTAGAAGAATACCCCTAGTAATTTTTTTTAATTCCCTTTTGTTTAGGGTTTGTGCAAGATTCAGGATTCACACCATGCATTATGTGGATGAAGATTAGTTGTTTATAACATTGTGTATTTTCTGTAATAAGAAATGTAATTTACTCTGGGACACTGCATTTGCCTGTCTATATATGTAAAACCTTTCAGAGTGTGAAACTTTGTACTACAGCAGGCAACTGGGGGCCACAACTAGGTTGTTACTGTCATTTAGTGTTCTTACACAGAAAGTCGTCCATCTTACATCAACCGTATCTGAACATCTGGTTACTGTGGTGTTTACTGAAGAGTGATTCATTGTAGGTACGGACGTGTAGTGCCCGGCGACCGAACCATGGTGAGTCAACTGGCTGGCTTGTTTCCACTGGTCAGAATTATAACAATAGACAATAGGCTTTGGGTGGAGTTTATCATCTCCCAAGTTTTCAAATTACCTGGGGGTAGTGATATAGTGACTAATGATCATTACTATTTCCATACATTTTATTTTGTCAGTATTCTACAAGACACACAGCAGATTTATAAGTGAACTCTGGTTCTAATCAAGTGTGTGCAACTTGATGACTCTTGGCATTGTTTATAAATCTTGAGATTGCATGAGCCTTTGGCGTTTATGCATGACTGTGCTCAGGATGTAATGTAAGGAATAGTTGCTAAATGACAAGTTTGTGCAGTAGTGTTTAATCTGGGAGAGGTCGTGCCACAATAGCAGTGTTGTCAACATTGTCGGTTATGGTAAAACTTGATGGAGGTCATGTGCCTAATTGTGAACATTACATAAGCAAACTGTGACATACCAGATGCCCCAGTTACCTGATACAGACTGGACACAAATGAAGACAGAACAAGGCGAGTGTAACTCAGTATCCAGGAAGAAATAGATTTACGGTGTGCTGGAGTTAGCAACATATTGCCGTTACTACCCTAATTGAAACGCTAGATGTCTATGCAACATGTTTGCCTGTTGTAGCTAGATCCTCTACATGCCGCTCATGATGCGATCAAACACCAGCTTACTGATGGGGCAAAACCAGTCACTGCGATGGCATCTGGCGTGGAGGCAGCTGAAAACAGTGCTCTGGAGACAGCCAAGATGGTGGCAAGAGTCGGCAGGGCCAGTTATGTCGGCTCCGAGACATTGACCCGGCCTGACCCTGGGGCACATGCTGTGGCTGTGTGGTTGAGGGCGTTGCATGAAGCATTACGACAGGCGTGAACTACACTAGTGGTGTCAGTTCAAGGACAGCGAATGTGGATATTATCCCATAAATATTTATAAAAATGCGCATAGTAAGTTGGTCAGAAGTTGATCAAAAAGTCCATAAGAATGTTGAATACATATGGAATGTTTTATACAATACACTGTACATGGATAGTTGACATTTTGGCATAGATGTAATGATAATGTGTGGTCATTATATATGTATAATACATGTGTATATACATTGTGGGGTGCTGTGGTCGAGTGGTTAGTGTCAGACTGAAAGAACTGGGGATCGAATCTTGGTACATTAGACATTCCCACTGTCCCTGTGTTTTAGAATACCGGTAGATATTATTTACTACAAGATGGGTTGTTACGCTGTGCTACAATACCCCTGGCTGATCATCTCCACAAACCATGGAAGTGAGCGGAGTCAAACTATGAAAATGATAGCAATTGAGTTAACCAGTCGCTACTGTATCAGCCGTGGGAACGGTTCAAATACGTGCCCCAAATTGAAGACAGGTACACGACTGGTGGGAATAGCAATATAATGACCCATTTACATCATAAATATTTCATGTGGATGAAATCACCCAAAATTATATCAAATGACCGTAGGCTGACCACATGACTCGTGAGCGATTTCATTTGAAGTTAAAAGAGGAGTTTTGCAAAGGGATGTGCCAAGTAACTGTAGCCGGACACACGATGATGCTTCTGTCTCGTGTTTATGCCAGGGGAAGTGAGATTCGACTCAGGGGGTATACGTGCAACCTGTAATAGTCTCACTAACTCTAGGGAAGGCCACAATGTTGTAATGCATGCATTCTAGGATTCCGCCGTGTAATTATCTAGATCTAACCCACCAGTTCTACATTTACATTACTACCAGAGCATTTGATTTTTTTACCAGCAGCTGGTATGAGTTTTTAAATCGCAATAAATTTATCATTTCTCCATGGTATTTTTACTTCCCCAAAGTAGATTCGTATAATATGGAATGAATGCACACATGTCAACATGATATTTGATCAACTTTGTGAGCAACCATGCCCCAAATGTATTGTTTTAATAAAATATTAACTTCCTGTGTGAACAGAGTGAAGACAATACAAATTGCCAATAAACAGCATCGTACAAAGTCAACTTTTATTTGGGTTAACATAATATATAATGTTCACTAAAGATACCAAACAAAGGAATAGATACTTGTATCCATGTAGAAAACAAGACATTTATTCTGTGAGTCTGCTACAATTATATCTGACTGTGACTCCCACATATTCTGTTGACTAAGAACGGGATCCATTTCGCAACATGATAGTTCTGCGTATTTGCTTAAAAGTCGCTAAAGAATTAACATTTATATTGTAACAGTCTATAGTCAATGCGAGTACTGCAAAAATTGTAACTCGTTAACATAAAATAGTAATCTACAGACCTAAAATGACATACTTGAAAGGTTCCTAATTATAATACAATTCAGAATATGCAGCTGAATTTATAAAGATGCTTGTGTCATATGACATAAATCATGTGACACAGCTGCAACATCGGTCTGCTGAAGAAGGCTATGGAAATTGGTCCTAATATACAGACCGCTAAATAAAAAGTTCTTAAGGTAGATTTAAACCAAGAAATCGGACCATCTATCCATTCAAGGGGGAATTTAACAAATGCTCCTAAGCATTTTATTAGAAACTGTGTTACAAAGGTATTACATTTATTCGAAAAAATTTATCATTCAGTTGTAAAAAATATGTACGACACAATAAAATTTACTAAAACTAATTCAGCAAAGTCTCAGAACATAATATTTTACACAATGGTGACAAATGACAATTATTGGTAAATTATTATTCTGTGCACAGCACAAAATTTGACAGCTTGTCCAAGTTTTAACACCATATACCAGCTGAACATTATCACAGTATTTCGATAAGGCTTGAGGCACAACGTTTTACTGTTTTCTTTTTGGTGGAAAGATTTATGTTGATACGAAGCTGAATGACACTCGGCATAGCAATTAGGTCAACTTCTTGAATGAGTCGCACAGAAGATATGCCCAAAAGAAACAGATATATTCTTATGACGACACAAGCAAATGAATGATGTGGCGTTTTGTGGAGATATCTCGAAGAGCACGTGTGACACACAACGCTAGTAATGTCCACCTTCTGAATAGCTAATTAATAAGTTACTTAATTAATACAGACATCATTTTGAGAACTTCAGAGATGTTTCACAATGAAAGATGATTTGTATCTCTGGAGGCCAGGCCTACATGGCCATGTTTTAACACTGTAGCCAGCTGGATGCAATGTCACTGGGATTGTAAGATATGTAAATATATCTTGGCAGTGTATCTTCTGGCACCCTTGTATTTGACCCTACGTGCAGTTCATCTTCACGGTGTCTTGGTGACAACGAGGACAGCCGATGGCAAGAGTCCTGAAAAGAGAAAAAATAAATTTGCAATTATGTATTTTATAAATATATTGTACACATTTTCGGAGGATATATAAAAATGCAGTGATAAGTAGAAATTGTAAATTATAATGTGTAAATTATAATCGCACTTGGGTAGAATATGGGCACGTTTCAATTTTACTGTTAATGATGTCTGCCTAAATGGAAAACGGTGCAATTATTTAATAATTATACATCATTTCAGGCATATAAATGGCACGTCTTACTGCACTTCTGAGGGTTTAAAAATAAGTAAACAGTAATTAGTGTTACCAAATAATGTAATTGTTAAACTAGAAAATTATGTATATTTTATTATTAGTGAAAAAAAATCACATTTCCTCCCAAAGAAACAGGAGACTTCAGCTAATTGTGGAGACTTAAGTGAATTGTGGAGACTTCAGCTGATTGAGGAGACTTCAGCTGATTGTGGAGACTTACAACTGATAGGGACTTCAACTGATTGTGGAGACTTCAGCGGATTTTCGAGACTTCAGCTGACTGTGGAGATTGCAGCTGACTGTGGAGACTTCAGACTTACCTAGTTCAGACAGTGGCATGTCCATTTCTTCCTCGGTGAACACTTTGCGTGGGAAGGTGGTCATGAGGCCGACGGGTCCAGTGCCTCCGTCGGTGCGGTTCATCTCGATGTAGAGTCGTACGGCGGCCAGCTGCTCACTCGCACTGAACGTTTGAACCAACGCAGACCCACTCGGCAGTCGTATCTAGAGCGGCAAGATGTATGTCGGTGGTACTGAATGGTCATTAAATGTTACTGGAACTGTTTTTTAAACAGCGGGAACTGCTTCATTAATACAAAGAGCCCTTAAAAGAAACATTAATCACTAAACACATTGAATTCATTGCTAAATGTAATGGGTTTTTTCAAAACGCAAATACCCATTGCTGTATTACTGAGGACGTTATTCCCACGACACACCAGTGACAATGTCCCGCTGGGGCATTGTGGTGTTGAGAGTTCTTAGGTATTCTAAATTGATCTTAAAATGCAAAATCGGGTTTTAAGAGCTCTTCACTATGTTAGTGAAACGGTCCCTTGATCACACTTGTTCCTTTGTTGCAATCACAAACAAATGATGACTGAGGACAAGGTGATAACTGCTGCCAACTGTACAATAATGTTGCCATACACCCTCGCAAGCAAGCCAGGGCTGTTTGCCGTGCTATCCCTGGCTGATCTCCTACGCAAAGTGTGGAAGTGAACTGAAAAGCTGACTTCACCAGTCATGATTTCATCATCTGTGAGAACAGTGCAAATATCCGCCCCCAATTTGAAGGATAAACAATTTCTGGGAATCCCAGTATAATGCCCAATCACATGAGCAACTGAATGGCTCTGTATATTCAAATATTAACTTCTACATCCCCCAAACTGCCTGTAACACAAGCACCATGTGGCTGAAATCACCCGACATTATCACATTATCACATGACCAGAGTGGACTCCTGGTGGGTAATTTCATTGGCCGAGCTTCAACTGAGATTAAATTGAGGTGGGTATTGCTGTCTGGTCAGCAGCAGTGCCCCCTGGTGTGTAAGTATGCCACCACAGAGTGTCTCACGTAACAACTGCTGCAAAGTGGAGAGATCTTTGATGGTGAGTTTACCTGTAGCTTGCATTCATTGTAGTTCTTTGGTGGTGCCGCGGTGGGAGGGGACGCGGTTGGGGGAACAGCCGCAGAGACTGTGGGAAGAGCCTCGGCACTCGCCCGGCCAAACTACAACACACGGAAGCACTGATCACACTTTCATCAACATTTCTTGAAATAATTTTATGTGACATTTGTAATAAAAAAATCTCAACACTGAGAAATTACATACTGAGATGTTAATTTCTTAACTCGGTGCAAATCGTTGTCATCTTAGCTCTGCATCTATCTGGAACCAAACCAACTTTATTCAGCCTTCAACCTGCTAGTAATGACCATGCACAGTGCTGCCACCTGGTTATTTACCAGTTCAAGAGCTGATATGCTGACATTGGTGTAGTTAGTGTACAGCGATACAGATTCGAACCATAATGGTAACCATGGTATCTTAAATAATCCTAGCGTTAGCAGAACAAAACACCCAAGTTTTTACCTTAAAAACCAAACTTCAGATAAACTAGTGTGATATAAAGATTTCAGACGACCTTAAAAATATACTTGATTTGATAATGCTATATAACCAAAATGTTAAATAATATTTTATTACATTGGATTACAAAAAGCAACATTTAAAAAGACGCACCTTTACAGCTCGTTCTCGCTTGTCCCTCTCAATATCGTCCTTCACCTTTTGCCTGTAGACAACACAGTACACATTACCATTATTATGATTAGCTAATAAATTTGCCAGATTGCATATAACAATAAATCTCATTATGCATTCAACAACACAAAGGCCAATACACATTATGAACAAGTGAAACAAGTGACTTTCTTAAAATTATCATAAAGATTACGTGTCCTTTTCTACACATTCTAAAAAAGTGTTGTACTTCAGTTCATGGAGCTCAAAATAATTTTGTTCTCATGTTTTCTGTAAACAACTCACAATTGTCTATGTCTATTCTATTTTTTTCAATTCATGAGAAATTAACAAAGCAATAAAGTACAGTCAATGCCATGAGTTTTCATTGTTAGATACTGTATATTTGTTGTCATGGAAACATTCTCCAAACCTTGCAAGTCGTTCCTCCATCTTCTCTTTCTTCTTCTCCATCGCAATCTTCTTCATTTCATCTTCCTCCAATCTGTTACATAGCAGTAGTGTTAAGTTTTCATCCACATCAAGTCAGCTATGCAATGTTCCTCAGTAAATGTTCTTACAGTTTTGTACATTTTATTATGTTGTCTTCATGTTTATTACTTCATTAACTAAAATAATTACAAACATAACTGCAAAACAGTGTAGAGTAACTCTAAATGAGCTGATGTATTGTCATAACAATTATATAATTTAGTCAAGATGCAAGTTTAAATCAAAAAGGTCAACAGTAGTTTCTCATCTTTAAAAAGTACCAAATTACAACTTGCACTGTGAACACCAACAAACATGCATGCATACTGACAACCAGATACCTGTAATATTTTGTAAACTTGCAATTGGCAAAACAATTAGGCCTACATAGTGCACATTTATAACTGGTAACTGACAGCTTAAAGCAATTTCAGCGCCAGCCAAAAATGCATACAAATCAAAGCATAATTATAATCACCAATACAAGCTGCCAAACATCTCCCTTGTGTAATTATTACTATTATGCATTGGTCTATTTGTAATGGTGGACATCAGCCAATGCTAACAGGTTTGACCAAAAAAAATTGGTGCAATTGGCTGAGTGGCTCTTCTAGACAAAACTGGAGACAGATGGAATTGGCTCTGCGGGAATGAAGGGGTTAACATAGTCTCACACATACTTTGCCTTCATGGCTACCATCTCCTTTCCCTTCATCCGTCTCAGTCTCTCCCTCTCTATCTGCTCCTGTTTCTCCAGCCTCTCCTTCTCCAGCCTCTTCTCCTTCATCATTTCTTGTAACCTAGCAATGGTCACATGATGATGGTCACATGATAGTGGTCACATGATGATGGTCACATGATGATGGTCACATGCAGACCTATCCATTGTTGGCAAAATGGTAGTACATGTAATGAGTTATAAGTGTAATACAGAATGACATACCTGAAATACATAAAAAGAAAATACTGGAAAAATTGTGCGGATTTTGTTATGCACTGGTATACTTTATAGTCTGGTGAATTTTGGTACATGACTGGAGTGAGAACGACATACGCCTTTTAACCAATGACAAACAGATCTGTGTACAAGCTCTTAAACAGAATTTCATGTAAAAAAACAGTGGCAGTTCAGTAAATTCTGGTGCACACCACTGTCAAGTCTAGCATGGCTGTGAAATAATAATGATCTATGGTGTCAAAGGTCAAATACACAATCTTCTCAGAACTCAACTGCTGTGCTTAGAAACTGTGCAACAAAGACAGGTGGAGGCTGTCATTAGGAGGGTGCCTCACTTGATCAGCTGCTCTTGCTTCTCCTCCTCTGTCAAGGGTTTGATTTCATCCGTCGACTCAGAGAAGTTTGTGTGTCCAGTTTTTGTGGCGTGGAATTCTGCCTGTTCCGGTGTCTTCAATAACTTTCCACAGCTGCACAGCAAATGACACAAGATGAACTGTCACTGCATGTATCACTGTACATTATTATGAACACAGCACATGACACAAGACGAATTGTCACTGCATGTATCACTGTACATTATTATGAACACAGCACATGACACAAGACGAATTGTCACTGCATGTATCACTGTACATTATTATGAACACAGCACATGACACAAGATGAACTGTCACTGCATGTATCACTGTACATTATTATGAACACAGCACGTGACACAAGACGAATTGTCGCTGCATGTATCACTGTACATTATTATGAACACAGCACGTGACACAAGACGAATTGTCGCTGCATGTATCACTGTACATTATTATGAACACAGCACATGACACAAGACGAATTGTCGCTGCATGTATCACTGTACATTATTATGAACACAGCACATGACACAAGACGAATTGTCACTGCATGTATCACTGTACATTATTATGAACACAGCACATGACACAAGATGAATTGTCACTGCATGTATCACTGTACATTATTATGAACACAGCACATGACACAAGACGAATTGTCGCTGCATGTATCACTGTACATTATTATGAACACAGCACATGACACAAGACGAATTGTCACTGCATGTATCACTGTACATTATTATGAACACAGCACATGACACAAGACGAATTGTCACTGCATGTATCACTGTACATTATTATGAACACAGCACATGACACAAGACGAATTGTCACTGCATGTATCACTGTACATTATTATGAACACAGCACATGACACAAGACGAATTGTCACTGCATGTATCACTGTACATTATTATGAACACAGCACATGACACAAGACGAATTGTCACTGCATGTATCACTGTACATTATTATGAACACAGCACATGACACAAGACGAATTGTCACTGCATGTATCACTGTACATTATTATGAATACAGCACATGACACAAGACGAATTGTCGCTGCATGTATCACTGTACATTATTATGAACACAGCACATGACACAAGACGAATTGTCACTGCATGTATCACTGTACATTATTATGAACACAGCACATGACACAAGATGAATTGTCACTGCATGTATCACTGTACATTATTATGAACACAGCACATGACACAAGACGAATTGTCGCTGCATGTATCACTGTACATTATTATGAACACAGCACATGACACAAGACGAATTGTCACTGCATGTATCACTGTACATTATTATGAACACAGCACATGACACAAGACGAATTGTCACTGCATGTATCACTGTACATTATTATGAACACAGCACATGACACAAGATGAATTGTCACTACATGTATCACTGTACATTATTATGAACACAGCACATGACACAAGACGAATTGTCGCTGCATGTATCACTGTACATTATTATGAACACAGCACATGACACAAGATGAATTGTCACTGCATGTATCACTGTACATTATTATGAACACAGCACATGACACAAGACGAATTGTCACTGCATGTATCACTGTACATTATTATGAACACAGCACATGACACAAGATGAATTGTCACTACATGTATCACTGTACATTATTATGAACACAGCACATGACACAAGACGAATTGTCGCTGCATGTATCACTGTACATTATTATGAATACAGCACATGACACAAGATGAATTGTCACTGCATGTATCACTGTACATTATTATGAACACAGCACATGACACAAGATGAATTGTCACTACATGTATCACTGTACATTATTATGAATACAGCACATGACACAAGATGAATTGTCACTGCATGTATCACTGTACATTATTATGAATACAGCACATGACACAAGATGAATTGTCGCTGCATGTATCACTGTACATTATTATGAATACAGCACATGACACAAGATGAATTGTCACTGCATGTATCACTGTACATTATTATGAATACAGCACATGACACAAGATGAATTGTCACTACATGTATCACTGTACATTATTATGAACACAGCACATGACACAAGATGAATTGTCACTACATGTATCACTGTACATTATTATGAACACAGCACATGACACAAGATGAATTGTCACTGCATGTATCACTGTACATTATTATGAACACAGCACATGACACAAGACGAATTGTCACTGCATGTATCACTGTACATTATTATGAACACAGCACATGACACAAGACGAATTGTCGCTGCATGTATCACTGTACATTATTATGAATACAGCACATGACACAAGACGAATTGTCACTGCATGTATCACTGTACATTATTATGAACACAGCACATGACACAAGATGAACTGTCACTGCATGTATCACTGTACATTATTATGAACACAGCACATGACACAAGACGAATTGTCGCTGCATGTATCACTGTACATTATTATGAACACAGCACATGACACAAGATGAATTGTCACTGCATGTATCACTGTACATTATTATGAACACAGCACATGACACAAGACGAATTGTCGCTGCATGTATCACTGTACATTATTATGAACACAGCACATGACACAAGATGAACTGTCACTGCATGTATCACTGTACATTATTATGAACACAGCACATGACACAAGATGAACTGTCACTGCATGTATCACTGTACATTATTATGAACACAGCACATGACACAAGACGAATTGTCGCTGCATGTATCACTGTACATTATTATGAACACAGCACATGACACAAGATGAACTGTCACTGCATGTATCACTGTACATTATTATGAACACAGCACATGACACAAGACGAATTGTCACTGCATGTATCACTGTACATTATTATGAACACAGCACATGACACAAGATGAATTGTCACTACATGTATCACTGTACATTATTATGAACACAGCACATGACACAATATGAATTGTCACTACATGTATCACTGTACATTATTATGAACACAGCACATGACACAAGATGAATTGTCACTGCATGTATCACTGTACATTATTATGAACACAGCACATGACACAAGATGAATTGTCACTGCATGTATCACTGTACATTATTATGAACACAGCACATGACACAAGATGAATTGTCACTGCATGTATCACTGTACATTATTATGAACACAGCACATGACACAATATGAATTGTCACTGCATGTATCACTGTACATTATTATGAACACAGCACAACTTAGTAACATTTAAAAAGTGCTTAGGAAAAACCATATCAATTCATTATAAAACTTTACAAGTTAATGAAGCCAGACGAAAATTTACAATTCTATGTACATATCAAAGTGTGTGTGTGTGTGTGTGTGTGTGTGTGTGTGTGTGTGTGTGTGTGTGTGTGTGTGTGTGTGTGTGTGTGTGTGCATGCACGCGTGTGCATGCCCATATATCTATACATTCATCCTGAATATTTTGCATCTCGAGCACCAAACATTCAGGGAATAATGTGTTCCCCCCACGTAAGTCTGTACTTATGAAGCCCCTTCCAGTGGGTGGCCATTTTGCTTATTTTAGTAATCACTGTCTTGGAAAGTTGTGTAGAATTGGTATAGTCATGCCCCAGTGATTTTAATGTTTATTGTGCTCACTCGTCACACTTGAGTGACTGAGCTGTTGGGTCTGCATCTTCACATGTCCTTTCGGCTGTCCCTTCTGCTGCCACACTGGCCTCTGAAAGCATGCAATATGCACCATTGTTAGTTTTAATTAAACTCTATAAATTATTGATACAAATGGCAAGTACAAACATTACGATCTAAGAGAAATGTGATAACAATAAAGCATCGGAAAAATAATACAGAAGGTGGTAATTATGCGTTCATCTACTGAGCAGAAAACAATCTACTATAAAAAACATGTCCATTTGAATTTAATAAATCAAAACTTCTTGCTTCTTCCTGCTGTGGTTAATTCTTGTCTCATTACCTGTTTGACGTTACCAAATAACTTGTGTACAAAATACCCTGTACAGTGAATTAAACCAGAAATATAAAAATATGCAAGATTTGTCAGTCATGTGTACTTACTTTATATGAATAAAACTGTCATATTTAGTGATTGTTTTTATAAGTTTATGATGTCCAAAACAGCTGATTTAACATTGCTTCAACCCCCAATGAAAAGCAAACATGTTTCATTTGATACATAGCACAACCGTAGGAACTTGTTTGTTTACACCTCATGCAATGCTTAATTTATTTTTGGACTTTGCATATTCATGCCATTGTTTTAGGAGCAAATGAATTATTATAAAAGTCACTGATACCATCAGGGGGAGCTCCTAGGGTGTGACCTTTGGGCGCTTCAAATGGGTCGTCTATGTCAGGGTCGTCAGTATGTGAAAAAAGCCTGAATGAACAAAAACGTCATTACAGTAAGTCAGTAACAGCAATATACAAATGTCCACATCAACGTTCAACATAAACATCAATAAATAAACATACATCACTTTTATACGATTTTATCAAAATAACTTTACAAAATAATGATAATAAAGACAAAGACACAAACTTTTTTATTTGAACACTGTTGGCATACATCTTTAGCTAGGCATTCAGTGCTTAGAATATTTGCCCCATTCACTTAGTGCATTCAGTGAGAACTTGTACTTTGGGAAATCCTGTCAAACTGTTCTTTTAATAATACTGTTTTGTGTTTTAGTTCTACGTAGTACCTTCCTTCAGTTATAGTAGCAAGAAGAACAGAACCCAGAAAGAAGATGCTCACCAATCCATGGCCACCTGCACTCCCCGGTAGTTGGTTTTATGCAGAGCCTTCTCACTGTTGAATAAAGCCAAAACAGTTTCAATTAAACTCTGAAAGTGATAACTGTTCTAGCAATTAAATAATGTATAAAATCATTAGGTTGTAAAGCATCATTTGTACAAATAGGATATTTCTTTAGACCTGTGAAACTGGTGGAATATTTTCACATACATAAAAAGAGAAACCCATACTGTTTTATAATTATACAGTAGAACTATCGTAGCGGTCCTGCTAGACAACGGGGGAGGTACCAACTAGAACTACAATAGCCACTAGCTGCTTAATCTTATTCTTTATTAAATCCAGAGTATACACAATAACTTGCATGACAATGCCTGTCCAACCCAGCTACGACACGGAGGCAGCCCAGTCTCACCTCCCAGCCCAAGCCGGAGGGAAACCCTCCAGCTGCACACCCTTCACTCTGTGTGCGCCTGACAACTCTCTCCTCTCCTCTGTGAGATTCCCTATATCAAAACTGGCTCTCACTACACATAATTTAAACCAGCCAATGGCTATCTCTAATCTTCCCGCCAACTACAGTGACCAGCTATCCCCCAAACCACTAATGACCAACACAGTCATCCTTTAATTAGTATATATTCATTAATATATGTAATAACTTATAATGAACCCTACCATAGAACCATCATTTAAGACTGCCCACAATATCATAGTGTAATGGTCTTGAACGAAGGGGTCCCTCAAGAGGGATTCAACCATTTTTATTATGTTGATTAACATAATCTTTACATGCAAGATTAGCATTTAGCATTGTTTTGGTAGAGAAATTTGTAATGAATGTATTATTTATGAGCCTTGGTGATGGAGGCTATAAACAGGTCTTTTAAAAGTATTTTTGTATATAAACTATGATGTACTCAAAATTGTAATATTTAGCAAACATACATCAACCTATAAACAAGCACATGTAGTCACTAGTAGAGATATGTAGATGGACAATAATAATGATAACTTTATTGTCCAAGCATAAAACACAATATTTAAGTCACATAATAATGCATGTATACAGTAAAATCAAGCATGTAAATATGTCAACTGTAGCTAATATATATACAGTGTGTGTGTGTGTGTGTGTGTATATATATATATATATATATATATATTGGAATAAATAAATAAGCTAAAAAAACAATACATGACAATATTATAATAAGATAAATTAACTAATTAATAAAGATGATAAAACAACATTGCATTGGCAGCGGTAGAGACTGTGATAGGTTAACGATTTTTGTGTGTGGCTGATTCAGATACTTGATGGAGGATGGAATGAAGGATTTAAAGGCTTGCTGGGTTTTTACAGTTGGCATTCTGTACCTCCTTCCAGAGGGGAGAAGGTCATAATGGTTGTGTAAGAAGTAGGTGGGGTCAGATAAAAATAAGACAGTGGAATAGGCTCCCCACAAGCCTATCAGCCACCTCATACCCAGAAGCTTTCAGGGCTGGCCTTGTGCCTCAACATCTGCCAGCAGATAATTTCTTCATGAGACTGTGTACATCATAATAATAAAAAAATAACTCACCAGAGGTTCATACAATAATGTTATTAACATAACAAAATTAACTGTTTGTTTTAAGAGAGCATTTGCGCCACCCCCAAGCTTTGTTTGACTTTTAATGCCCTGCAAGGGTCCAGTCCAGTTTATGGAAGAAGAATGCGATAGTTGATACCTATTAGTATTCTACACTGCTACATCTTATGAGTGAAACATAATAAAAAATATCAGTGGAATGTCTTGCAAAATAGTCAGTCTCGCCTTTAATTAATGGCAGGCAAGAGTTGGTGATTTTGCCACATATGGCACAATCTTATTGCCAATACAAAGAACACATTCGGGTAAGAGTATATTATGACAATAATAATACATTTATTGTGTACAATTTATACTTTTGTTTAAAAAAAATTAAACTCTTTTCTAGGGAATTTGCACTGCGTTTATTTGCTAATCCCTTTCAAACAACTTTGTCACATATTTAATGTCAGTGGTCAAACCAGCATCAGCCAGACAGGCATGGTCCCGTGGGCACCGCTAACTTTATTAGTTTATAACCCCGAACAGGCATATTTTGAGCGATAATACGGTATCTGATCAAATAAAAAGCATGTAACAAACCAAGAAAACAACTTACGATCTGTTCTTTGGAAACCCCATTTCCATCAATGTTTCTACGTCACCCGGCATTATAATATCTACACCACGTGTTGAATAATTAAAAGAAATTGCACTGTGTCAAGAGTAAAACTCAAACTACTGTCCTGCCTGGCGTTCTTTTAGTGTTAGTTGTTTTACCGACACGCACATAACAACAATAAATATTTTATTTATTCATGAATAACTGGTTGAAAGAATTTTATGTAAAATGATGAAAATGTTACTAATACACAGTAGTTATTTTTCAAAAGTAATAAGTAAAGTAAATAAAAATTTGATAAGTAAAAATAATTGACAATAATTGTAATGATGATCACTAGGTGGCGAAACCAGTATTACTTCGTCCAATGATCGCTAGATGGAACCATTTAACATCGACCTTGCAGGCCCAACTCACGTCTGATTTGTTAATGCACTAACTGCCACTAATGTCTAATCTAATGACATTGGAATAAGACAACCATAATGCAGATGCAACATTATTTGCATAAAATAAACTACATATGTAGATATTAGCCAATTATGCTTCCTACGTGGCAAACTTTTTGTTGTACATAATTATTAGAAGTTGGAATATGTCGTGTTCTTGTAAAATAAACAAGATTTGTCGGATATACAGCAACCGAAGCATGGATCAAAATGCAATAAAAAATTATCAAAAGGTTGACATCACCATACTTTTTTGGACTATTATTATCATCATATATTATTTTTTACGTTATGATCACCGAAAAACTACAACATTGAAACCAATGTCACGTTCTGCCGATCCAAAATTATCCAAACGAGACCTACTGATAGCTAGGTCTCCAATCAAGTTACTTATTATATATATTTAGTGCCAGCTCAAAGCCATTGCCCACTTCGCTCATAATTGTTTGTAAAATGTAATTGAATCCTGCTCAGTGATATGCTAATGCATTGCACAGGTACCTTGTAATACATTATATTTATATTAACGTATCATAAACAAAATAAGGTCTGTCATTTAAAACATCTACCAAATTCAATGTTGTTCTGATACCAAATAGTATTGCAAGTATAAATCTGTATACATATGCATGTCTAGTATTGCCTAACACACGCAGCAACCTCATGTGTGCAAACATTTAATACAAACAACACAATCTCATCACATACAACACATTTATTAGTCTACCATTTTTATAATCTTCCACATTTCACATGTGACAAATTCTCTGTGCCAAGTGAAGATCACAAGAAAGGTCTGTCATTGTATGCAAGAGTGCAGTGGAGTGGTTTATGAGTTGGCATTCGGTCCCCGTCGCCTGCCGAATGTAGCAACGACGTTGACGAAGCGACGCTTGTACTGCAGACGACGCTTGGCTCGGCCGGTCTTCTTCTTCTTCTTCTCCTGTTTCTCGACCTGAACGGGAGCACAACAACCACATTAACACATGCTTAGTGGTCCACCAGGTCCTTGCCTCACCTCCACCTCACCCAAATAAGTTGTTCACTTACACTATGTTTGCAAGATGACATTTATCTGATTTTTTTGTAACGACCAATACACATCCCAAGTAAAATTGTGTATGGTTGTGATATTTACCAACTGGTTTAATAAAAAAATGGTACCATGCATAGTCATTTCACCAATAGCTAGAATTAAACTGTTAAGATAACAACTTTAAAGCATAAAAGAACTTCGTAAATTTACGAAAACGCAGATGTTTGCAGAATAGACTTGTTATATGGAGTCTGTATGGCCATTAGTACATGCAACATTGGATGTTCCTGGTAGTGAGCACAGCCTGCACAAGATTATACAACATTACAGTATAGCGTACCTTGGGGGTCTGTCCCTTCACCTTTCCAGCACGAGCCAGGGAGCCGTGCACTTTGCCTAAATGAAATTACACCAACAATAAGTATCAACCAAACAAATGCACTGTAATAATAGGTGCAGTGTCTGAAAATAGCAACATAACATCTCACTCAGCCAGTAAGCTCAAAGCACTTTAATCTTATAACCATATGGTTAATGTACATTTAGAATGTGTTCCGTACAGAATTCTTGGGAAATATGCTGTTACAAACGAAGACAAATATCAGCCATTTAACATATTCTGAATAAAACAGGAAATGCCAAATTTATGCACATTAAAAATTTGTTGTCTGTTCACCAAACCTGGTTTGATATAACTAATTTGAACAAAATTGTACGTTAAGTCTTACCTCCAAGCAAACGAAGCTCAACATCAAGTGTTGCAAGGTCGGTGCAATTAGCTAGGACGTCCTCATCGCACATTGGCTTGCCTCCACAGTAGAACACTAGTTCCTCAGCGGGCAGACCTTCAGCTTCGGCAAGGTCAGCCTAGCACAAACATGAATGACAGGTAGTTTAGAACTTTGGCATTTAAAAGCTAGTAAAGACAAAAGTTTACTAATCCGACAAAAGGTTTACTAATCTGGCAATAATTTTTTTTTAAGTCATTACAATTTTTAAAAACAAGAAACATCGTGTTTTGAATCCCTGTTAAATAACAATGCAATGCTCATAAAGGTAACATAGTAATAATAAATAAATAACAATAGTAATTAATGAAGAACTGAAGATATGATCTGTGCAATTTAAAAAGGCCACTCATTGACTGGTATGTCCCTCCCTACCAGATACAGGGCACAATACCATTATGAATTTTCCATAATCACTCTGTAAGCCGACTTCAATCACTTCATATTAGTGTTACAAAAACTGCTAATCTTATAAAATAATACCCAGACAAGTTTGTACCCAGCAGCCATGCCTAAGAAAATATCATCATTTATCAGCAGATGAAGATGTCACTACTGTAGCCAGTTGTTCACTGGCAACATTTTATCAATGGTTGGACTTGGGATTCAGTTACTTCCAGGCCTATGAATGGGTTATGGGTCATTGTGTCTACAAAGGCTTGACTGACTACTGTAGGGTAGGGTGGACAAGATTAACCTTTTTAGACAACTGGTCTAGTTATTAGGCAGGTTTACTTAGTTTGCCCATATCTTTGCTAGTTGACGGACCAATGTGGGTAGTTATTATATCTGACTGGATAAACTAGTCAAATATTATAAGATCCAATATATTATAGGTCATTACGTTTATTTGTCTGTAAGCCACTTATTTTCAAAAGAAAATACATCTTGCAACTTTTTTACTTCTCAGCTTCAATTAGAAGACATAGCTGAATCCCTGTTGAAAACAAAATATTTTCTAAACCAGTAATGCATTTAAAAATTAAGGGAAAATTAAAAGCACACAACATATTCCAGCAGATGGCAGTCAAACAAACATACCTTGATATCAGCGACGGTCTCATTTCCGGTAATGTCAACGACATGCGTTTGCTGGGCACGCACAAACAGCTGCATCGTGGCGGATTCTGAAACATCATTGATCCATTTAAATGTGTGATTGCATGACACAGGCACATTGCATAAAACTGCTATGTAAAAAAATACATATTTATTTTCTGAATTTTAAATGAAAAACAATAAAACGTGATGGCACTTGGGTAGAAGTCGAACACACACAAAGTGTGCCATTATAACTGTATATCTGCCTACACTGAATACCTCACGCTAACTCTAATCCTAACAAATCAGGATTCCCAGGTATTCACAAATAGTGCTCTAATTTGTGCCAGCCGCAAGCACAGTGGCCGTGAATTACTGCGCCGTGCACATGGAATAAACAATAACCAGTTTCTTTATTCCAGCCGCACCATCTTTTAGACTTCATAGGTTGGCTAAGATGCGCTGTTTATAATAAAACACAAATATGCGTGAGATGATGTTGAATGATTAAATTAACAAAATGTTATATCAAATGTTGACAAAGATAGTTATAACGATAAATTTGATGTGGGTCTGTATTCCACACAAAACTATACCCATTCTCTTTCCAGTGGTATACATTTTATTGAGATACTACGTATTCTAAAACTATTGCCACATCCCTAAATGAAGGCTTTACTCTTTATGTTTCAGGTGACGTTTACCACTTGAGTTGTGTGCGAGATGTTTAAGATGATATGCTAATCCTTTAACTACATTTAGTTGCTTTATTAACCTAAATGAAGGCATGATGTAGAATACTGTTGGCATTTCCTTATTTACGCGTGGATTTTCTGGCGGAGGAGAGTGGTTTTCTGGGAGCAGTTGTGCTATACGGGGATCAACTTCACTCACAGCCCGGCCCCAGGTAGTGAGCGACACTTGCCGACAGTGCTAGGTGTCCGATCTCATTGGCAATATTGACGTACCTGTTGTCAGTTGTTGCTGTTGAAAATTCTTACTAAGCAAGCTGATGTATTGGAGAACTACACCTACTTGTAATATAATATATAAGGAGGGGGTATTACAATGGTTTGTGCAATTTTAACCAATCATACTTACACGTGCTGGCGCAATAAAAATGGCCGATTAAAAAGGACAACTTTTACCCACAATTCGCGAAAGGCCATTTCCTATGCCTCCGTTACCCAGGCTGGGCGCGGCGGATTGGAGGCAGTGTTGACGGCGTTCCGATCACCAATATGCACATAATTGTTTCCGTTTCTGCTGCATTAGTAAAATCATTGTGTTTTGATATAATTTATTATGTATCGGGCAGTTACTTAACAGATAACTATATTGTTATGTGCATGTTTAGTGTCTACTATGCAGACACATAGAAAGGGTGACTTGGCGTTCACATTTTCTGGAGAGAAAAAAACACTGATTAATTCAATGAGACCTTATAAGATCATAACATTGTATATATACCCACAAAATAGGCATACACAAATAGTCAGTCAATATATCCTGCTGTGTGTTGGATAGAACTAGAAACAGTAGGCAATTTGTCAGTACGTGTGTGACATTGATATAGGCCATATAAACAATTATATACATGCATGCCTACTAGCATAATTATGATATGTTATTATGTACTTTAAATGGATCATAACATTAAAATTAATTGAAGAAAATTATAATTATATCTATTTTATTATTTGCAGTAATATTTGTTATGTGTGTGACCTAAAAGCAAATAAACAATAACGTACATAATACATACGCGCGCTCATGCACACACGTGCACGCACACACACACATAAGCTACACATACGCACGTACTCTACATATCCCTTAATGTGTACTTATGTAGTGTATATTTAGATATATGGAATGTTACAGCTGTGTTTCACTTCCCCTTTAATTAGGAATAGCCAGGGGCGTCGATCCGGTTTTAAAAGTGGGGGGACGGGGGACCAATTTATATATACATATATGTATGTAATTCCTATGTATGTGTATAATATATATATATATATATA
The DNA here is from genome assembly GCA_025642075.2 of Ridgeia piscesae. Lineage (NCBI taxonomy): Eukaryota > Metazoa > Annelida > Polychaeta > Sabellida > Siboglinidae > Ridgeia > Ridgeia piscesae. Next base: position 361,405 of record JAODUO010000269.1, read on the forward strand.
TATATATATATATATATATATATATATATATATATATATATATATATGACCTGAAATACATATAACTATTTTTAGGAAATATAAAGCATAATTCATTGTTGTTCCGGTGCTAATTCTAAAATAAACAAAGGCCTTTATATTATGTTATTTAATTAAAATAGTTATGTTGGCTACATATATTTGAAGAGGGGCCATGGCCCGCCCGAATCACTGAAAATTGGGGGGGGGTAGAATTTGGACTCATCATGCTTGCCTGATTCAGTGACAAGATGCAGAGGTTACAGGGGTACACAATTCCACCTTCTGGCAAAACAAATTCATCACTCAAATGGGATCAAATTACACAAAGTGTAGGAATCCGCTTGTTCCGATATAAATATCCACTAGAGTGACCAGGCTGCAATCCTAGGGATGACAGGGCAAACAATTTTTTTAATCTATAATGTACTTGAGGGCCAATGCCTATTAATATATCAACACAAGGGTGCAAAATGACAGAGCCCGGTATGATGAATATTTACTGCGGGTTGCGGCCAACCAAGCAATTTTTCTAGTGATTTTCTACTGGGTAGTCGGAAGTTTATATCTGAACTCTTATATTAATTTTACTACTAGACAGCAAGTATGAGGAAGTATGAAATAATTGATTATTGTTTATATAGTTCAACATGGTAGTTTTACTCAGAATGCAACTTTAAGATGATGTATTGGACATTGATAACCATTGTTTCATTTCATAAGCTGATATTTTGTGGTTATGTTCATGAGAATGGTATCTTGAATGGTTGTTTATGCTACCTACATAATTCGATCTGCACACCTTTTTTCAAGCAGCTGTCATGGTAAACAAACACTTTCTTTCATGTTTTTGCTGTGAATGTGGACATCCCCAACAAAAACCATTCCATGGAGAATGGTCAATCCTGCTTTCACAATATGTGTTTATCTTAGTTACATTTTTGCATACACCATTTTCTTAGTTGGATATAACATTTTGTTTGTTAGATGTAACTGATAATGTATTTGTGTTGTAGCAATGGTGTAATTAATCAATGGTGTAATTAATCAGATGTTCAATCTGCAATAAACAATGCATAAGTATTCGTAACATGTTGCTGTTATGACTTGACAGTATGTATGCTAAAATACCATTATAAGTCATTTTCTGCAAGTACAAACTAAGATTCAGTCATCATTAACAAAACGTAAATTGTGTTTGTGTGTTTAATTCTGTTGTATTCAAGACTGTCCTAGCCCAGATAGCATGCAAACGTTACGCTCACGTTTGCATTTTGGTTAGAACCGTTTGATTTTGGTTACGGCTAAACCTCTAACGTTCCCTAAACGTTAGTTTTTGGTTGTTTTTTGGTTTGGTTAGAAACTGAAACGTAGATCTACGTTAAAAACGAGCAAAATAACCCAAAAAAAACGTTCGCATTGAAACGTTTAAGCAACGTTTCTGCTAACGTTACATTAACGTTAGATTAACGTTTGCATGCTACCTGTCCTTGTGTGACACTCAGAGGGTATGTGTATATATCCCTTACAAAAAAGAACCAATGGTATACCACTGATTACCATTGAATACCATTCAGTATCATTCAGTACCTTTGGACCATTCAATGATATTTCAGCAGGACTCAGTGGAACTCTCAACGGTAATTAAAAATATTTCAATGGTATTTGAATGCAATTTTTTGGTAAAGGTATGCTGTCCCCACGTTGAAATGTGGGGGACGTCTCCCCGTCCCCCACCGATCGACGCCTATGGGAATAGCCAGTGGTTTTTACTCTTCACCCCTGATTGACCTCTTCTGTAGGATAAATCTCGACTTCTCTGGAGCTATACGTTGTGATTATAGAGGTCTACTGATCACACACACACACACACACACACACACACACACACACACACACACACACACACACACACACACACACACACACACACACACACACACACACACACACACACACACACACACACACACACACACACACACACACACACACACACACACACACACACACACACACACACACACACACACACACACACACACACACACACACACACACACACACACACACACACACACACACACACACACACACACACACACACACACACACACACACGCACGCACACGCACGCACGCACACACACACACGCACACACGCACACACGCACACACCACACATACACACCGCTGTATATAGCCATGTTATATATATATATAATTCTGGGTCCACATCTAGAAGCCGCGATATAACATGTCCGCGCACATCGAGTTCGACGTCAAACGTTCAACTGGTTGTCACGCAGAAACAATGCACGTCACGTAACGGCAGTCCCGCATTGTTTGAATGGATAACATGTCAACACAACATTCACATAATTAATAATTTAGTCGTTTAGCACTCTGGAAATACTCCACCATCGCGCACCATAATATTTGTATGCAAGTTCTAGTTGTTCGTAATTATCTACACTATTTTTTTGATACCCAAAACCAAGGGACACTGATTAAAAAGACAAATATATTTTCTCTTGTCTGAGGTACAGCAGTTGACAACCTCCTTTCAAGTCAAGATTTGAGAACCAAATATGCATTTTATGAATAGGGATGTTATAAATTTTGAGAAAGTATGATAATCAGCGAGTCAGATGGGCTATACTATGCTACATTGACAATACTGTACAGTTGCTCTGGTTTTATTCTGTAATTTTTATTATCACTGGCGTCCAAGTATCGATCAAAACAAATCGGTCAGTTTCGTATAGGACTTGGTTTTGTTTTGGCTGTAATAATCGAACTGTTCCCAAATATAGAATATTTCAGTTATATTGTCCGAAGGATTATTACAAGCAGAAGCAATGGAATACTTTGCCGGTGACAATAATCACGGAAATCATGAATTTTAATCGATTATTATGGTGGTTGCCATGGCATCGCCGGCTAGTACTAGTGTTTGGACTTTGGCGATCTTGACTATGAAGAGTGCCAGTTTTCGCGCAGTACAATCTGTTTGAGGCAAACGTATACATGTGTTATGATTATGTGCATTTAGACAACTTGTCAGATATAGGTGCTTATCGAAACCACAACAGAAGCAATGTAAAATGTAAATCCCGACAAATAGACACATACTGCCTAAAATTGTGTTTATTACCTGCACTACGTAAATCGCTATATGTCTATGATAGTGTGGTAAACTCAATATTAAATCGGACAATGAAGATAAGAAAGGTATAACACAAGATATTTATGAGCTGATTTTCCTAGTATTCATCAGTCGGAAGCTACAACAGTCATCCATCGTTAGAATATTATTCTTGTGTCCAGTCCCCAATTAGCTCCAGTCGCGCCACCGCATACAACAAGTGGCTCCGCTGAGTGGATACTTATGAGTTAAAATGCTCTGAATTGCTACCCTGGTTATTTATTTAAATACATTTGTCAGGTTTATAGGAATAATTAAGCACAATTACTATTATTACGCTAAAATAATTCACTCAGTTGTATCCACCAAGCTATATAGTTGTAAACACTTTTTTATAGTCCTAATACCCTGCTGAGAGGTGAACTGACACGGTATGTGGAGAAATTGAAGTTTTGAAGCAGCCGCAAGAATATTTGAAAACGGGATACTTCGATTGCTTCTTTGCTTAGTCCAATGTTCCAAGCAGAATTTGCACACCAAAAGCAATATTTATAAAACAGAATTTTCTTTTATGAAATAAATCGTTAAGACAACACATCACCAAGGCCGTCATCGTATTATGTCTATGGGTAAGTTGGAATGATTTAAATAGGCTTATGGAGAGGGTATGTCCCCAACAAGAATATATATAGATGTTCATTTTTTGTTTCCTGCCCTTATGATAATTGATATATGTACATTATTGTTAATGTATTCCCACTGCTAGAATCAAACCAATCACTAGATGATGTGTGTTTTATTGTCGAATAAATGATTTTGATTCTAAAGCCATTCTGTTGTATTATTGACAATTTAATGGTGTTGAAAATGTAATGTATTTCTATTTTGATAAGCAGTGATCCCGACACTCTGTATGTATTTATTTGGTCATTTATATAGTGCACATACACGCTCACCTAAACCCCGCGAACTACGTCAAAAATCGATGACGTCATGATGTGATTATAACCGCTATTAAATAAATATTTGTTGTCCAATCGAATTACCCAACGTCTTTAGGCGATTGCAGTTTTGCGCAATTTTTCTATGGGCGGTTTGCAGCAGCACTGTTGTTTACGAGTTAAAAAAACCGTCGTATTTCTGCGAGCCCCGGTCAGTCACGTGACGGTGATCGTGATGTCACAAACGTAATTACAGCAGCGCGAAAGACGACGTCAAGATGTTCCCGCAGCGCAATGAAGATCATCATAATTCGTCATATGGTCATATGGTCATATGGTCACACAGTCAGGTGTTGCTATTCTTCTCGTCACGACGTGGACGTGATGTAGCTCGGTCATCCATTGATACAGTGCCAAGTTGAATGCATAGACTGTCCAAGTGTCAACATTACCGCAGGCGAGATCGCTCCTCGGTCGAATGAGTGGTCTACCGCTGACCAACAGACACTGTGGCTTAACACAACGAAGGGAGAACTAGACAAGTTGCATACTTCGCAAACAGCAGTAGGAAAGTAATCCAGGTTGTGTTGTCCTATGGCTGTTGTATACTTTCATTATAAGCAAATACGCCATAGTTAATTGAACGAAACAAACACAGAAATCTCACATTGTGCGTTCAATGGTACGCTGAATGCTTGACCGCGGCAGGCATGCAGTTTCACGCGTGTATGCAATGAATTAATTAATCTGTACGGTGCAGTTTGGTAAACATACCATTTCTCGCCGTACTGAAATTGGTTAATACAAGCTCTGTGCGTAAGGGTCAACACTTTGGTGGAAATTAACGGCATACTAATTAAAATATTTGACAGATTTACCTAATGCGTATCGGAGGACACGGCAGCAGTAGCGTAAACACACGGGTCGAGACGATTCTACGGAAGACTGTTGGTTTCTCCGTGAGAAGGTTGTAGTTAAGCGACCTGGAGTTTTGTTGTCCACAATGATATTACTCCATATCGCCTTTCTCTGGTCATGTTTTACTCGGCTCCTGGCGGCAGATGTTGGTATGTATTTTGATTTATCGTCGAGAAATCGTGAGGAAGTAAAAGTTCACGATAGCGACGTATTATAAGTATGAGTCAAATGACTGTTTGGAAAAGACTACCGGTGAAATTATGAAGAATTGTGATAAAATACAATTACTTTTTAATAGTAAGTTAAATGTGTTAACGTGTAGATATGTCATTTTAAAGCGGGACCAGGAGCGACTAATGGGCATAGCGGTTTGGTATTGTAAATTGTGTTTATATACGAATGAGAATTCACTTAACTTAATTCACTTAACAAGCGAACTCGGATGCGTTGAATTCTAATGTTTTAGACATCTCGATACAGACATTGCAAGAGACAGGTACCACGGGTACGTTCATGCAAGGTCAGCCGTACAACTACAAGTTTGACACGAAAATAACGAACAATGACGTCACCGACATAGGAGGCGTGACGGGTACGATGTATTTTACTTACACTTATTCTCGGTAACACATACTTGTTAATATTCGGGTCGTTAGGTTTGTCGACATGCAATGTACGCATGGTTTGGTAAACGAAAAAGCGCGCGCGTATTCACATCGGACACGTACACGGACACACATATAGACACATATAGACACATATAGACACACATAGACACACATACACACACACACACACACACACACACACACACACACACACACACACACACACACACACACAACACACACACACACACACACACACACACACACACACACACACACACACACACACACACACACACACACACACACACACACACACACACACACACACACACACACACACACACACACACACACACACACACACACACACATTGTTTTGCCACACACACACGTGTACGTGATTAAACTGTACTCGTGGTTACTGTTCAGACACGGACTACAACTTCAACGTGACAGTTCAGTTCTCTGACGTGGACCTCGGTGCGGGCGGCTCAGATACGCTAGGCAGGTGTGGCACGGTTCCTTTCTCTCTCTTGTGGCCAGGAGATGTCAGATTGCTTCATGAAACGGCAAACAAATCCTAAAAGCAACAACCAAGATTCAGGATGAAGGCTAGGCTCAACTTTGATTTAGATGGAAAGAAGATAACAACATTCAGAATGTCTAAGCAGTAGGCACATTAGAGATGCATATTGCCTATCGGAATATCCTATTATCAGTAGTATGGTGTCATGTCCGACAGTTGAGTGATGGTCAGGGTCCAGCTTAACCCAATATTTTTTCTTCCGACGCCAGTGTTTCAGATTTTCTGACACATTATTATCACCAGTATCGCGTTGATAAATCAGTGATCAACTCTGATTTTGTGATACAACCCGTATCTCCATGTTCATCGAATATATTTGATGAATGTCCTCATCGATTATTTATGTTACGCCTGTTTATTCAATTATTGTCAATTTTGTCACAATTTTTTTTTAAGATGGTCATCACCGTAAAAGTCCAGTAACCGGAATTTTCGGAGCAATCCCAAAATATTACGAAGAGCTAATTTCGCCTTTCAATAGCGCCGCCATTCCTGTCGTCGTGTCACCAGAAACCGACCGCCAGGTGGCGCTTGCAGCTGGCGACACGATCACATTGCACGTGTTCGTCACCCTGACACTGACCGCGGGCGATTGTCCAGCCACGCAGTACCTGTGTGTCCAGGTGACACCAGGACCCAATGCTAACTTCAGCGACTCGACGTTGGACAACAACCGGAAGTGCATGCCACTTCTCGCACGAAAGACATGCGCACCGGGTAGGCGCATCACTGACCGACACTTTTCTTCCGGCTCTGCGTTTTCCATTTGATTAAGATTATAAACAATCTTTCTTTCGTTACTCGAAAATTGTTCAGTAGTAACATGCTTCATAAATAAAATGGTAACGAATATTAGTAAAACGTGAATACAATTAGGAAGTGTATGCTACAAGTTCACGCATGATATCTGGTGGTCCAGTTCATTTGGCTGTGAGAATGTGGCTACAGACAATGGTGGATATAATAATAGTTGCGCTTTTACTGCACTGTGGGTAAACGCTTCTCAAAGAAGATTCAAGATTCAAAAGACTTTATTGTCCATTTAAAACATCATATTAAAAAGGAAATTGTTCTTCAGTTCCAGAGTAAAATGACAGTAATAAGATTGGTGAGCCATAATATATACCGTTAATAAGCCACATTAAAAATGGTAATAATACTAAACAGCATAAAAATCGGTAAGGTAAATAAATTAGGTATATAAATAAGTACTCTAAATAATAAATAAATAAATAAGCCAGTAATATTCCTTAAAAGATTCTTTGATGTCGTAGTCGGTATGACGTTCAGTTAAACAGGTTTGCAGGGAGTAGAATATGAAAGAGACCACCATGGTGAATGGCGTCTGCATCATTTTGTAAGAAGTCGCATTTGCATATTAACTATGTTAAAAGCAAACTGGTGTTACAGTGTTTAATGCTTCTGTGCACATTAGACCCGAAAGTGACATTCTTCTCCGAGACTCTTGGCAACGTTTTCAAAAGAGACATCACAACTAACGTCGCTTTCACGATCGAGGTCAAAAATATAGCAACCGGCGCGCCATCTGTCGGCAACGATATACTTGACGTGTCGACCGGAAAGAGCAACTTCAACTTTGTTCTTCAGGTAAAGAAGTCACGCGTTTATATGTGTTACAAAAACAAAACAATTCAAATATAAGAAAATGAATTGTGATGGAACTATAATAATAATAATTAGGTAACATCTTTTGCACATAAATCATTAGAAACCAAGCTCACTGGCGCATCATCACAAAAAAGGTTATTCGATCTCCGAGTCAATAAACCATTCCAGTTGTCATCATACTGATTAATATATATAGGCCAGGATACATAGACTTGTGACAAAAATACCAATTCATGTTTTACACTATCATATATTTAATAACATTGTATTGTTCACGGCTACCTAATTTATTTGTCTGCATTAAATACAGTTAAGATAATTGTATATATGTTTTCAATACCCACAGTTTTCTGACAAAGATCTCCGTACTTCGTCTGATACGTTGTTCATCAACACTGTTACGACGTCTGTCGTTTCTGACGTGAAGCAATATCTAACAGCGGGGGGTGTAACGACATTCGTCGGAACAGCCGTCGTCAACGTGCCGTCGTTGAAGTGTAGCGCCGTGCAGTATCTGTGCACGCGCATGACCACCGGAAGTGGCGCAAGTTACGTAGACGCCGATCCCAGCAGCTCCAGTAACACGTACTGCGTTGACGTCACAAACGGTCCGAACCGGAAGACGTGTTCCCCAGGTCTGTCTGTTGTTTGTGACTTTTCCATCGGACGATCTTTCTCACCGTCTTTTCCGCCGATCTGTGCAATTTTAAAACATCTCGTCCATGTTGTCGAAGAACGATATGGAATATATTGTTTATGGAGCCGTGAATAATATATTCCATGTCGTTCTTCGACAACCTGTGTGTTTTCTTCTCCTTCTTCTTCTTCTGCGTCTTTTTTATTATTCTACTTGTTCTTCTGCGTCTTTTTATTTTTGTACTTCTTCTGTGGCGTTTTATTATTCTACTTCTTATTTTCCCAATTACCACGTAAGCCTCAGAATATCGAGGATTTTAACATTGTAAATAATAATAACACTATTGGTGATATTAAAACCAATAAGTGAAGTGAACTTTAAGGTAAATGTTCTCTTAGCTTGTAAGTATAATTCTAAAAGACGGGCGTGTACCACTTCAGGTGAGAGCATATTCCAGCTTCTATAATTATGCCTTAAAAACGACATTCTGTACGCTTCAGTTCAATGTTTCTTTGTAATTTCTGGATATCTTTATCGGTATGCTTGTTTGTAGATGCGTTTCATGATATTTTATATGTATTTATTACATAAATGCTACTTCCCTGTATTCTAATGGTTCACGTTGTCAACCAATCTATATTTTTCTAGAGCACAAATGCGCCTTTTGTGAATACATATTTGAAACTGCAGTTTCAAATATGCATGCGTGCCCATCGCACTACAACTGAACGAGTCTGTCTTTCTAACGGTAAAGTGCTTCTATATATTCTGCACAGACATCGCCGTCACTCTATCACAACTGACCTCGGTCGCCTTCCAACCCGACGTACAAACAACCGCCGGGCTCACAATCGGCGTCGAAAACGTCGCGGCTGCGGCAAGCGGAAATGACGTCATTCCAGTTACCGGCGCGGACTCAAACTACGGCTTCCGGGTGGTGTTTTCCGACAGCGACTTGGCGACAGGAGCCGATTCTCTTGGCCTGAGCGTCGTGACCGTCTCGATGACGTCAGAGACAAAGCGAGGATTGGCTGCTACAGCCGCCACCGACTTCAGCGGATTGGCGGAGTTGGTGCTACCGGCGGCGGTTTGTCCTCAGGTGGGTGCGAGTTGGTCGTAGGAACCGCCATCTGCAGTCGCTATTCGGTGACAGCAGTTGGAACCGCCACATATTGGACATTCCTTTTACATTTCGTTATGCATAATACTTACATCGGTACTTGCATTTACGAACGAATACATTTATTTCAGGTAAAGGCCCATATCTGATTAACCACGATATACTGTTAAACAAAATGGTTGGAATGGAAGTACCTGCACATCTGGTTCGATGGATGGCAGCGTTCTTATATATATATATTCACACACATTTGTCATGTTTAATTTTGTTGTATATAGGTACTACGTGACTCAAACGCCAGAACACATTCTTATTTGACATGAAACGTACCTGCGTGTTAAAAATGGCAAATTAAGTTTCATTATTACTTTATTATTATTATTACTACAGATGAAAAGCCGTACGTGTGTTGTTCGTGCAGGTGGAGTATCTCTGCGTCATGGTCTCAGAAGGCGTCGGTGCCAGCTACATCGACGGAGACAACAGCTCCGCTAGCAACGTTCACTGTGTGTCACTGACTGGAAGAAAGACATGCCGTCCTGGTGGGTCGAACTCGGAATGTGTCCAAGTAGCAGAAATATCTGTACTAACCGAATTTGTCAACGATATTAAGTTCACATTCGACGTTCGACCAGCTCCGTGCATTGTTGGTGTAGTAGCATCGTTCTGTTCACACAAATGACTGTTTGCTGCTTTAGCGCAGTCGACATACAATCGGAATAACACGAATCATAGCCGCATCAGGTTAAATGAAAGGGATGTTGTACGGTACTCGTTTTCTTCACATTAATTAATTTGAAGGCATAGCGGTAGGTATATTGCCCGCCAAACTGTTTCATCGAGACATGAGAAAAATTCCAGTTATACTTTGTGTTCACAAAATGTGTGTGTGATGTTTGTGTGTGGTGTGTGTTTGTTTGTGACACAGAGACAGTGTTTGTGTGTCATGTCCATGTAGTAAATTGACCACAATACGGACCGCGCTGCTAAAAATTGTTACCTTGTCACAATCAATATGCGGACAATAGCCTAATAAAAAACACCAATGAAACGTAACGACAGAAAAGGTAATTATTTGGATGCAAAAAGGTAAAAAGATGGTTTATATATATATATATATATATATATATATATATATATATATATATATATATATATATAAACCATCTTATTTACTTTCATTTGTTTAGCATTCCATAATAAATTTACCTTTTCTGTCGTTACGTTTCATTGGTGTTTTTTTATTAGACTATTGTCCGCATATTGGTTGTGACAAGGTAACAATTTATTAGTCAGCTTATATATTTGCATTATATGATTATCATGTATATTATGCATATATATTATGTATATATTATGCATATATATATCATATATATTATATATATATTATATATATATTATGATAATATATATATGATATGATATATATATATATATATATATATATATATATATAATATATATTATATATTATATATGTATCATATATATATGCATAATATATATATATATATATATATATAATATATATGCATATATATATGCATATATATTATATATATATATATATATATATATATATATATATATATATATATATGATATATATATGCATATATATTATATATATATATATATATATATATATATATATATATATATATATATTATGCATATATATTATATATATATTATGATATATATATATGCATATATATTATGCATATATATTATGCATATATATTATGCATATATATTATGCATATATATTATGCATATATATTATGCATATATATTATGCATATATATTATGCATATATATTATATATATATATATATATATATATATATATATATATATATATATATATATATATATATATATATATCGACTTCAGTCTAGACCCGTCCGCTACAGCACTGACACTGCCAGACAGTGTCTTCCTGCGGCCCACTGTCTCCGTCACCCTGGCTGTCTCTGTCACTTTACGCAACGACGCGACAGCGACCTCTGGCAACGACATCCCGAGTGTCACCGTGCCTGATGCGAACTACGTCATTCGGGTACGCATGTCTGACGCCGACATGAAGACATCGACTGACACTTTGGCGCTGCCGTCTGTCGCTACTCTCATGACGTCAGACATGACCCAGGCACTCAACACGGGTTTGTATTTGTTTAGACTTAGAATATTGCTGTAAATAGTGATAGATAGGCCTGCGATGTGATGCCGGAATATGAGGATTTGCAGGGAGTCGTTTCACTAAGAGTAAGAGCTCTTAAGAAATAAAGTAATCATTAAACAAACACGTGGTGAGAGTCTTCGATATATGGCTATTTTAAGTCTTGTCCTTGGAGTTATATTTATAGACCTTATCAAATTGCGGCTGTAACGCTAGTATGGTGAATTTGTCTCTAATATAAAGCATGTACATAAACGACATTTGACTGAGATATTCTGACTATTTATTATTTTACAAGAAAGGCATATACCTTCGTTGATGACAATTTTACATTATTAGTGTTTCCATTACAAATTAATTTAATTAAAGCATTATTTTACGTTGCCTTTCTCACAAGCTCGTCGTTTAACCTTTATAGGCGACAGCGTGATCCTAGAGGGCGCGGCGGTCGTTGCAATCGACGCTGCAACTTGCTCACAGGTGCAGTACGCATGCGCATTGTTGTCGGAAGGAAGCGGTGCCAGCTTCCGGGATGCCATTAGCAGCGACGCAAGCAATGTCGCATGCGCCCTCGTGACAAACAGACTCACGTGTTTACCGGGTTGGTTGAAATACCACGATATGGATCTGTTTGATATGTCACAGTTGGGATCGTCCGGGATAATATTTAGCAGCTACATAGAGCTTACTTAATTATATAAATGCTGCGAAACTGGGAGCAACAGTTCATAATTTATTGTAGAAATGGTTTTATAAGCGAAGTTGGTAAGAGGATCTTTATTGCATGACTGACAAAATGTCTAATAGACACATCACGCCAGTGCGCATGGTGGCTCGTTTGAGTTAATTACTAAACGTTAGATTGAATTATTTTGAATGAGATAGGTGATTTACTTGATAAATGCTTGGAGATAGATCATTCCATTCTCCTATTGTGATTGGTAAAAAGATTTTTCCAAATATGTTTGACGATTTGTGCCCGATTTGTATGAACTGACTGTCATGTTTACGTGGGCATCTGGTGTTGTGTCTGCATGTGATGTAATGGGATATCTATAAGGTTGTGTTCCATCTTGTCTTTTATGCAAGGTGATGCAGTTTGCACTGATATCTAGCTGTACCTCCCGTCCTGTTGTGTCTTTTGTTAGATCCGTCTGTGACTGGATTCAGCTTCACCATCGCCAATGGTGTCCTGTGGCTGAAACACGACGAATTGACGACCATTAATATTAACATCATCGTCACCAACGTGGCAAGTGGCTCCCCGCACAATGACATCATTTCCGTTTCCGGTGACGGAAAAGCAAATTTCGCCTTTGAAATGCACATATCCGACGTAGACATGGAGACTGCAACCGACACGCTCCACCTCGCTCCGTCGCCCGCCGCCATTACGACCAACATGCAACAGGGTCTGACGACCGGAAGTAGCGTCACGTTTTCCGGATCAGCAGACGTGACACTGCCTACTGGGCAGTGTGTGTCGGCTCAATATGTATGCATTCGAATGTCGACAGGAACGGAGGCTAGTTACGTGGACGCCGATTTGGCTTCAAATAGCAACGTCAGATGTGCCGCATTATCTTCACAGACAATCTGCGAGACAGGTACATAGTTGTATTTTGTTTTGTACCACCGTAGTGTAATACCTTTTTATATAACTCACAGTATCTATATATAAATTATATATATATATATATATATATATATATTATATATTTTATACATATATTATCATATATTAGGCATATATTAGGCATATATTAGGCATATATTAGGCATATATTAGGCATATATTAGGC
>JAODUO010000269.1:380000-385000 GCA_025642075.2 Ridgeia piscesae
CCCGTCTCAATTTGGGGCGCAAAAGAACCACGGAGGACGACAAGCACCCTGGCAGTGACCACCCTCGGTGCCAGCATTGAAAGGTCTGCTTGGCGTAAACCTTTTGTAAACAGACTGACTAGTTCAATAAGATCTCGTAAGAACATAACATCGTAGCCACAATATATACAAGTCAGTTAATAGAACTATGCCGAGTACAACACTTTACCACTAACCATCTCTACCACCTGTAGACCCGTCAGTCGTGATGATGCTGGAGCCAGCGAGTGTCTCCCTGCCCTACGGCACGCCCACGTCAGTAACAGTGCAGATACAGTACCAGAATGTCGCCACGGGCATCGAAAACAACATATTTGCAGTCAATGGTTCGAACAGCAACTTTGAATTCTACTGCCAGGTAAATTAATGGTATCATTTCAACTAATACGCACATGTAGTCTTGAAAACGGAATGGGTGTTTTAGTGTAATATTTGAAAAAGTTTTTGCTTTATCAGCCAATCTGTTCATATTCCGTCACCAATCCAGCAGTTAAAAATAAATATATGTGCACTTGAAAGCAGCAATAGGAACATTCCCAATTCAATTAGACCTAGTGATGTCTAACTTACTTCATGATTTTCTTAGTAACAATGAAGTCAAATAGGCTTTTCCCGAGTCAAGCTCATAATGTGTATTGCCCTAATGTGTCCTAGTAGTGTCTAAAAGTCCACACCTGTGACGATTACGTAGACATTATTACACTCCAGTCTTCCATTCTGCAGCTGTCCGATGTCAACATGGCGGCAGCTAATGACACAGTGGCGCCACCCAGCGTCCTTCTTGCTATCGACGAAGCCGCGGACAAACAGACGTCGCTGTCAACCACCGCAAGGTTTGTAACAGGCTTTTAACAGTCCCTCGCAAATTCGATTCTCCCTCTCATTTTTACACACTTATTTCGCGAAAACGTCGAATCTAGAATGCACTGCAGTTATCTACTTTATAAAAAAATATTTCTGTTAAATCAACGGGCAAACGATTACAATATTGCTAACCGGATCCAGTCACAATTACGTGGAAGAGGCAAAGGTGGTCCGACTTGATGTACGATGATTATGAGCGTGTTTATGACATTTTATTAAATGACAAATATGATAATGTCTTCTGCTTTATCGACGTTCTATCGCTGGGAAATAAACCCTAGACGTTCTGCCATGTCTGTAGCGTGGTCGCGGACGGTTCCGCGGTGTTGACCATCGACGAAGCTTCCTGTTATTCCGTGCACTTCCTGTGCGCGAGCATGCGCGCGGGAGTTGGCGCCAGCTACACGGATGTGGACGAGACCAACAACGTTGCGTGCAAGAACATCGACGCACAGAAGATCTGCAAGCCGGGTGTGTGTGGCGAGATGTAGTAAATCTTCTTTATGCGGCTGTCTCTAAGTGCTTCTCTAATTTCGCAGATTTACCGATTGTCATCAAATGGAATGGGTAGTAAACACACAACGTTAGAAATGCTGTTGAATGTGTATAGTTAATGTTGATTAAAACGGTATACAATATTTGTTTAATTCATTGGAAAATTGGTCAAACTACTACGTTAAGAGACTCGGCAGACACTTGCTTTGCTTTATTGTTGATAAAAATGTTCGTCAAGTTGGAAGGATGATTGTATAAATGGTTAAAACAAAAATATACAATCACTCACTTCGTCGTATCCGGTGGCAGTATTCACCAGGAACTGTTTGTGGTTTGCTTGGCATATTTTGTGGCAAGCTGGATCTCCCACACGTGAATTAGTCTGTGCCCCCCACGTCTCTTTCCAACGATTTTGTTATCTTGCTGATTCAGAAGACATCCGTAATCCAGCGTGCACATCTGTCCGTCTCCTTGTCCACCAGTTGGACAGTCACTGTCGGTGGCATAGTTGTTTCGGTCGGAATACTCCGTTATGCCCTGGTTAGTAGTCTGATCCTCTTTGTCTCAGTATATTTCTTCTGTTCCTCCAGTCTCTCGTGCCAAAGGTTCTCCCTGTTTCTCTCGCTTCTTGTATAGCTGACGGTGTGAACTGAAGTTCATGTAGCGGTCGGTGTGTGTTTTATATTGTACATTGAGAGCTAGATTGCCCCGTCTCCTTCCGTATCACACAATCCCGAGGACCCCTTTTGTCTTACCCTCTACGGTACCTAAATAGTGCCGTAGTCATTGGCGGCTTTTGAAACAACCCAGAACATAATGACATTACCAACTTTATGCATATCAGTGCTATTGTAGTAACGCAGTGGCTCAGGGGTAGAGCATCGTCCTCTCGACTAAGAGGACCCGGGTTCGTGTGAAACCTTGGGCACGGTTTTTCACTCTACATTGCTCCAGTTCACTCAGCTGTATGACTGAGTACCTGGCTATAGACAGGCTACATGACTATTTGTATACGAGCAGTCTTCGCGAAATTGCCGCGTGGCTGAATGCTTCCCAGAGAAGCCGAGGTGGTCTTCGATTGAACAGGTTTGCCAGGGAGTAAAGTGTAAAACGCGCTTTGAGCAATTCCAAAGATTGGATACTGCGCTATATAATAACTTATCTTTACTTTACCACAAAATCTGCGCGCATTACGCGAACAGATCTGATTCACAGAAAACAGATCTGATTCACAGAAAACACATTCACAATCGGTGTCTTTGTATATATCGTTGTTAACCTTGTACATGTCTTTGCAGATCCGACGCCAGTCGCCCTGATCATCGATCCACCGACCATACTTCTGTACGGGTTAACGAAGACTATCCACTTCGAACTAACGATAGAAAATCGTATCGGTGCCGACATTCCTGCTGCGGCTCCACCCAACAATAATTTCGCCATTAGTTTTCACCTGACGGACAAAAACCTAGAAACGGACATAGACTCTTTGGGCATAACTGCCGTCGATGCCGCCATTGTCCCAGCAACGGATCTCAGGTACGCCATCAATACCGGAAGTAACGTATCAATGGCGGGGTCCGTTGATGTCACGTTACCGGAAGTGCACTGCTTGCGCGCCACCTGGCTCTGTGTGAAGGTGGACTCCAGCTTCGCGGATGGAGAATTGGGGAACAACCACAAATGCCGCAATATAGAGTTGGAGAGAAGCTGCACACCAGGCGAGTGACATCTTGCTTGTCTTTGTATACGGTCACAATCTGGGACGTCAATGAAATGTTTGTCATTGTCATCTCATCTAAAATAAACAAATATAAAATGTAGATATAATTAGTTACACGGTTTGCTGCGAAAGCACATGAGTCCGTATTGGCTGTTGACATCACGGGCGAATCTTAAATAGTTTGTGAGTAAGTATATATGTATGTATGTATGTATGTGTGTGTTATGTATGTGTGTACGTACGTACGTACGTACGTACGTACGTACGTACGTACGTAGTATGTTTGTATGCATGTATGTATGTATGTATGTATGTATGTATGTATGTATGTATGTATGTATGTATGTATGTATGTATGTATGTATGTATGTATGTATGTATGTATGTATGTATGTATGTATGTATGTATGTATGTATGTATGTATGTATGCATGTATGCATGTATATATATGTATATATGAATATATGTATGTATGTATGTGTGTATGTATGAATGTATGTATGTATGCATGAATGTATGTATGAATGTATGTATGTATGTATGATGAATGTATGTTTTATATATATATATATATATATATATATATATATATATATATATATATATATATGTGTGTGTGTAATGTGTGTTTATGTATAGCGATGTGTAGTTTTGTTGTGTGGATAATATATATATATATATATATATATATATATATATATTTAGTTGAAAGTCGTAAATGTCATCCGTAATATATGATATATATGTATTATTATGTATATGTATTATGTATGTATATGTATATGTATATGTATATGTATATGTATATGTATATGTATATGTATATGTATATGTATATGTATATGTATATGTATATGTATATGTATATGTATATGTATATGTATATGTATATGTATATGTATATGTATATGTATATATATATATATAATATATATATATATATATATATATATATATATATATATATATATATATATATATATATATATATGGTGTTTGAATGAGTGAGTGTGTGCGAGCGAGCGCACGCATGAGCATGCTTGCGTGCGCAAACACAACTCTTGTTTGTCCCGCATCTCAACTCAGATTCCATGTGTAGATGTGTCCGTGATCTCTCTGACGGAGACAACACCGACGCCACTGATCTTGACCGAAGGCGAGTCCATCGACTTCGCCTTCGATATCGTTATCCAGAACATCGCCTCGGCGTCCTCTGGTAACGCCATCCCGCCCGTGACTGCTCCAAGCACCAACTACGCGTTGCTGCTCCGTCTGTCTGACGTAGACCTCGGTGCTGGAGCTCTGGGTACGTAGCAATAGTTCATACCAAGTTGCAGTATGTAACGCGGCTATGCATCCTCGCACGTCAGGGGGCGCTGCGGCTGATTACACCAGTACCAGCTTTTCTCTGCCCCTGGCACATGCCTTTATAAAATTCATCTTTTACCGTAAACGGAACCGCGCACGATGAGTGCAGCCAACTTCCGGTCATGTGATATAATATTTTGGATGATTTCAACCACACGCTGCTCGTGTTACATGTTTATGACGTGACTGAGTGATTATATTGGGATTCCCACCAATCGTATCCGTCTTATAATCGGGGCTCTGTTTGCGCTGTTCCTACGGCTGAAGCAGTAGCGACTGGTGAAGTATATTACTATAATTCTATGGTTCGACTCCTTTAAATTCCTCCCTTTACAGAGACGTCCGGCCAAGGGTAGTAGCGCAGCGACTCTTGCTGGCGAGGATGCGGTTATGTCATGGTTTGCACATGTTCATTCCTTCCAATAGCATCACATGTATACGTATTTAACGACACTGTGATTAACACTCGAATGCTGCTTATACCTTCCTGATGGTAAATATTTAAAGCGA
>JAODUO010000269.1:390000-392500 GCA_025642075.2 Ridgeia piscesae
TCGCAAGTCGTCGCGCTGCTCTGAAGCACAGGAGTTAACACTGGTACTGACGTAATCAACCGCAGCGCTCCCTGGCGTACGAAGTTGTGTGGAATGAGATATCGTTGAACAACAAAGGGTACTGCGACAAACATAGACAGTATCGGCAGTAATTATCGTCGACAAACTTTGAAACCGGATGTTTTGTTTACCATTTCTATTTTCTCCTAGGTCTTATATTCCCAATTGTCAACGTCATCAATAGCTTATTTCACACAATCTAGCGGGCAGTATGCCTTCAACACCGTTATTACATTCTTTAAAATATTAAATTAAGTGTACGGTATAATTATAATTAACTATTTTATCACGTGACTAACCAATGCTCATGTTCTGCTGGGTTTACCATATGCTGTGTTCAGGGGAGGTCCGCGTGGTCTCTCCGCCTGGACTTGACTTCGAGGTCACCACATTCTACGAGCTGACCTTCACGGCGTCCGACGGAAGTCACGTGGTTAGTGCGCGAGTCAATCTAACTGTACTGGATGGTCCGGAAGCTCCCGTCATTCACAACCTACCTGCCGTTATATACGTCTACGAAAACATGACGGTCTCTACAGTGGTGTACGTGATCAACGCCACGGACGTTGAGGGTGACGTCATCGCGTATAGCATGTCCGCCAACCCCGACCAAGGCAACTTCTTTCTCAAAGGTGCTGAAGGTGATACATTTGTTAGCTATGAGTGACATTTATGTTGTCAGAATAGTGACTTATGTTGCAACGGATCGGTTTTGACCGATATCAACTAAGAGTAGGTAACGGCAGTCATAATTATCATAATGAATTTATTCATACTACATTGTTCTAACAAGATTGCCATACGTCACAACAATAACATTAGCAACCTTTGTGCGAAACGAACTATTTTTGCAGGGCATGTAAAAGGAACTTATCAACGAGGAAATCGGAATCAGGGATGTTAAGTTGTAATTTACGTTAATCGTTTCATCCATCGCTGCTAGCGCATACATACATAATCTGGTTGACAAGTATTTATACATATAACAACTCGATTTGTTTTATTGTCCCGCGGTTATTTTGTAAACCATTAACAAGTAATTTGCTAGAGTTTTTCTGTTTTGAAACAATCGTCAGCCGAGACATACTAGTGGTGTACCAATATCTACCCGCGATATTTTATATTTTAACCTGTCAACCAATGGGAATTTGCTGTTTGGAAAACAACCGGGCTAACCAGACTAATAAGGATGCAACGTACAATTATTTGTTTACTGGATTTTGTTCAGAACGAACCTGTCTGGTATCCGTATAACAAGAAGCCATTGTATATTTTCAATGATCTGTATTTGAGGTTACTGCTTGCACATTTTAGGTAACCAATTGGCGTACACCAATTCACCTGGTTTTGACTACATGGCCACACGCCTTTACGTCATCAAGATCGACGTGAGTGACGCCAGTTTACAGGGACTTCCGGGCTATGTCAACGTCATCATCCTCGACGTTCCTGAGCCTCCTGCGATAGCGAGTTACCCGGAAGTCATTGCTGTCCCAGAAGACACTGCTCTCGGAACCGTAGTCGCTCAGGTATCACGCTTGATTTGTAAGAATGTTTTATACGAATGATTGTTTAAAGGCGGCTGAAACGCGTGAACAACCATGGTCCAAATATAAGAACATACCACCTTGAGGATATGTGATCATGATTTGACAAACACGTAGCCGCTGTATATTTTAAATACTATTTAAAAAAATTACATATTTGGCGCTGGTCGCCCCCATTATTGTCGAGTTACAATTGGTTTAACTCGCTCCTATCTAATCAATGTAATGTAATTATTGTAGATTGTTTCCGAACAACTTCATTAATAGACATATCTGCGCAGGCCTAATATATATATATATATATATATATATATATATATATATATATATTTCAACAAATCGTTTGTATGCGTGTTCGAAACAAGTGAAATGATATTAAAACGATTTATTACCAACGACACATTTTAAACTGCACCGTGCGGGGTGCGGAATGAGTTAATTCCCCTGAATTTCCTAACCAATTCCTGTGCGGATACGTTTCACATCGCTACACCGAGCATGTACATACGCGTAAGTTTGTTTATTTTTGTTTGTTTGGAACTATATTCTCGTTTTGCGCAGAAATGCGTATTAATGAAGTTATTCGAAGAAAATCAAAAATGTATTAGATAAGAGCGAATCAAACCAAATGCAGCTCGAGAGTTATGGCGGCGACCAGCGTCAAATGTGTCAAAGTTTGTAAAATTATTACAAATATACCGTGGCCTCGTGCTTATTAAATCATGGTCACATGTTCTATAATTGGTATGTTCTTATCTTTAAGCAATGACTGTCCAAGCGTTTCAGGCTTTTTGATGTCATTATCGAGTGTTGCGAGTAAGATTATTATATTATATTTAAATACTATTTTAATATTTGACATATTTGGCGTTGGTCACTGCCATTACCCTCCA
>JAODUO010000269.1:397500-400000 GCA_025642075.2 Ridgeia piscesae
TGTGTATGTGTATGTGTATGTGTATGTGTATCTGTGTGTATGTATGCACACATACACACATTTCACATACACAAGAGTTAGTAACTTCATATTTATTCCATCAAACATTGTATTTTCTCACCTATACTTCAATAACTCCATGTTTACTCCATTAAAACGTTGTATATTCTCACCTATATTTATTATATTTAATTTTATTCGTCTTGTAATTTTATATATATATATATATATATATATATATATATATATATATATATATATAAAATATATATATTATATATATATACAAAACAATATATATATATATATATATATATAATATATATATATATATATTATATATATATATACAAAACAATATATATATATATATATATATATATATATATATATATATATATATATATATATATAAAACAACAAACAAAATGATATATTCTTATTTTCAAAATTCTGAATAAGCATTCCTTCAACTAAACGTTCATTTATAAAACGCAATCGACACATGTTATTGTTAAACAGTTTTTAGTCACTTTCGATGCAAATTAAGAATAAAATTTGCGTTGTCTGTTAATGTCCATTTGCTAACTTGCTGGTTGTTTCTATAGTTAATAATTACTGTAGAACAATGTTGTTTTCCTCGTCTCGAATGTAGCAGAAAACACACTCAGCTACTCGTTGGAATCTGCGGCTGATGTCGCCCGGATGTACTTCTACTTGGGCTACCTCGACGGACAAGTGACTGTGAGGACTACATTGAAGGACGGCATCCAGCCGCCTTATCGACTCACGGCTAGGGCAAAGGACGCTGGCGGCCGCACAACCAAGTAAGCTGGCAGCAGTTAAAACGCTAAATACCAACTTTTCGATGAAAGAATCTACAACACTACATTTTCTTGAGAAATGAACTTGGGTCAATTCATGCCCCAAGTCTTAGTCGTTGCCATGCATTATCGAAGCCAGGACAATATATCATTTGTATTTCACTGTTTTAAATTTAAATTACTGACGTATGACGTTTTGTTTATGTTTCACCTTCTGATTATTGAATTCATCTACTTATTGTGGGGTCAAAAAATTAACATCTTGTTCTACTTCTTGTTCTTGTTCTTGTTCTTGTTCTTGTTCTTGTTCTTGTTCTTGTTCTTGTTCTTGTTCTTGTTCTTGTTCTTGTTCTTGTTCTTGTTCTTGTTCTTGTTCTTGTTCTTGTTCTTGTTCTTGTTCTTGTTCTTGTTCTTGTTCTTGTGACCACATTCTTTAACGATGTGTAATCGATCGTGAAGCATCTATCCATTAATGCGCCAAATAGATGAGTGTCTTAGTTTCATCGGCAGGTTGCTTTAATTTGTTATTCAATTACAGGGCTGCTTATTTCGGATAAATTAAAAGATAAGGTACTAATAAAGCAATAATAATTATAATTGTGACGCTAATAATGTTGATGTTATTAGTGATTATAATATAACGCAATAATCAACACTGAGAGCGCGTTGCAGGAGAAACGTTGTTACAATCCACGTAGGTTACATAGCTGTTTTTCTCAAGCTTTGCATAATATTGTCCATAACCTAATCGTTAAACAAAATGGCGGTGCATTCATAAATGCAATCATAAATATGTACGTGAACAACATAGTAACATGTACTACCTTCACCAGTTGAAACGACACAACTTGGCAGTGCATTGATCGGTAGGAAACGTTCCCATTTGTCTCCAGTTTGACTGTTGTCGTCCGGATAGACGTATTCGACCCGGACTACTTGACGGACTGGCGCATTCAGATTCCGCCAGGAAGTGCAACAACCGATGACGTCAACAACCGCTTCATCCGATTGCTCAGCAATTACTGCGCGCCGTGCTCGCCACGGGTGGCTGAGGTTGTGCCTACAGAAAGCAGGCGAGTAAATCCCGGTAACCACACACGTTCCATGTGATTCGAAACTAAGCAACAGTTGCCTCAATCTTTTTCACGAATGTTAATAATCGGGTACTTACAGATCAACTGATGTGGTTGTTGCGTTACAAACATGTTGTTTACATATTACTTATTTAATCCTCCTCTTGTCCATTGGCGCACAGGGCAGAAACAAGGGTCTCCACTTCATCCTGCAGCCGGCTGTGTAGCCTGGTATCGGCTTAAATTTGTTTCACTTCTGTTTTGTTGTTCTCCTTCACTTTCGTTTTACATATTAGCTGTATACGCACGCAGGCAGGCAGGCAGGCAGGCAGGCAGGCAGGCAGGCAGGCAGGCAGGCAGGCAGGCAGGCAGGCAGGCAGGCAGGCAGGCAGGCAGGCAGGCAGGCAGGCAGGCAGGCAGGCACGCACGCACGCACGCACGCACGCACGCACGCACGCACGCACACACACACGCACGCACGCACGCACGCATGGACGCACTCGTGTGTAACATTGCACATACGCACACACACACGCACACACGCACACACACACACACGCACACACGCACACACACACCCACACACACCCACATGCAGGCGCA
>JAODUO010000269.1:402500-412500 GCA_025642075.2 Ridgeia piscesae
CGAGGATAGTTTTGTAATTAATTTTATGGATTTTAACGGTTTGCTGTATTTTAATTATATATATATATATTATATATATATCACACACAATATATATATATATATATATATATATATATATATATATATATATATATATATATGTATTACACTATTTAATTAAAAGATGCCATGTACACGCTATTCTTTTGTTTTAAGTTGCTAACAAGACCATTCGTCAGCCGTCAGAACAAATAGCTATCTTAATTTGTTTACTTCGTAAATAAATTTAACTAGTTAACTTTCATGCTAAAAGTTAATTTAACATGTTTGAATAAATCCACGATTGTAAGAGTTTTATGAATGCATAACATGTGGTGATGTACAACTCTCGATGCGGGGGCATATTGGTTATTGCGCTGGGAGCAGAGACAGTGGTGAGGACCTGGAGATGCAACTGATCAAATGTCTTTGCCTAAGGCTTAGATCTTGCACACGCCCAACCCCGTAAGAGGAACTCTTCCACTTGAGCGATCACCGTCTCCTGTAGCTCTGCTCTCTCGTCAAACTCAGTCAGATAGACAATGGGATTGCATTGCTTCGCTGCCAATTCTGCTGGTGACATCGTTTACAGTGAGTACGTGAGCCTTCTCCAGAACAAGGCCGCGATGATCGCTCACTCGCGATGTAGGGGAAGAAGCTCTCTCTTCCCCCTTGTCCCAAACTCGACGTAGAGGTTTTTCAGATTATCATGGACTAGCATATGAGTGAAGTGCAGAAGGCGCATGACTGTGTCTGTGTCATGTGACGTAACGACAAAACGTTGGCGGCCATGTTGGACTGCCCAGATGGCATGAGGCACTATCGTTCCATTTCCATCGTTCAATCATTTTGCAGGTTCTGGAAACACTATTGGCTCTGTCGACTCTGCAACTATTTTCCGAATAATTTGCAGCAACTGATTCGTTTTTACTCCGATAATACCCAACGTTTCTCGCTCTGAGTTGTGGACTCATCCGGGATAGAGGTCTCCTGAGGCGAGATTGCTAGCACTACGACTCTTCAACGTAGCTATCACAAATAACCTGGAGGGTTTCGCAAGATGAAGATACAGCCTTCCGACCAACAGGACTTTGTTTACAACTCGACCGCAATGGTCGAAGTATAATAGGTTGGGGATACTGCCGAACCTTTGGCATATATTCCAGCAGGGTTATTGGTTTGAACCCTTCGTGAGGTAGGTCCCCAGTAGTTGTATAGTGTATCGCCAGACACTACAGAACTACGTTATGTATTCAATCCCAACACCAACATCATCGATGAGATACGCCTCCAACTGAGCCACGAGTTTGATGTTGTCGGGTGTGACAGAGGTAAAGTCGCCATCGATCAGGTGGCTGGTGAGGAGGTGGTCTAGCGAGAAGACATCCTCGAGAGTAATTCCACGTTCCCAGGCGATCTCAATATACCGCTCGGCAGATCCGAGCAGTTTAGATATGGTGGTGTAGGATGCTCTATTATGTTTGGCACCAATTACCGACAATATCACGCTTCGGCAGGTTACACCTGTGTATTGTTACTGCAAGCTTCTTTGTCTTGATAACCAGCTCTCGCGTGTGTATCTTTCTTCGTTCTCGAACACATCCTTTATTTCATCATTGATTACATTTTCGGTAGCGAAGTTATGCAACGTGACTCCAGATAGTTTGATAATGAAGGGATTTGCTACAGCTGCTCAAAGTCAAGAAGACTGGAGAGAAATTGGCATCAGAAATAACGGCCTTTATGCTCCTGAGTTCCTGGTACATGATGGTCTTATGATGATCCACCATCCACTCATTTGTAAACTTACGGCAGTTGTTCTGTATGCGCAGGATCTAATGGAAGGTCAGTCCATCCGGTCTTGCACTACACATATAGGGTTCTTGTCTTCCGCCTCTAACAACTGAGTCTTCCTAACGTAGTACGAGCACTGGCAAGTAACACCATCGAACTCCTGAACAATTACCGCAAAATGTTTGCATGCAGGATACATGTAATGACCACCAGCATATCTCCGGTCTGAGATGGTGGTACACTGGAATAGGTTGAATTTTTTTGATGTTTATGTTGAATGCAGCCATATCAGACTTGATTTGATACTCAATCGGGAAGGTATTGTACTTGATAAGCAAGGGCTGTATGACTGAAAAGACCTGTGCAACGTGATACTTCGACATTATTATAATTCGACCTGAGAGCCAATCACCCTCTTTGCCCTATCCTGGGGTAAGGCAGCCCTGGCGGTCAGAAATGCGGAGGAGCATTATTTCTACAGGCAGTCGTGAGAAGGTAAAACGTGCTGCCACCTCACGGATCCACGGTAATCGAGACTACTCCTCTCGCGCTATACCGTCTGCGACTTCGCCTATCCGGACACAAATGTTGTTAAGGCACTGCTTGCAATGCTATCTGCGTTGCGATTGGTTACTGGAAGTAAACACGCGCCACGTGAATCTGACTGAGCAACCTGGCAGGCGGGGAGCGTCGTCGGATCGAGGAATATACAAAACCAACCAGCACGCGCGCAAAGTGAACTGAGTGAACTGACCTATATAAAAACATTACGCGCTGTTTTTCTGCCGCATACAAGATCGTTAGAATCTAGGTGGAAAAAATGTATTAGTAGAATGAGAGGGTAAATAGCCCAATATACGATATTGTTTCGATTATGATGCAGTGCTAGTAATTATCATCACTTGCATTTATTTCATTTTTATTACATAAATTTTATTTTCGCAATTAATTAATGTCACTTGCTAATAATTATGACATGCATTTAAACCATTTATTTCCATTTTCATTACATACATTTTATTTTCGCAATTAATTAATCTCACTTGCTAATAATAATGACATGCATTTAAAACATTTATTCCCATTTTTATTACAGAAATTTAATTTTCGCAATTAATTGTGCTCACTTGCATTTATTTCCATTTTTACCATATCAATATTATTTGCTACAGTCATTTCCAATAATGTTCATACAAGTCATACATGAGAATATAAAAGAAATGAAAATAAACAATAAAACTGTTACATATAAAATAAATTGCACAAGGCTAGTTTGTAAAGTACAATGTGAACATACAGAATATACAACTACATTAATTGATGAAAAAACATGTAAAGAGACAAATTTACTTCAGCAAGTCCTTGCGAGAAGAGGAAAAAGAAGAAGAAGAAGAGGCAAGCACCACACAACCTCGCATATAAAAAGCACTAAACGTATTGCATTGTGGACATTGTGTTTACCTCAATCAAATGTGTGTGAGAAACAGTTGGAATTGCAACACGTTCAATAAATTCCACACCTAGAAAATATTATATTTGTAAATCTACAGCACTATGGCAGTCTGCTTGGAATTTATGTTCATTGTTGATATTGTGTGTATGTGTAGAATGAAGTTATAGCAGTGCAGCTTGCTATATACAACTATAAGTGTGTGTTGCAAATTCTCAACGTTTTACACTAGCAATATCTTTGTGAAAACAACAGCCTTAGTTGCAGTGAAGTGAAATTACTTGTGCTTCATTGCAATACTGTTCACTCATACAATGAGTGTGTTCTGATTGTTTTACAGCAATTGAGTTTACAAAAGTATTATTGTATAACTTGTATTGTTTGTCTTGGTAGATAATTTGTAAATACTGTATGTTCAAATTGTACATTACAAGATAGCCTTGTGAAAGTTATTTTATATTGATGGGTTTTACTGTTTATTTATATTGTTTTTATATTTTCATGTATAACTTGTATGAAATTGATTGGACATGACTGTAACAATAAACAAATTAAGTTATGTAGTTAAAATGAAGATAAATGTTTTAAAAGCATGTCATAATAAGTATTGGCAAAAGAGG
Source organism: Ridgeia piscesae (assembly GCA_025642075.2). Classification (NCBI taxonomy): domain Eukaryota; kingdom Metazoa; phylum Annelida; class Polychaeta; order Sabellida; family Siboglinidae; genus Ridgeia; species Ridgeia piscesae. The sequence goes on from JAODUO010000269.1 coordinate 406,386, forward strand.
ACAAGTAACTGCGAACAAAAAATTGTGATAAAAATGTAAATATATGTTTTAAATGCATGTCATAATTATTAGCAAGTGAGATTAATTAATTGCGAAAATAAGATTTATGTAATAAAAATGGAAATAATGTTATGTTTTATATTATGTGATAATAATTATTAGCATAATCGAAACAAAGTCGTATTTTCTACTTATTCTACTAATACAGTTTTTATTTTCATCTAGATTGTAACGATCTTATATGCGGCAGAAAAACAGCGAGTGATATTTTATGTAGGTCAGTTCGCTCAGTTCCCTTTGCGTGGATTTGTGAGGGTAAATAGACGGTAGATGCCATTGGTCAGGATGAATTTCTCCTGACGTCGGCAGCTACGAAACCTACAACTGCACTAGTGCATTGTGAATCATACGTGTGTGTGTGTGTGTGTGTGTGTGTGTGTGTGTGTGTGTGTGTGTGTGTGTGTGTGTGTGTGTGTGTGTGTGTGTGTGTGTGTGTGTGTGTGTGTGTGTGTGTGTGTGTGTGTGTGTGTGTGTGTGTGTGTGTGTGTGTGGGCGTGTGTGTGGGCGTGTGTGGTGTGTGTGTGGCATGTGTGTGTATGTGCGTGTGTGTGTGTCTGTGTGTGTGTGTTGTTTGTGTGTGTGTGTGTGTGTGTGTTTGTGTGTGTGTGTGTGTGTGTTGTTTTGTGTGTGTGTGTGTGTGTGTGTGTGTGTGTGTGTGTGTGTGTGTGTGTGTGTGTGTGTGTGTGTGTGTGTGTAAACCTATATTTATTAATTGCTTAGCTGTAACCCTAGTTACCAAACCAAATGGTGAACGTTTCATGGATGAGACACGTTGCTGCATTGAAGTTGGTCACTATCATATTAACACCAAATTACAATCGTAGAGGTTACATTCAACTGTAGTAAAACAACGCATCCTCGTACGCCAGGGGTCGCTGCGGCTTATTACGTCAGTATCAGCCTTAACTCTACCGCTCGCACGTTATTGCATGCTAAACGGTGATTCAGGCTAAACTGATATTTACTAAAACAAAAGTAGTGCAACAGTTGCCCCCACAAGAGAGCGACTCGTCGGCTGTTACCATTTCTGATATGTAGAAGAGTATAGTTGATATGGTAAATCGTTCTAATTAACTATCTCTGTTTTTAAAATGCATTGCATGTTGACTAATCTTAATGGTGCAAGAAAGCGAATGAAGGTAGAAAGGGGCATGGGGACCTCAATGCTTCAACAAAAATACCCTTCTGCCCACTATGTTAGTTAGCGAATTATATACAGAGTAATTTATTAAGACATTTTGGGCTACCAGATATGGGTGTGGGCTACCAGAAATTTCAAGCTGGTAGCCCGGATGGCTACCTAGATTTTGGAGTTATTTCTACCCCTGTCAGATGATGGCAAGGACAGAGTTGGCAGCACTGGACCACAACTCAAATGTAGGAAGATCACAAGTGCGAGTTAGGAAGCCGAATGCCCAGAGTACAGAGGAAGGTGTCCTGATGTATCGCTGTGTCTTCAGCAAGCAAACGAAACAGTGGGTTGCCAAGCCGATATACACGGAAAAGAAATACGACTACATCAAACCGATGATGGAAGCTGCAGTACAGCGAAAGCTTAGTGGCGAAGAAGGGCCAACGTACACACCAGCAGTTCCAAATATAGCTCCCCTGCCTGCACCAGCAAAACGTGAATTAGTAGCCAAACACAGGACTCGGTTTGGTAGAGACTAACTTCCAGATCGCAGAGAAACCACTCCTATAGTGTTGAGATTATCAACTAAAATTATATACTAACATGTACATTTACTTAAGTAAGGATTAATGGAATCAGATGTAGGAATGGTATACATAAAACATAATATAATAAAATTAATGTCCAATGTTACTTTTGTTTCCTGACTAACTTCGAGATTGCTGAGAAACCACTGTTGAGATTATCCACTAAAATGACATGGAAATGTGTACAGTTATTTAAATAAGGAATAAGGGAATCGGATGTATGAATGGTGTACATAAAACATAATAAAATTAATATCCAATGTTACTTCCATTTATTTCCTGTGATTTTTCCATGCAAGGTGACCAAGTCGATAGACACCAGTCAAAGATTCAGTAAAAACATGTCATTTATTACAGCAATACAAGCAAAATTCGAATAAGGTCCGCATGATGAACATTAACAAGGATCATTGTTAGCTATGTTGTCAAAAACATGACGTCTAATTAACTTGAAGAGCTTCGAGTGCATCCTCTACTTCCTTGAAGTCAACATATTGGCCATCTTCATCAGGAAACCTCTTTCGAATTTCTCTAACTGCACAAGATGGCATCACTCTTCTGTTGTACTTCCCAAGTCTCTCCCCAAGGTGAATATAGAGACACAATTGTCTGTAAGCCATCAATCTGTATTGCCTGAAAAAGGTTGAGATAAATGTTTCAGAATTAAAAAAGAAAACACGAAAGTAGTGCACTATAAATAGACTGTCCTTGTCTGACACCAGAAAGCTGCCAATACTGACTAGTACCTAACTACATTTTATAAACACTGACGTTCCATTTCACACACTAGCATATAGTAAACATGAAAGTGGGTGGTCTACATCTTCTCAGCCAGTAACGTACACATTTCAAGAATAATTGACATGATCTAAACAAATGAGTGTCCTTCCTTCCTACCTATTGCTTAGTTGATCTGGCATTCTACTGCCCCGTTGCCGGCGATGCATCATGGACAGCGCGAACGCAAGCGTCAGTACTGCAGGCTGGCACCAGTTGTCGTCATTTTCAGTCGACGATACTGAATTTTGTTCGTCAACGTCCGGCGTAGCCGTCGAATGCTCTTCCGCCAGTTCCGAATCTGAGTATTCTGGCTCCCACATGTAGCCATCAAAACCTAATACATTAACTGCATCGACATCGTCAAGCAATTCCATATCTACCGCTGTCTTCTAATTAATATTAACTACGACGGCAAGGATCACAACATCCTGTTTGGCTGTGATCATTCCGTACCTAAGTGGGTGGAGAGTTCGTTTTGCTTTGACCACCAGAGGCGCTAGCAGTTGTGGAAGTGTGACGTCACGCGCCCCAGGCCAAACGTCCAATATGTCAGCCTCCAGGGAGGTTCAATAATTCTCATTAAAACATACTAAATAATTTAGTAAGAAAAATAAACAATATGGGATATGATTCAGTAAACAGTGTTTAATGGTTTGAGCAATTTTTACTTTTTGGGTTGCATGTTCCTTTAAACCAGCCGATGAATTCGTCCATGACCGTTTAGGTGATCAAATTGTTTGGCGATTTCAGTAACACGCTGCTCGTGTTACAAGCTCGTGTTACAAGCAATGTTTAGGAAATGAAAGGGTCATCATTTTTGGATTCCCATCTGTCGTGTATCCGTCTTCAAATTGCGGTGAGTATTTGCATTGTTCCGACGGATGACGCAGTAGCGACTGGCGAAATCAGTTGCTGTAATGTTATAGGTCATTAACAAGGTTTGCGGAGACGATCGGCCAGAGGTATGTATAACGTAGCGCAACGACCTCTGGCTAGCGAAGGAGAAATTACGTACACTGTTAAATAATGAGTAACTTACATTATTGGAAGCTCTCTTCAATTTGTATATATGTTGCGAAAAATTCAAAAATATATTTCTCAGGTAATGTTATCAAAACACATTATGCCGTTAGCTTGTATACTATAAGTAGTTGTTATTTGAATACATATAGGACAAGCTCCCACCAAAGTTGCAATGCTGTTCCCAAACAAATCAACCAATATAATGCGCATTTGGATTCACGGATTTTTATTAATGTCAAGCAATTCAACACCTCTATACCCACATATATACCCACATTACACAAAAACATAGCAGTAGTATGTTAGCGCTAACGTATTAGTCATAACAATAGAAGGTAAGTTCTTATGTAGCTTTTACAAATCGCGAGTGTCCAATCCTCACAAATGCTAAATTCGTTTTACGTTTTACAGCCTGGCACACATATTCAATTGGACACCATCAAAACTTCTCTTGGAAGCATCTATCTCACTGCAGTTAAAGCGCGAATATTATTAATATATAATATCCACCACCACAATAGGTACTCTATAAGATACAATGTTGTTCATTTGCGTATTATTACACGCAGAGCTTAAAACAGACGAAATGCTATACTGACTTGATAGGGTGCAGAGCATGCGAAAACCACTCATTGTGAAATTAATTTGTACAAAGAGACATGTTCTTACATTAATTATCCTCATATTCAGTGACAATAACTAGCAGTTTCAAGCAATTGCTTTTTACAGATACTGGTTTGATGTCAAGGCATAAACAGTTATAAATATGTGATGCACCATGTCTATTGTTAGACGATTGTTGAAACGTTTGTATGCATGAACCAATTAAGTTTATCCTTTATAATGGTATATGCACAAATGCATTATTCTGTAAATGTATTTTAGTATACAGGTCATTGCTTATAATCACAATAGTGATATACAAACATTTAGATAGCATAGTCATATAGAAGTAACTAATACAATCATTTATGATATCAACGTCAGTGTATTAGTTAGATAATGGCAAGTACAACAGTATAACATATAAGTGTACAGAGGAATGTGAGATATTGTGTGTGTGTGTGTGTGTGTGTGTGTGTGTGTGTGTGTGTGTGCGTGCGTGTGTGTGTGTGTGGTGTGTGTGCGTGGTGTGTGTGTGTGTGTGTGTGTGTGTGTGTGGTGTGTGTGTGTGTGTGTGTGTGTGTGTGTGTGTGTGTGTGTGTGTGTGTGTGTGTGTGTGTGTGTGTGTGTGTGTGTGTGTGCGTGCGTGCGTGTGTGTGTGTGTGTGTGGTCGTGCGTGCGTGCGTGTGTGTGTGTGTGTGTGTGTGTGTGTGTGTGTGTGTGTGTGGTGTGTGTGTGTGTGTGTGTGTGTGTGTGTGTGTGTGTGTGTGTGTGTGTGTGTGTGTGTGGTGTGTGTGTATCTTCTTGAGTATGCGGTATATCCAATTACGACATATTATGATGTGCAAGTGGCCAACATAATGTTCGTTGTTGATTTCAGTTGATAAACAACTGTCCGTCTCTGCACCGTCGCGTCATCGTCACATCATGAAGGTCTACAAACGACCACGCTTCAATCCAACGTCACATTTCCAATGCAATCATCATAGCAAGTTCCACACATAATTTTCGGAGCTGTATGTTCGCGCTCATCTCTTGCTCTCAATGTCATTCTTGTCTTCTGCAACACACTGTCGACCGTTCCAGTTTGAACAGGGCGTAAGGTCGCTAGTACCTCCGCACATGTCGTGAGTTGTCCCGAGTCCAGTATCTGCTGTCTCTCTGCGGCCAATCATCAATGTTGCCCTAAAGAGAAAATACGGTTGTGATTACCGACTGCACAGCTAAATACCATACAATTATTATATATATATGATTCGTGGAAACACTAATGTAGTATAATGTTTCTGTATTGTATATGTGTTACTAAAGTATAGCTGATTTATAGATGGTGTGTGTGTGTGTGTGTGTGTGTGTGTGTGTGTGTGTGTGCGTGCGTGCGTTCGCGCGTGTGTGTGAGCGTGTGGGTGTGTGAGGTGTGAGTGTGAGTGAGAGTGTGTATATGTGTAGTTATGTGTGTAGTTATGTGTGTGTTAATATATATGTTGGTCAGTTCATTTAACCCCAGTAACATCAAGCAATGCTTCCCTTTTCCTTACCAAAACGTGATTGGATGATTACTTTCCAAACTCTTACGAACGTCTCACTGTGACGTATTATAAAAGCAACCATACCTTGGTGTTATATCCTGGGATTGTGGACTCCGGCGTTCTCCACCATCGAGTCACGTCTCTGATCGCGCATCGACGTGTTGTTCTTCCGCCACATCATGCTCCCGTTTCCGGTCCATCTCCTGTCGGCGTCGTCACCGTTGATTGCCGAGACAGTCTGACGTAGTGCAGGCGCCTCCATGTACTTATCCTCAGCGCGATCTGCCGCCCTTCGTCTCAGGTACACGACCAGGAGAACAACGAACGCCAGCACCACGAAGGCCAGCCCAGACAGGAGAACGATGGTCCAAGAAGACAATTCTGTCGGTGAAAACATGACA
>JAODUO010000269.1:417500-418740 GCA_025642075.2 Ridgeia piscesae
CATACACATACACATACACATACACATACACATACACATACACATACACATACACATACATATACATATACAATATAACATAAAGTCTTTAGTGGGATGCTGTCAGTTGTTAATTATTTTGTATGAGAATTCAATTAAATAACTTTCCATCCATTCAAAATTAATGGTAGCTGAATATGGATTTTTTATGTAAATAACAAAACACAGCTAACTTTAAAATAACTGGTTTATTGAACATTAAATACCAGTTGTCATATAGTCACGTGGTGTCTGCTGAGTCATAGGTGTATTGTTAGGTATGAGAATTAAGGTTTATGAGTCTGGCTGTTGCGTTGACACAGCAGTGTCAATGACTTTCACCCAGCCTGCCGTGGCAACTCGTGTATAGGCTGGGTTGTGGCTGAGTACAGACTGCAGTAAATATAACTGTCCTCTATAATACATTTGAACAGAAGAACCCTGTATAGATAATGCTAATTTAATAGGTCATTCCACAGTGTCCGACACGCACCGCTGAACAGTGCCCGCTCGTGTATTGAAGACGAGAGAAGAAGGACAGAGTCTTACCTGTCTCGCAGTCCGGCCCTTTGTACCCGCCACTACATGAGCATCTGTAACCATTCATGCTGTCGCGACACGTCGCTCCGTGCTGACATGGGTTGCTCTCACATTCGTCAGCTTCTAAAGGTGTGTGTACACAATTGTGAATATCGTCAGTCAAATTAGTTTAATATAATTTATAATCCGCAGCGGCAATACATAAAATCTAAGAGCCATGTCATTTAAAATTCAATATTTCTAAGACAAGGTTAAAATACATACGGTATATGTTGCTTAGCCAAAACGAGATATATTTGACAGTTTATAACCCAATTATAGTATGAATCCGTAACATATACATAACTCACTGAATGCACTCAGTGTTTCATGATACACGCCTCGCTACTATAATATTCAGCAACAATTGATGTTTAAACAGACTGTGCTATCGCAGAGGGACAATATTTACACCTTCGGCACGACCATATTAATGTGCATCGATCATCCCTGTGCGCTTTAAATCACACGAAGTACAGGTTCCTATGACACCATTGTCATGTCAATAAACCACAGGCTTCCTGGTCTACATGACACCCTTTATATTAGCCACGTCCTAATGACACGTCATGTACACGTCCCGTACACGAACCTGTCTCACACTGCGACCCTTTGTAACCGGCCAGACAGACACAACGGTAGC
>JAODUO010000270.1:12500-92500 GCA_025642075.2 Ridgeia piscesae
ACACAGATACGTAGTGAGACAAGGTGTGGGTTCCCTATGACAAGGATACATTCAGAGACAGGGTTGAGCTTCCTACTGACACAGAGACGTAGTGAGACAAGGTGTGGGTTCCCTGTGACACGGATACACTCAGAGACAGGGTTGAGCTTCCTACTGACACAGAGACGTAGTGAGACAAGGTGTGGGTTCCCTGTGACACGGACACACTCAGAGACAGGGTTGAGCTTCCTACTGACACAGATACGTAGTGAGACAAGGTGTGGGTTCCCTGTGACACGGATACACTCAGAGACAGGGTAGAGCTTCCTATTGACACAGAGACGTAGTGAGACAAGGTGGAGGTTCCTTCTGACACAGATACGTAGTGAGACAAGGTGTGGGTTCCCTGTGACACGGATACACTCAGAGACACGGTTGAGCTTCCTACTGACACAGAGACGTAGTGAGACAAGGTGTGGGTTCCCTGTGACACGGATACACTCAGAGACAGGGTTGAGCTTCCTACTGACAAAGATACATAGTGAGACAAGGTGTGGGTTCCTTCTGACACAGAAACGTAGTGAGACAAGGTGTAGACACCATTTGACATAGAGACACTCAGAGACAGGGTTGAGCTTCCTACTGACACAGATACGTAGTGAGACAAGGTGGAGGTTCCTTCTGACACAGAAACGTAGCGAGACAAGGTGTAGACACCATTTGACATAGAGACACTCAGAGACAGGGTAGAGCTTCCTACTGACACAGATACGTAGTGAGACAAGGTGGAGGTTCCTTCTGACACAGAAACGTAGTGAGACAAGGTGTAGACACCATTTGACATAGAGACACTCAGAGACAGGGTTGAGCTTCCTACTGACACAGATACGTAGTGAGACAAGGTGGAGGTTCCTTCTGACACAGAAACGTAGTGAGACAAGGTGTAGACACCATTTGACATAGAGACACTCAGAGACAGGGTTGAGCTTCCTACTGACACAGATACGTAGTGAGACAAGGTGGAGGTTCCTTCTGACACAGAATCGTAGTGAGACAAGGTGTAGACACCATTTGACACAGAGACACTCAGAGACAGGGTTGAGCTTCCTACTGACACAGAGACGTAGTGAGACAAGGTGGAGGTTCCTTCTGAGGCAGAGACGTAGTGAGACAAGCCGTAGATTCCCTTTGACACAGAGACACTCAGAGACAGGGAGGAGCTTCCTTCTGACTGAGAGACGTAGTGAGACAGGGTGAAGCTACCTTCTGAAACAGAGACGTAGTGAGAAAAGGTCGAGTTTCTTTCTGAAACAGAGACTTAATGACACAGTGAGGACTTTCATTCTGGCACAGAAACATAGTTAGACAGGGTGGACCTTCCTTTTGACACTGAGGCATAGTGGGACAGGGTGGAGCTTCCTAGTGACACAGAGACGTTGTGAGACAATGTGGAGATTCCTTCTGATACAGAGACATGGTGAGACAGGGAGGAGTTTCCTTCTACACAGAGACGTTGTGAGACGGTGTTGACCTTCCTTCTGACACAGAGACATAGTGAGACAAGGCGGAGCTTCCTTTTGACATAGAAACGTAGTGAGAAATGGTGGATCTTTCTTCTCACACGAAGGTATATTGACACAGGGTGGATCTTCCTTCTGTCACTGAGATATAGTGAGACAGAGTGAAGCTTCCTTCTGATACAGAGTCGTAGTGGGACAGTGAGGAGCTACCTTCTGACACACAGACATTGTGAGAAAGTGCGGAACTTCCTGCCGAAACAGCGACATACTGACAGAGGATAGAGCTTCCTTGTAACAAAGAGACATATTGAGACATTGTGGAGTTTTTTCCTGATACAGAGACATAGTGAGAGACAGGGAGGAGCTTCCTTCTGACACCGATACATAGCGAGACAGGGTGGAGCTTCCTTCTGATATACAGACGTTGCGAAACAGTGAGGAGCTTCTTTTTGGCACACATACTTACTGAAAAAGGGCGGAGCTTCCCTCAAACACAAAGACATAGTGAGAGAGGGTGGAGCTTCCTTGTGACACAGAGACATAGTGAGATATTGTGGACTTTGCTTGTCACGCAGAGACATAGTGAGGGAGATAGGAGCTTTCTTCTAACACAGAGATAAAGTGAGACAGGGACGAGCTTCCTTCTGACACAGAGACATAGTGAGACAATGTGGAGCTTCCTTCAGACACAGTGGAGCGTCCTTCTGACATAGAGATATAGTGAGACAGGTTGCAAATTCCTTCTGACACAGAGACATAGTGAGACAGGGTGGAGCTTCCTTGTGACATAGAGACATAGTGAGACAGGTTGGAGCTTCCATCTGACATGGAGACATTGTGAGACAGGTTTGAGCTTCCTTCTGACACATAGAAATAGTGAGACAGGATGAATCTTCCTTCTGATTCAGACACGTAGTGTGACAGGGTGGAGCTTCCTTCTGACACAGACACATAGTAATACAGGTTGGAGCTTCCTTCTGATATAGAGACGTAGTTAGACAGTGAGCAACTTTATCCTGACACAGTGGAGACTCCTTCTGACACAGACACGTAGTGAGACCGATAAGAGTTTCCTTCTGACACAGAGACATAGTGAGACAGTATGCAGCTACCTTGCGACATAGATACATAGTGAGACAGTGAGGAGCTTCCTTCAGACACAGTGGAGTTTCCGTCAGACATAGAGATATAGTGAGACAGGGTGCAACTTCCTTCTGACACAGAGACAAAGTGAGACAAGGTGGAGCTTCCTTCTAACTCAGAGACATAGTGACACAGGGTGGAGCATTATTGAAACATAGAGACACAGTGAGACATGGTAGAGCTTCCTTCTTATATAGAGACATAGTGAGACAGGTTTGACCTTCCTTCTGACATAGAGACATTCTGAAACAGTAAGGAGCTTCCATCTGACTTAGAGAAGTAGTGAGACAAGGTGGAGCTTCCTTCTGACACAGAGACGTGGTGAGACAGGGTGAAGCTACCTTCTGACACAGAGACGTAGTGTGACAGGGTGGAGCTTCCTTCTGACACAGTCACATAGTGATACTGCTTGGAGCTTCATTCTGACATAGAGACGTAATGAGGAGCTTCCTTCTGACACAGTGGAGTTCCTTCTCTCATAGTGACATTGTGAGACAGGGTCGATCTTTCTTCTGACAAAGAGACATAGTGAGACAAGTTGGAGCTACCTTCTGAAATACAGACGTAGTGAGACAGTGAGGAGCTTCCTTCTGAGACGGTAGAGCATCCTTCTGACGTAGAAGCATTGTGAGACATGGTGGAGCTTCTTTCTGACACAGAGATATAGATAGAAAGGGTGGAGCTTCCTTCTGACAAAGAATGAAGCCATTATGAGACAGGTTTGAACTTTCTTCTAACACAGATCTATAGTGAGACAGGGAGGAGCTTCCTTCTCACATAGAGACTTAGTGACACAGTGAGGAGCTTCCTTCTGACACAGTGGAGCTTCCTTCTGACATAGAGACATAAAGAGACAGGGTTCAGCTTCCTTCTGACATAGAGACATAGAGAGACAGGGTTCAGCTTCCTTCTTACACAGAGACAAAGTGAGACAGTGAGGAGCTTTCTTCTAACACTGAGACATAGTGAGACAGGGAAGAGCTTCCTTCTGACACAGAGACATAGTGAGACAAGGTGGAGCTTCCTTCCTACACAGACCCATAGTGATGAAGGTTGTTGCTTCCTATGGATATAGAGAGACAGTGAGGAGCTTCCTTTTGACACAGTGGAGCTTCCTTCTGACATATAGACAATGTGAAACACGTGGAGCTTTCTTCTGACATAGAGACATAGTTGGAATGGGTGGAGCTTCCTTCAGACATAGAGTCTTAGTGAGACAAGGTGGAGCTTCCTTCTGAATTAAAGACATAGTGAGACAGGGTTGAACTTCCTTCTGACACAGAGACATAATGAGACAGAGCTTCCTTCTGACACAGAAAATTAGTGACACAGGGAGGAGCTTCCTTCTGAAACAGAATCATAGTGACTCAGGGAGGAGCTTCCTTCTGACACAGAGACATAGTGAGACAAGGTTAAGCTTCCTTCTGACACAAAGACATAGTGAGACAGGGTTGAGCTTCCTCCTCACACAAAAACACAGTGAGACAGGGTTGAGCTTCCTTCTGACACAGACACACAGTGAGACAAGGTTGAGTTTCCTTCTGACACAGAGACACAGTGGGACAGGGTGGAGCTTCCTTCTGACACAAAGACATACTGAGACACGGTTCAGCATCATTCTGACACAAAAATATAATGAGACAGGGAGGAGCTTCCTTCCGACACAGTGACGTAGTGAGACACGATGGAGATTCCTTCTGACACACAGGCATAGTGATTCAGGGTGTAGCTACCTATTGACAGAGAGACGTGGTGATACAGTGAGGAGCTTCTTTCAAGCAAAGACACATAGTGAGAAAGGGTCGAGCTTCCTTCTGACACAGACATATAGACACAGGGAGGAGTTTTGTTCTGTCACAGAAACAGAGTGAGAGAGGGTGGAGCTTCCATCTGACACAGAGACATAGAAGACAAGTAGGAGCTTCCTTCCGACATAGACACATAGTGAGATAAGGTGGAGCTTCCTTCTGACACATAGTGACATAGTGAGACTACTAGGAGTTTCCTTCTGACAAAGAGACATTCTGAGACAGGGTGGAGCTTCCTTCTGACACAGAGACATAGTGAGATAAGTTGGAGCTTCCTTCTCAAATAGAGACGTAATGAGACAGTGAGGAGCTTCCTTCTTACACAGAGGAGTTTCCTTCTGACATACAGACATTGTGTGACAGGGTGGAGCGTCCTTCTGACACAGAGACATAGAAAGGAAGGGTGGAGTTTCCTTCTGACACAGACGCATTGTGAGACAGGTTTCAACACAGATCCATATTGAGACAGGGAGGAGCTTCCCTCTGGCATAGAGACATAGACACACGACATGGAGCTTCCTTCTGACACAGAAAAATATTGAGACAGGGTGGAGCTTCCTCCTGACATAGAGACATAGTGAGACAGGGTGGAGCTTCCTTCTGACACAAATATATAGTGACACAGGGAGGAGCTTCCTTCTGACACAGAGACATTGTGATACAGGGTGGAGCTTCCTTCTGACCAAGAGAAATAGTTAGATTGAGTTTCTTATGTCACAGAGATGTAATGAGACAGGGTGGAGTTTTTTCTGACATAGAGACATAATGAGGCGGGGATGAGCTTCCTTCTAACAGGGATACATAATGAGACAGGGAGGAACTTCCTTCTGACACGGAGATATAGAGAGACAGGGAGTAGCTTCCTTCTGACACGGAGACATAGTGAGACAGGTTTCCACTTCCTTGTGACGCAGAGACAGTGATACAGGGAGGAGTTTCCTTCTGAGACATAGACATAGTGTCACGTGGAGGAGCTTCCTTCTGACCCAGACCCGTAGTGACACTTGGTTGAGCTTCCTTCTCACACAAATACATAGTGACACAAGGTTGAACTTCCTTCTGACATAGAGACATAATGAGATAGAGACAAGGAGGATCTTCGTACTGACACACAGACATAATGAGACAGGGGGAGTTTTCGAGAGACAGACAGACGTTGTGAGACAGTGAAGATCATCCTTCTGACAAAGTGGAGCTATCATCTGACATAGAGACATATTGAGACAGGGTGGAACTTCCTTCTGACACAAAGACAACATGAGAAAGGGAGGATCTTCCTTCTGACCCAGAGACATAGTGACACAGGGAGGTGCATCATTCTGAAACAGAGACGTAGTGACTCAGGGAGGAGATTCCTTCAGACTCAGAGACAGAGTGATTGAGGGTTGAGCTTCCTTCTGACACAAAGACATTGTGAGACAGAGGTCACTGTCTCTCGAACACTCCTTTCTGTTTCACCATGTCTTTTGGTAGTGGTGAGACAGTGAAGAGCATCCTTCTGACAAAGTCGAGCTTCCATCTGACATAGAGACATAGTGAGACAAGGTGGAGCTTCCTCCTGACATAGAAACGTAATGAGACAGTGAGGAGCTTCCTTCTAACTCAGAGACATAGTGAGAAAGGGTGGTGCTTCTTTGTGACAAAGATACATGGTGAGACAAGTTGGAGCTTCCTTCTGACATAGAGAGGCTCTAAGGAGCTTCCTTCTTACACAGAGACGTAGTGAGACACGGAGGAGTTTCCATTTTGCACAGATACGAAGTGAGATACGGTGGAGCTATCTTCTGACACAGAGACGTATTCAGACAGGGTGGAGCTCCATCTGACGCAGAGACAAAATGACACATGTGGGAGTTTCCTTCTGGCACAAAGACATAGTGAGACACGGTGGAGCTTCCTTCTGACACTGAGACATATTAAGACAGGGTGGAGCTTCCCTCTGACACAGAGACGTAGTGAGACAGTGAGGAGATTCATTCTGACACAGAGTCATATTGAGACAGAGTCGAGCTACTTTCTGACACACAGACATATTGAGAAAGGGTGGAGCTTCCTTCTGACACAGATATATTGTGAGACAGGTTCGAGCTTCCTTCTCAAATGGAGACGTAGTGAGACAGTGAGGAGACTCCTTCTGACATAGAAACATAATGAAACAGAGTGGAGCTTCCTTCTGACACAGAGACATAGTTAGTAAAGGTGGAGCTTCTTTCTGACACAGACACGTGGTGAGACTGTTAAGAGCTTCCTTCTAACACAGAGACATAGTAAGAGACGGTGGAGCTACCTTGTGACATAGATACATTGTGATACAGGGTGGAGCTTCCTTCTGACATAGAGATGTAGTGAGACAGTTAGGATCTACCTTCACACACAGTGGAGCTTCCTTCTGACATACATAGAGATATTGTGAGACAGGGTGCAACTTCCTTCTGATACAGAGATATAGTGAGACACGTTGAAGCTTCCTTCTGACACATAGATATATAGTGAGACACGGTGGAGCTTACTACTAACATAGATAACTTGTGAGACAGGGTGTAGCATCCTTCTGACACAGAGACGTAGTGAGACCGGGTGGATCTACCTTCTGACAAACATACACAGTGTGACAGGTTGGAGCTTCCGTCTGACACAGACACATAGTGATACATGTTGGAGCTTCCTTCTGACACAGAGACATTGTGAGACAGGGTGGAGCTTCCTTCTTAAATAGAGACATAGTGAGACAAGTAGGAGCTTCCTTAGGACATAAAGATATAATGAGACATGGTGGAGCTTACTTCTAACACAGAAACATAGTGACATTGGGAGGAGGTTCCTTCTGACATAGAGACATAGTGAGACAGGGTTCCAGCTTCCTTTTAACACAGAGACATAGTGAGACAGGGTGGAGCTTCCTTCTGACACAGAGACATAGTGAGACAAGGTGGAGTTTTCTTCTCACACAGACACATAGTGAGACAGTTAAGAGCTTCCCTGTGACACAGTGACGTTGTGAGACAGTGTGGAGCTTCCTTATAACACAGAGACTTAGTGAGACAGGGTGGAGTTTCCTTGTGACACAGGGACATATTGAGACAGGGATGAGCTTCCTTCTGACACAGAGACATAGTGAGACAGGGTTGATCTTCCTTCTCACATAAAGACATGGTGAGACAGGGTTGATTTTCCATCTGACACGGAGACATAGTGAGACAGGGAGGAGCTTCCTTCTGACTCAGAGACATAGTGAATCAAGGAAGACCTTCCTTCTGATACAGAGACATACTGACATAGGGAGACAGAGAGGATCTTCCTTCTGACACAGAGACTTAACAACACAGCGAAGAGCTTCCTTCTGAAACAGAGACATAGTGACTCAGGGAAGTGCTTCCTTCTGAAACAGAGACACAGGGAGACAGGGTTGAACTTCCAACTGACACAAAGACATGGTGAGACTGGGTTGAGCTTCATTCTGACACAGAGATATTATGAGACAAGGAGGAGCTTCCTTCTGACACAGTGACGTAGTGAGACACGGTGGAGATTCCTTCTGACACAGAGACCTAGAGGGATAGTTGGAGATTCCTTCTGACTCAGAGATATAGTGATACAGGGTGTAGCTTCCAATTGACACATAGACGTGGTGATACAGTGAGAAGCTTCCTTTCGACAAAGACACATAGTGAGAAAGGGTAGGGCTTCCTTCTGACACGGATACATAATGAGACAGGGTGGAGCATCCTTCTGACATAGAGACATTGTGAGACAGGGTGGGGCTTCATCCTGACATAGAGACACAGTAAGAGAGGGTTGAGTTTCCTTCTGACACGGAGACATATTGAGACAGGGAGGAGCTTCCTTCTGACTCTTAGACATAGTGGTACAAGGTGGAGCTCCCTTCTGACACAGAGACGCATTGGGATAGGGTGGAGCTACCTTCTGACACAGTGACGTAGATAAACACGGTAGAGTTTACTTCTGACACAGAGACGTAGTGAGACACGGTGGAGATTCCTTCTGACACAGAGACATAGTGATACAGGGTGTTGCTTCCTATTGACACAGAGACGTGGTGATACTGTGAGGAGCTTCCTTCAAACAAAGACACGTAGTGAGACAGGGTTGGGCTTCCTTAGAAACAAGACATATATACACAGGAAGGAGTTTTGTTCTGTCACAGAAAGACAGTGACACAGGGTAGAGCTTCCTCCTGATTCAGAGATATAGTGACACAGGAGGACCTTCCTTCTGATACAGATACATACTGACACAGGACAGGATTGTGCTTCCTCCTCACACGGAGACATAGTGAGACACAGAGGAGCTTCCTACTGAAACAGAGACTTAACGATAGGATGACTTCCAGGCAGAGCAGCTTCCTTCTGACACAGAGACACAGGGATACAGGGTTTAGCTTCCTTCTCAAACAAAGATATGGTGAGACAGGGTTGATCTTCCTACTGACACAGAGACACAGTGAGACATGGTTAAGCTTCATTCTGACACAGAGATATAGTGAGACAGGGAGGAGCTTCCTTCTGACTCTGAGACATAGTTGTACTTGTTGGAGCTTCCTTCAGAGACACAGTGGGACAGGGGGGGCTTCCTTCTAACACTGAGACGTAGTGAGACACGGTGGTGATTCCTTCTGACACAGAGACATAGTGATACAGGGTGTAGCTTCCTATTGACACAGAGACGTGGTGATACAGCGAGAACCTTCCTTCAGACAAAGACACATAGTGAGAAAGGGTAGAGCTTTCTTCTGACACAGAGACATAAAGAGACGGGGTTGAGCTTCCTTCTGACTCCGAAACATATTGAGACAAGGTGGAGATCCTTTCTGACACAGAGACATAATGAGACCGGGTGGATCTTTATTCTTACAGAGAGACGTAGTGAGACATGGTGGAGCTTCCTTCTGACATAGAGAGACAGGATGGAGCTTCCATTTGGCGTTCCATAGACGTATTGAGACACGGTGGAGCTACCTTCTGACACAGAGACGTAGACAGACAGGGTGGAACTTCCTTCTGACACAGAGATATAGTGACATAGGTGGGAGTTTCCTTCTTGCTCAGAGACGTAGTGAGACACGGTGGAGCTACCGTCTCATATAGAGACACAGTAAGATAGGGTTGAGATTCCCTATGACACAGAATCGTAGTGAGACAATGAGGAGCTTCCTTCTGACAAAGACTCATAGTGAGACTGGGTGGAGCATCCTTCTGACACAGAAACGTAGTGAAACAGGTGGAGCTTCCTTCTGAAACAGAGACATAATGAGACAAGTTGGAATTTATTCTGACATAAACAAACATTGAGACAAGGTTGAGCTACCTTCTCACACGAAGATATAGTGAGAAAGAGTTGAGCTTTCTTCTCACACAAAGACACAGTGAGAGAGGATTGAGTTTCCTTCTAACACAAAGATATGGTGAGACAGGATTGAGCTTCCTTCTGACTCAAAGACGTAGTTAGACAAGGAGGAGCTTCCTTGTGATGGAGAGACGTATTTACACAGGGTGGAGCTTCCCTCTGACTTAGAGACTTATTCAGACAGTGTGGAGCTTCCTTCTGACACAGAAACATAGTGAGACACGGAGGAGTTTCCATTTGGCAAATATACTTTGTGAGACACGGTGGAGCTACCTTCTGACACAGATACGAAGTCAAACAGAGTGGAGCTTCCTTCTGACACAGAGATTTAGTGACACAGGTAGGAATTTCTTTCTGGCTCAGAGACATAGTGAGACACCGTGGAGCTACCGCCTCGTAAAGAGACATAGTAAGACAGGGTTGAGCTTCCCTCTGACACAGACACGTAGTGAGACATTGAGGAGCTTCCTTCTGACAAAGAGTTATTGTGAGACAAGGTGGAGCTTCCTATTGACATAGTGACATAGTGAAACAGGTGGAGCTTCCATGTGACACAGCGACATAGTGAGATATTGTGGAGCTTCCATGTGATACAGCGACATAGTGAGACATGGTCGAGCTTCCTTTTGACACAGAGACATAGTTAGACAAGGTGGAACATCCTCCTGACAAAGAGACGTAGTGAGACGTTATGAGACAGGATGGAGCTTCCTTCTGATATTGAAACGTAGTGAGACAGTGAGGAGCTTCCTTCTAACTCAGAGACATAGTGAGAAAGGGTGAAGCTTCCTACTTATATAGAGAGGCTGGGTGGAGCTTCCTTCTGACACAGAGACATAGTGAGACACGGAGGAGTTTCCATTTTGCACAGAGACTTCGTGAGACACGTTGGAGCTTCCTTCTGACACAGAGACGTATTCGTACATGGTGGAGCTTCCTTCTGACACAGAGACATAATAACACATGTGGGAGTTTCCTTCTGGCACACCGACATAGTGAGACACGGTGGAGCTTCCTTCTGACACAGATACATAG
This sequence comes from Ridgeia piscesae, assembly GCA_025642075.2. Taxonomy (NCBI): domain Eukaryota; kingdom Metazoa; phylum Annelida; class Polychaeta; order Sabellida; family Siboglinidae; genus Ridgeia; species Ridgeia piscesae. The sequence goes on from JAODUO010000270.1 coordinate 23,350, forward strand.
TAAGATAGGGTGGAACTTCCCTCTGACACAGAGACTTAGTGAGACAGTGAGGAGCTTCCTTCTGACACAGAGTCATAGAGAGACAGGTTCGAGCTTCCATCTGACACAGAAACGTAGTGAGACAGTGAGGAGCTTAATTCTAACTCAGATACATTTTGAGAAAGGGGGGAGCTTCGATCTGACACAAAAATATTGTGAGAGAGGTTCGAGTTTCCTTCTTATATTTAGACGTAGTGAGACATTGAGGAGCTTCATTCTGACATAGTGGTGACTCCTACTGACATAGAGACATAGTTTAACAGGGTGGAGCTTCCTTCTGACACAGACACAAAGTGATAAAGGGTGGAGCTTCCTTCTGACACAGAGACATAGTGAGACAGGGTAGAGATTCCTTCTAACACGGAGACGTAGTGAGACAGTGTAGAGCTTCCTTCTGACATGGAGACATAGAGAGATAGGGTGGAGCTTCCTTTTGACATAAAGACGTACTGAGACAGTGAGGAGCTTCCTTCAAAAACAGTGGTGCGTTTTTCTGACATAGAAAAATAGTAACACAGGGTGGACCTTCCTTCTGTCACAGAGACGTAGTGAGACAGGGTGGATCTACCTTCTGACACAAAGACATAGCGTGACAGGATGATTCTTCCTTCTGACATAAAGACGTACTGAGACAGTGACGAGTTTCCTTCAAACACAGTGGAGCGTCTTTCTGACATAGAAAAATAGTGAGACAGGGTGGAGCTTCCTTCTGTTACAGAGACGTAGTGAGACAGTCAGGAACTTCCTTTTGACACAATGGAGCTTCGTAGTGAGACAGTGAGCAGCTTCATTCACACAAAGTGGAGACTCCTTCTGACATAAAAACATACTGAGATAGGGTGGAGCTTCCTTCTGACACAGAGACAAAGTGAGAAAGGGTGGACCTTCCTTCTGACACAGAAACATCGTGAGCAAGGTGGAGTTTCCTTCTGACATACAGACGTAGTGAGACAGTGAGCAGCTTCCTTTTGACACAGTGTAGCTTCCTTCTGACATTGTGACGTAGTGAGACAATGAGGAGCGTCTTTCTGACAAAGAGACATATTGAGACATGTTGGAGCTTCCTTCTGACATAGAGACATGGTGAGACAGGGTGGAGCTTCCTTCTGACATAGAGAAGTACTCAGACGGGGTGGACCTTCCACCTGAAACAGAGTGACACAGGGAGGAGTTTCCTTCTGTCACAGAAACATAGTGAGAGAAGGTGGAGCTTTATTCTGACACGGAGATGTAGTGAGACAGTGAGGACCTTCTTTTCTGACATAGAAACACAGTGGGAAAGGGTGTAGCTTCCTTCTGACAAACAGACGTAGTGAGACAAGGTGGAGATTCCTTCTGACATAGAGACGTGGTGAGAGAGGATGGACCTTCCTTCTGACACAGAGACATAATGAGACAGGGTTGAGCTTCCTTGTGACATAGAGTCATAGTGAGACAAGGTGGAGCTTCCTTCTAACATAGAGACAAAGTGAGAAAGGGTGGACCTTCCTTCTGACACAGAAACATCGTGAGACAAGGTGGAGCTTCCTTCCAACACAGTGACAAAGAGAGACAGAGAGGAGCTTCCTTCTGACATAGAGATTTAGTGAGACAGGGTAGAGCTAGAGACATAGTGAGACAGGGTGGAGCTTCTTTCTGACACTGAGACATGCAGAGAAAGAACGAGCTTCCTCCTTCTGACACAGAGATGTACTGAGACAGTGAGGAGCTTCCTTCTAACACAGAGATATAGTGAGACAGGTTGCAGCTTCCTTCTGACACAGAGACATAGAGAAACAAGGTGGAGCTTCTTTCTGACATAGAGATACAGTGAGACAGGGTGGAACTTGAGACATAGTGAGACAGGGTGGAGCTTTCTTCTGACACTGAGACAGTGAGATAGGATGAGCTTCCTCCTTCTGACACAGAGACATAGTGAGACACCGTGGAGCTTCCTTCTGACACAGACACGAAGTGAGAAAGTTAAGAGCTTCCTTCTGACACAGAGACGTAGTGAGACAGTGTGGAGCTCTCTTCAAACACAGATACTTAGTGAGGCAGGGTGGAGTTTCCTTTTGACATAGAGACATATTGTGACAGGGTGGAGCTTCCTTCTGACACAGACTCATAATGGTGCAAATTGTTGCTTCCTTCTGACATACAGACGTAGAGAGACAGTGACGAGCTTCCTTCTGACACAGTGGAGTTTCCTTATGACATAGAGACATTGTGAAACAGGGTGCAGCTTCCTTCTGATATAGAGACATACTTAGAAAGGGTGGAGCTTCCTTCTGACATAGAGACTTAGTCAGACAAGTTGGAGCTTCCTTCAGACATAGAGACGTATTTAGACAGTGAGCAGCTTCCTTCTGACACAGAGACATAGTGAGACACGGATGAGCTTACTTCTGATGCAGAGACTTAGTGACACAGGGAGGAGCTTCCTTTTGAAACACAGACATAGTGACTCAGGGAGGAGCTTCCTTCTGACACACAGACACAGTGACACAAGGTTGAGCTTCCTTCTCACACAAAGACGTAGTGAGACAAGGTTGAGCTTCCTTCTCACACAAAGACATGGTGAGACAGGGTTGAGTTTCCTTTTGACGCAGAGATAGTGAGACAGGAGTAGCTTCCTTCTGACTCTGAGACATAGAGGTACAGGGTGGAGCTTCCTTATGACGCAGAGACACCGTGGGACAGGGTGGAGCTTCCTTCTGACACAGTGAAGCAGTGAGACACGTTAGAGTTTCCTTTTGACACAGAGACGTACTGAGACACGGTGGAGATTCCTTCTGACACAGAGACGTAGTGAAACAGGGTGTGGCTTCCTATTGACACAGAGACGTGATGATACTGTGAGGAGCTTCCTTCAAACAAAGACACATAGTGAGACAGGGTGGAGCTTCCTTCAGACTTAGACATATAAAAACAGGGAGGAGTTTTGTTCTGTCACGCAATCACAGTGAGACAGGGTGGAACTTCCTTCTGTCACAGAGACATAGTGACACAAGGTGGAGCTTCCTTCTGATTCAGAGACATAGTGACACAGGAGGACCTTTCTTCTGTCACAGAGACATAGTGAGTCAGGTACGACTTTCTTCTGATACAGAGACATACTGACACAGGATTGAGCTTCCTCCTGACACGGAGACATAGTGAGACAGGGAGGAGCTTCCTTCTGATACAGAGACACACGGAGACAGGGTTGAGTTTCCTTCTGACACAAAGACATAGTGAGACAGGGAGGAACTTCCTTCTGACTCTGAGACATAGTAGTACAGGTTGGAGTTTCCTTCAGAAAAACAGTGGGACAGGGTGGAGCTTCCTTCTGACACAGTGACGTAGTGAGGCACGGTGGAGATTCCTTCTGACACAGAGACGTAGTGAGACACGGTGGAGTTTCTTTCTGACACAAAGACATAGTGATACAGGGTGTAGCTTCCTATTGACACAGAGACGTGGTGATACAGTGAGAAGCTTCCTTCAGACAAAAACACATAGTGACAAATGGTAGAGCTTCTTACTGACACAGAGACATAATGAGGCGGGGTTGAACTTCCTTCTGACACAGAGACATAGTGAGACAGGGTTCAGATCCCTTCTGACACAGCGAAGTAGTCAGACGGGGTGGAGCTTCCATCTGAAACAGAGACATAGTGACAGGGAGGAGTTTCCTTCTGTCACAGAGACATAGTGAGACAGTGTGGAGCTTTATTCTGACACGGAGATGTAGTGAGACAGTGAGCAGCTTCTTTCTGACATAGAAACATAGTGAGACAGGGTGGAGCTTCCTTCTAACATAGAGACGTAGTGAGACAGTGTGGAGCTTCCTTCTTACATGGAGACATAGTTAGACTAGGTGGAGCTTCCTTTTGACATAAAGACGTAATGATACAGTGAAAAGCTTCCTTCAGACACAGTGGAGCTTCCTTCTGACATAGAGAAATAGTGAGACTGGGTGGAGCTTCCTTCTGACACAGAGACGTAGTGAGATAGGGTGGAGCTACCACATGATACAGAGACATAGTGCGATACGGTGGAGCTTCCTTCTGACACAGAGACGTAGTGAGATAGGGTGGAGCTACCACCTGATACAGAGACATAGTGTGACAGGGTGGAGCTTCCTTCTGACACAGAGACGTTGTGAGATAGGGTGGAGCTACCACCTGATACAGAGACATAGTGCGACAGGGTGGAGCTTCCTTCTGACACAGAGACGTAGTGAGATAGGGTGGAGCTACCACCTGATACAGAGACATAGTGCGACAGGGTGGAGCTTCCTTCTGACACAGAGACGTAGTGAGACAGGGTGGAGCTACAACCTGACAGGGAGACATAATGTGACAGGGTGGAGTTTCCTTCTGACATAGAGACGCAGTGAGACAGTGAGCAGCTTCCTTTTGACACAATGGAGCTTCCTTCTGACATTGTGACGTAGTGAGACAATGAGGAGCGTCTTTCTGACAAAGAGACATATTGATACATGTTGGAGCTTCCTTCTGCACAGAGACATTGTGAGACAGGGTGGAGTTTCCTTCTGTCACAGAGACATTGTGAGACAGGGTGGAGCTTTATTCTGACACGGAGATGTAGTGAGACAGTGAGGTGCTTCTTTCTGACATAGAAACATAGTCGGAAAGGGTGTAGCTTCCTTCTGACAAACAGACGTAGTGAGACAAGGTGGAGATTCCTTCTGACATAGAGACATTGTGAGACACTGCGGAGCTTCCTTTTGCATAGCGACGTGGTGAGAGAGGATGGACCTTCTTTCTGACACAGAGACATAATGAGACAGGGTTGAGCTTCCTTGTGACATAGAGTCATAGTGAGACAGGGTGGAGCTTCATTCTAACATAGAGACATAGTGAGACATTGTGGAGCTTCCTTCTTACATGGAGACATAGTAAGACTGGGTGGAGCTTCCTTTTGACATAAAGACGTAGTGAGACAGTGAAGAGTTTCCTTCAGACACAGTGGAGCTACCACCTGATACAGAGACATAGTGTGACAGGGTGGAGCTTCCTTCTGACACAGAGACGTAGTGAGAGAGGGTGGAGCTACCACCTGATACAGAGACATAGTGTGACAGGGTGGAGCTTCCTTTTGACACAGAGACGTAGCGAGACAGGGTGGAGCTACCACCTGATACAGAGACATAGTGTGACAGGGTGGAGCTTCCTTCTGACACAGAGACGTAGTGAGACAGGGTGGAGCTACCACCTGATACAGAGACATAACGTGACAGGGTGGAGTTTTCTTCTGACATAGAGACGTAGTGAGACAGTGAGCAGCTTCCTTTTGACACAGTGGAGCTTCCTTCTGACATTGTGACGTAGTGAGACAATGAGGAGCATCCTTCTGACAAAGAAACATATTGAGACATGTTGGTGCTTCTTTCTGACATAGAGACATGGTGAGACAGGGTGGAGCTTCCTTCTGACATAGAGTCGCAGTGAGACACTGAGGAGCGTCCTTCTTATGGCACAGTGGAGCTTCCTTTTGACACAGAGAAATAGTGAGATTGGGTGGAGTTTACTTCTGACACACAGATGTAGTGAGACAGGGTGGTGCTTCCTTCTCACACAGTGACAAGGTGACACAGGTTGGAGTTTCCTTCTGGCACAGAGACATAGCGAAACTGTGTGGAGCATCCTTCTGATATAGAGAGACAGGGTGGAGCTTCATTCTGACACAGAGACATGGTGACACAGTTGGGTGTTTCCTTCTGGCACAGAGACATAGCGAGACAGTGTTGAGCATCCTTCTGACACAGAGACGTAATGACACAGGGAGGAGTTTCCTTCTGTCACAGAGACATAGTGAGACAGTGAGGATTTTCATGACACAGAGACATTGTGAGACAGGGTGGAGCTTCCTTCTGACACAGAGACATAGTGAGACAGGTAGAGCTTCCCTGTGACACAGAGGCATGGTGAGATATTGTGGAGCTTCCTTGTGACACAGAGACATAATGAGACAGGGAGTAGCTTTCTTCTAAATAGTCAGATGGGGTGGAGCTTCCTTTTGAAACAGTGACATAGTGACATAGGGAGGAGTTTCCTTCTGTCACAGAGACATTGTGAGACAGGGTGGAGCTATTTTCTGACACGGAGACGTAGTGAGACATTGAGGAGCTTCTTTCTGATACAGAATAATAGTGAGACAGGGTGGAGCTTCCTTCTGACACAGATATGTAATGAGACACGGAGGAGCTTCCTTCTGACACAGAGACATATTGAGACAGGGAGGAACTTCCTTCTAGCATAGAGACATAGTAATACAGGATGGAGCTTCCTTCTGACACAGAGACATAGTGGGAAAGTGTGTAGCTTCCTTCTGTCAAAGGGACGTAGTTAGACAAGTGGAGATTCCTTCTGACACAGAGACATTGTGAGACACGTTGGAGCTTCCTTCTGATGCAGTGACGTTGTGAGACAGGGTGGGGCTACCTTCTGACACAGAGAAATAATGAGACAGGGAGGAGCTTCCTTCTTACAAAGACAAGTAGTTAAACAGGGTGGAGCTTCCTTGTGACACAGATATATTGTGAGACGTGGAGGAGCTACCTTCTGAAACAGACATATAATGAGACAAGGTGTGGCATCCTCCTGACATAGAGATATAGTGATACACGGTGGAGCTTCCTTCTGATGTAGTGACATTGTGAGACAGGGTGGGGCTACCTTCTGACACAGAGATATAGTGAGACATGGAGTAGTTTCCATTTGGCACATAGACGTAGTGAGACACGGTGGAGCTTCCTTCTGACACAGACACCTAGTAAGACAATGTTGAGCTTCCCTCTGACACAGAGACGTAGTGAGTCAGTGAGGAGCTTCCTTCTGACATAAAACTTAGTGAGACAGTGAGGAGCTTCCTTCTATCTCAGATACATATTGAGAAAGGGTAGAGCTTCCTTCTGACACAGATACATTGTGAGACAGGTTCGAGCTACCTTCTCATATGGAGACGTAGGCAGACAGTGAGCAGCTTCATTCTGACATAGAGACATAGTGAAACACGGTGGAGACTCCTTCTGACTCCGAGACAAAGTGAGAAAGGGTGGAGCTTCCTTCTGGCACAGAGACATTGTGAGACAAGATGGAGCTTCCTTGTTATACAGACACGTTGTGAGACAGTTAAGAGCTTCCTTCTGACTCAGAGACATAGTGAGACAGGGTGGAGATTCCTTCTAACAAAGAGACATAGTGGGACAAGGTGGAGCTTCCTAGTAGCATAGAGTCATAGTGAGACATCGTGGTGCTTCTTTCTGACAGGTAGACATAGTGAGACAGGGTGGAGCTTCCTTCTGACATAAAGACGTAGTGAGACAGTGAGGAGCTTCCTTCAGACACAGTGGAGCTTCCTTCTAACACAGAGACATAGTTATACATGTTGGAGCTTCATTCTGACATAGAGACATAGTGTGACAATGAGGAGCTTCCTTCTGACACAGAGACATAGTGATACATGTTGGATCTTCATTCTGACATAGAGACGTAGTGTGACAATGAGGAGCTTCCTTCTGACACAGAGACATAGTGAGACAAGTTGGAGCTTCTTTCTGACACTATGATATAATAAGACAGGGTGAAGTTCCTTCTCTCACAGAGACATACTGAGACAGGGTGCAGCATCCTTCTAACATAGAGAGACAGGAGATATGGTGATACAGTTTGGAGCTTCCTTCTGACATAGAGATGTAGTCAGACAGTGAGGAGCTTCCTTCTGACACAATGTAGCTTTTTTCTGACATAGAGAAGCTTTAAGACAGTGAAGAGCTTCCTTCTGACACAGTGGAGCTTCCTTCTGACACAGTTCAATAGTGAGATTTTGTGGAGTTTCCTTGAGACACAGAGATGTAGTGACACAGGGTAGAGCTTCCTTCTGACACAGAGACATAGTGTGACAGGGTGGAGCTTCCTTCTCACACTATGATATAATAAGACAGGGTGAAGTTCCTTCTCTCACAGACACATAGTGACACAAGGTTGAACATCCTTCTGACGTAGATACATAGTGAAATACAGACAAGGGGGAGCTTCCTACTGACACACAGACATAATGAGACTGGGAGCAATTTTCGAGAGACACACAGACATAATGAGATAGTTAGGAGCTTCCTTCTGACACACTGGAGCTTCCAACTGACATAGAAACATAGTGAGACAGAGTGGACCTTCCTTCTGTCACAAAGACATAGTTAGAAAGGGAGAAGCTTCCTTCTCACCCAGAGATATAGTGACACATTGTTGAGCTTCCTTCTCACATAGAGTCATAGTGAGACAGGGTGTCATAGAGACAGGGTGTCATAGAGACATAGTGAGAAAGAGACAAGGAGGAGCTTCCTCCTGACACAGAGACGTTGTGAGACAGGGTAGAGCTTCCTTCTGACATAGAGCCATAGTGAGACAGGGAGGAGCTTCCTTATAATACAGAGACGTACTGACAAGGTGGATCTTCCTTATGACAGAGAAACAAGGTGAGACCGCGAGGGGCTTCCTGCTGACACAGAGACGTAGTGCAACAGTGAGGAGCTTCCGTCTGACACAATTGAGCTTCCTTTTGACACAAATACATAGTGAGACAGGGTTTATCTTCTTTCTCGCACAAAGACATGGTGAGACAGGGTTGAGCGTCCTTCTGACACAGAGACATAGTGAGACAGGGTTGAGCGTCCTTCTGACACAGAGATGTAGTGAGACAGTGAGGTGCTTCCTTCTGACTCTGAGACATAGTGGTAAAGGGTTGAACTTCTTTCTGGCACATTGACACAGTGGTACAGGGTGGAGCTTCCTTCTGACACAGTGACGTAGTGAGACACGATGGACATTCCTTCTGACACAGAGACATTGTGATACAGGGTGTAGCTTCCTATTGACACAGAGACGAGATGATACAGTGAGCAGCTTCCTTTAGACAAAGACACATAGTGAGAAAGGGTTGAGCTTCCTTCTGACACAGAGACATAGTGAGACAGGATGGAGCTTCCTTCTGACACAGAGACATAGTGTGACATGGTGGAGCTTCCTTCTGACACAGAGACATAGTGTGACATGGTGGAGCTTCATTCTGACACAGAGAAATAGTTAGATTGGGTGGAGTTTCCTTCTGACACAGAGATGTAGTGAGACAGGATTGAGTTTCCTTCTGACACAGAGACATAGTGAGACAGGATGGAGCTTCCTTCTGACACAGAGACATAGTGTGACATGGTGGAGCTTCCTTCTGACACAGAGACATAGTGTGACATGGTGGAGCTTCTTTCTGACACAGAGAAATAGTTAGATTGGGTGGAGCTTCCTTCTGACACAGAGATGTAATGAGACAGGGTGGAGCTTCCTTCTGATACAGAGACATAGTGTGGCAGGGTGGAGTTTCCTTCTGACACAGAGACATAGTGTGACAGGGAGGAGTTTCCTTCTGACACAGAGACATAGTGTGGCAGGGAGGAGTTTCCTTCTGACACAGAGACATAGTGTGGCAGGGTGGAGCTTCCTTCTGACACAGAGACATAGTGTGACAGGGAGGAGTTTCCTTCTGACACAGAGACATAGTGTGACAGGGTGGAGTTTCCTTCTGACACAGAGACATAGTGTGGCAGGGTGGAGCTTCCTTCTGACACAGAGACATATTGAGACAGGATTGAGCTTCCTTCTGACACAGAGACATAGTGTGACAGGGAGGAGTTTCCTTCTGACACAGAGACATAGTGTGACAGGGTGGAGTTTCCTTCTGACACAGAGACATAGTGTGACAGGGTGGAGTTTCCTTCTGACACAGAGACATATTGAGACAGGATTGAGCTTCCTTCTGACACAGAGACATAGTGTGACAGGGAGGAGTTTCCTTCTGACACAGAGACATAGTGTGCCAGGGTGGAGTTTCCTTCTGACACAGAGACATAGTGTGGCAGGGAGGAGTTTCCTTCTGACACAGAGACATAGTGTGACAGGGTGGAGCTTCCTTCTGACACAGAGACATATTGAGACAGGATTGAGCTTCCTTCTGACACAGAGACATAGTGTGACAGGGAGGAGTTTCCTTCTGACACAGAGACATAGTGTGGCAGGGAGGAGTTTCCTTCTGACACAGAGACATAGTGTGGCAGGGAGGAGTTTCCTTCTGACACAGAGACATATTGAGACAGGATTGAGCTTCCTTCTGAGACAGAGACATAGTGTGACAGGGTGGAGTTTCCTTCTGACACAGAGACATAGTGTGGCAGGGTGGAGTTTCCTTCTGACACAGAGACATAGTGTGGCAGGGAGGAGTTTCCTTCTGACACAGAGACATATTGAGACAGGATTGAGCTTCCTTCTGACACAGAGACATAGTGTGACAGGGAGGAGTTTCCTTCTGACACAGAGACATAGTGTGACAGGGTGGAGCTTCCTTCTGACACAGAGATGTAATGAGACAGGGTGGAGCTTCCTTCTGATACAGAGACATAGTGTGACAGGGTGGAGCTTCCTTCTGACACAGAGACATATTGAGACAGGATTGAGCTTCCTTCTGACACAGAGACATAGTGTGACAGGGAGGAGTTTCCTTCTGACACAGAGACATAGTGTGACAGGGTGGAGCTTCCTTCTGACACAGAGATGTAATGAGACAGGGTGGAGCTTCCTTCTGATACAGAGACATAGTGTGACAGGGAGGAGCTTCCTTCTGACACAGAGACATATTGAGACAGGATTGAGCTTCCTTCTGACACAGAGACATAGTGTGACAGGGAGGAGTTTCCTTCTGACACAGAGACATAGTGTGACAGGGTGGAGCTTCCTTCTGACACAGAGATGTAATGAGACAGGGTGGAGCTTCCTTCTGATACAGAGACATAGTGTGACAGGGTGGAGCTTCCTTCTGACACAGAGATGTAATGAGACAGGGTGGAGCTTCCTTCTGATACAGAGACATAGTGTGACAGGGTGGAGCTTCCTTCTGACACAGAGATGTAATGAGACAGGGTGGAGCTTCCTTCTGATACAGAGACATAGTGTGGCAGGGTGGAGCTTCCTTCTGACACAGAGACATATTGAGACAGGGTGGGGTTTCCTTTTGACACAGAGACATAGTAAGACAAGTTGGAGTTTCCTTCTGACACAGAGACATAGTGTGGCAGGGTGGAGTTTCCTTCTGACACAGAGACATAGTGTGACAGGGAGGAGTTTCCTTCTGACACAGAGACATAGTGTGACAGGGAGGAGTTTCCTTCTGACACAGAGACATAGTGTGACAGGGTGGAGTTTCCTTCTGACACAGAGACATATTGAGACAGGATTGAGCTTCCTTCTTACACAGAGACATAGTGTGACAGGGAGGAGTTTCCTTCTGACACAGAGACATAGTGTGACAGGGTGGAGCTTCCTTCTGACACAGAGACATATTGAGACAGGGTGGGGTTTCCTTTTGACACAGAGACATAGTAAGACAAGTTGGAGTTTCCTTCTGACACAGAGACATAGTGTGGCAGGGTGGAGTTTCCTTCTGACACAGAGACATAGTGTGACAGGGAGGAGTTTCCTTCTGACACAGAGACATAGTGTGACAGGGAGGAGTTTCCTTCTGACACAGAGACATAGTGTGACAGGGTGGAGTTTCCTTCTGACACAGAGACATATTGAGACAGGATTGAGCTTCCTTCTGACACAGAGACATAGTGTGACAGGGAGGAGTTTCCTTCTGACACAGAGACATAGTGTGACAGGGTGGAGCTTCCTTCTGACACAGAGATGTAATGAGACAGGGTGGAGCTTCCTTCTGATACAGAGACATAGTGTGGCAGGGTGGAGCTTCCTTCTGACACAGAGACATAGTGTGACAGGGAGGAGTTTCCTTCTGACACAGAGACATAGTGTGACAGGGAGGAGTTTCCTTCTGACACAGAGACATAGTGTGGCAGGGTGGAGCTTCCTTCTGACACAGAGACATATTGAGACAGGATTGAGCTTCCTTCTGACACAGAGACATAGTGTGACAGGGAGGAGTTTCCTTCTGACACAGAGACATAGTGTGACAGGGTGGAGTTTCCTTCTGACACAGAGACATATTGAGACAGGATTGAGCTTCCTTCTGACACAGAGACATAGTGTGACAGGGAGGAGTTTCCTTCTGACACAGAGACATAGTGTGACAGGGTGGAGTTTCCTTCTGACACAGAGACATATTGAGACAGGATTGAGCTTCCTTCTGACACAGAGACATAGTGTGACAGGGTGGAGTTTCCTTCGGACACAGAGATGTAGTGAGACAGGGTAGAGCTTCCTTCTGACACAGAGACATAGTGAGACAGGGTAGAGCTTCCTTCTGTCACAGAGACAAGTGAGTCAGGGATGAATTTCCTTCTGACACAGAGATGTAGTGAGACAGGGTAGAGCTTCCTTCTGACACAGAGACATAGTGAGACAGGGTAGAGCTTCCTTCTGACACAGAGACATAGTGAGACAGGGAGGAGCTTCCTTCTGACACAGAGACATATTGAGACAGGGTGGGGTTTCCTTTTGACACAGAGACATAGTAAGACAAGTTGGAGTTTCCTTCTGACACAGAGACGTTATGAGACAAGGTGGAGCTTCCTTCTGACAGAGAGACGTAGTGAGGCAGGATGGAGTTTCCTTCTGACACAGAGACATAGTGTGACAGGGTGGAGCGTCCTTCTGACACAGAGACATAGTGTGACAGGGTGGAGTTTCCTTCTGACACAGAGACATAGTGTGATAGGGTGGAGCTTCCTTCTGACACAGAGACAAGTGAGACAGGGAGGAGTTTCCTTCTGACACAAGATGTAGTGAGACAGGGTGGAGCTTCCTTCTGACACAAGATGTAGTGAGACAGGGTGGAGCTTCCTTCTGACACAACATGTAGTGAGACAGGGTGGAGCTTCCTTCTGACACAAGATGTAGTGAGACAGGGTGGAGCTTCCTTCTGACACAGAGATGTAGTGAGACAGGGTGGAGTTTCCTTCTGACACAAGATGTAGTGAGACAGGGTGGAGCTTCCTTCTGACACAGAGATGTAGTGAGACAGGGTGGAGTTTCCTTCTGACACAAGATGTAGTGAGACAGGATGGAGTTTCCTTCTGACACAGAGATGTAGTGAGACAGGATGGAGTTTCCTTCTGACACAGAGATGTAGTGAGACAGGATGGAGTTTCCTTCTGACACAGAGATGTAGTGAGACAGGGTGGGGCTTCCTTCTGACACAAGATGTAGTGAGACAGGGTGGAGCTTCTTTGTGACACAGAGACATAGTGAGACAGCGAGGAACATCCTTCTGACACAGACGTGTATGGATACGGAGCGGTCTTCACTTTCTCATAGAAACTGTAGTGATACAAGGGAGGGAAGAGGACATGGAAGAGGACGCCGGATATGGTATGGAATGGAAGTAGTAGAGATGGTTGATATACGTGTCTGAGCTATTGCTAGAAGTATCAGAAATACCGCTTAGTGACATCACGTTTTAATTCATATGCCAATACATTTCGAAACGCTACATTGAACGACTCAAGGGAAACAGAGAGAGGGTGGGAGAGGGAGGGAGGGAGAGAGGAGGAGGTGAGGGGGAGGGAGGGGAGGGAGGAGGGAGGGAGGAGATAGGGAGGGAGGAGGGAGGGAGGGAGGGAGGGAGGAGGAGGGGGGAGGGAGGAGGGAGGGAGGGGAGGGAGGGAGGGGAGGGAGGGAGGGAGGGACGGAGGGAGGGAGGGAGGGAGGGACGGAGGGAGGGACGGAGGGAGGGACGGAGGGAGAGGAGGAGGGAGGGACGGAGGGAGGGAGGAGGGAGGGAGGGAGGGAGATCGAAAGAGCACAGGATGGAAATACACGGGGTGGTTTACAACACCGAATAATCATACGTGACCAATTTAACTGTGATATATTTATGTATGCAATTAGCATTATCGATGGTCGCATATGATGTTGATATTTGGAGAGACATGTTCTATAGCCATGCAGTCAGACACACACACACATCACACACACACACACACACACACATACACATATATATATATATATATATATATATAAATATACATATACACAAACACACACACAGACACACACACACACACACATGACACACACACACACACACAGACACACAACACACACACACACACACACACACACACACACACACACAACACACACACACACACACAAAAAACACACACACACACACACACACACACACACACACACACACCATAATCCATAACACTTATCCATCATCTTACTTACTAATATAATAAACAACACACACCACACAGACACACACAGACACACACACACACACACACACACACACACACACACACACACAACAACACACACAACACACAACACACAAACACACACACACACACACACACAACACACACACACACACACACACACACACACACACACACACCATTATATCCATGGTCACTCCTGGTGCCATCTCTCTAGCTGCTTCTAGGAGTATGGAGGATAAGGAACGATTTAAGACATCCTATCCTGCAATTGTTCCTAGTATATATGGATTTGCTGCCAACAAAGGTTTACACAATCATCAAAGCAGAAAAAGCATTAGTACAACTTTCAATGTCTTTCAGTAATAATCCAATAGATCTTCAGTTCAACCCTTATTCCGTAAAGTCGTCAATGGAAACTGTTCACTGTGAACAAGAGGACAACAACTTCATGTCTTTGTATGTCTAACATTGTACAACAGTACCACATAGTTTGTTGCATTACCTGTACATTATGAGTCTGCCTTTCCCTGATTCTTCAAATAGACTCAGGTCTTGACATCTCGTGTCTCAGCTGATGAAGTAGGCCTACAGAGGAGCAAACACAAAGTGACGATATTCTTCTTCTCTTCTTTCCCTGGCTACCAGGGGGAGTGTGACTCTGGTTGTGGTCAATGATATTCTGGTTGTTGTTCCACTCTTTTCGTGTACTGTAGTATCCCCAAACCCTCTCCATTACTGCCTTCCACCTCCTTCTCCACCGCCTCTAACAACCCCTCCAAATCTGACCTCACGCACACTCCCAATGCAGTCTACACTGTCATCTTCTCCCTGTTCCTTGTATTCATCAGGCATCTCTTATAGCGGCAGGCCTATCCCCAGTCGTTCGGTGAAAAGTTACATTTACTCACTGTTTATTTTTCAGCCATACGCCACGGACCGCGCGCAACACAACAAGACGTTGACGACAGAGAAAGTGAATGGACGTCCCATTGAACTGATGAAGGAATTTTGCAATGCTTATTCTATTAAAACGTGGACTGTTTGCATCGTTAACAAATGGTCGTTGTCTTTTTTATTTGCAAAGGTTGTAACAATTGGTGTCACACTGGTAAATCATGCGCTTTAGGCTTTAGTCAACTAAGACGTCTCTGAATGTTTCTATGCAAGTTAACAGGATTATCTATATAGCAAACACTTTATTCATTCAATACTGTAAAGCTATCTGTGGTATACACTATGTAGACACATAGATGCTCACAGCAGTTGAAAGTCTACGATACGACACTATACGTCACAGTCAACACAAGTCTGTGTCTGAAGGGAATTCAACATGCGCCATTTTCATGTGACACGGGGCACCCGATAGTCAATGAAATAGGAGAACTGCATGAATACACATGATAAGATGAATCAGTGTGTGCTATTATCACACTAGCGTATGTGGTGAATGTGTGTGTGTGTGTGTGTGTGTGTGTATGTGTGTGGTGTGTGTGTGTGTGTGTGTGTGTGTGTGTGTGTGTGTGTGTGTGTGTGTGTGTGTGTGTGTGTGTGTGTGTGTGTGTGTGTGTGTGTGTGTGTGTGTGTGTGTGTGTGTGTGTGTGTGTGTGTGTGTGTGTGTGTGTGTGTGTGTGTGTGTGTGTGTGTGTGTGTGTGTGTGTGTGTGTGTGTGTGTGTGTGTGTGTGTGTGTGTGTGTGTGTGTGTGTATGTTTGAGTGGGTGTGTATGTGTATGTTCGTGAGTGTGAGAATAACTGAATACTCGACAATAACTGTATACTTGCTATTTTTATTCAATCGGGAGCCAAAGCCTGAACAATAGAATAATAAAATGGTAACACACACGTTGAACCGTTTACACTCTATAATTATTTGTTTGTATGTATAACACAAGTTGCACATATCAATCAATTAAAAACCAGTTAATGACTTGCACGTGTGCATTTTGCTATTACTAAAACAACAACAGCAAGGGATATGTTCTGCTATTAACAATTCTTCATGCAGTGAAAACCAGCTGCTACTACCCGTACACAGATGGTAGTGCTAAATGATCATTTTTATTATAAATATGGTGCTGAAAGAATATCTAAATCATCAGAGTTACAATGCAACATAACACTGAAACCAGCAGTATCCAAAGTAGAAACAAACATAACTACAGAAGTGTTCACTTTCATGCAGTATTAATGCATAACAGTCCCTGTTTCAATCTGTTATTAATCCAATCTGCACCTGTTTTTATACATAGCGTATCGAACAAATACTGTCTCATGACTAGAGTTCATGACCAACAGTCTAACACTAGTAATGACTGTTCATCAATTCAATTGCAAAGATAAAACATTTGCTAAAATTAAACCACACTAACTTGTAGTACCAAATTACTGTGGTAATGATTACACCCAGTCTACACCAGCAACTAATCAGAAACACAACTGTTTTCAATTCAGTCGACAACAGCTGTTTGCTGATATCACACTAAATTTAACTTAGCCTATTGTTGTTTATCAATAGGCCCAACTACATGATATCAGCAATCTGACCCTGCTTCTCAGTGCATGCTGATTAGGTCACTACTGATTAATTATATAACTAGGGAATGTTTTTGGTACAACATTTCCTTTCCAGTTTGTTTTGTTTCTCTTGATCTGATACTATTTCCGTGAGGTGTTTTCTCATGTAGCAAACACACCTAATCTGAGCCATAACACTGAGAGAAGACCAAGTCAGAAAAGAATGTTCTGCCAGATGCCTTGTATCACCACAAATCAAAAAGAAGCTGGGACCTGATATCCCGTCTAACCGCCATATCCCGTCTAGTCGGTCTCTGCCGTCTAGGCGCCGTCTCTCGCCTAGTCGCCCTCTCCCGTCTAGCCGCAGTCTCCCGCCTAGTCGTCCTCTCCCGTCTTGTCGCCCTCTCCCGATTAGCCGCCCTCTCCCGTCTAATCGCCCTCTCCTGTCTAGTCGCTCTCTCACGTCTAGTGTCTTTCACCCGTCTAGTCGCCCTCTCACGTTTAGTCAACCTGTTCCATGTAGTCGCCCTGTCCCTTCTTTTCGCCGTCTTCCCTCTAGCCGCCCTGTCCCGTCTAGTCGCTCTTTCCCCTTAAATGGCTTTCTCCCGTCTAGCCGAGAGAGACTTGACACCAGATCAACCAGAGACCAGTCCCATGACTTGGCATGACATCAGTCTGTCCACAGCAATGCTAGTCAACGTGCCACGTATGCAGGTTTTGATCAATTTATATATACACAAAATAAACATATGTGATATTATAGAAAACAATCACAGAATGAACAAGGCCAAGACATTACAATTCAGCTGGTTGCCCTCAAGTAACAATAATTTCACAATGTTTTGGCTTCTGCTTCTGGGGTCAAGATGTGGATTCAATATGTAATGTGAAGCACTGTTCTTTGAATGGCAATTTTACTAAAGGTAATCAAACACTCCTATGATGTCCATCCAGCCTACCACATAAATTATAGGTACACATAGTTCAATATGTCTGTACTAAGTGTACTAACTGTACATGCCAAGTTGCACATAACACCATAACCTGGAGGTACATAAAGTATAAGTATTATAAAGTAAGTCATTTGATAACAAAATGATATCTTGCATACCGGGTTATACTGTAGTAATACAAGTTGTGTTTTGATTTTGTGCCATTTTTTGGGTGTAGCACTTTTGATGTGTGCAATTTGCATGTGCACTAGTGTGTAGTGCAACTACATAATATAAACTGTGGTAATAAATGACCACACATTCTAATTGTTGGCAACATTACGTGCAACTCTACCAGGTCATGTGAATTTTGCATTGTGGACTGGTTATAACTAATAGAAGAACATTGTGAAAATGGCACCAAACAATATCTAGAATCATGACATTTCATACAGTTGATTTGAGGTATACTAGAATTTGTAATGGGATATGGTTGTAAAAGAAAACTTATATTACATAAAATATGCTTCCAGCAAGAGTGCAATGAACATGTCAGAACCTACAGACAACAGATTCCTGTACACAGCAGTGTTGCTGCAGCCTAATGTGTATTCCCTGGTGTTAGTGCAGCTGTGTGAGGCTGAGGCTGGCCACTCAGGCAGATCAGGGATCACCAACAAATTATGTAAGTTTAAAATTGCATGGAAATGCCCCCTCATCCTGTCATATTAGGTATTACCACCCATACAGACTTAGCTATTCTTGTATATTTCTTGCAGTAACCCAGGTACACAAAGCATTTGTAATTACTGTTACTGCCTGTCTACACAATATAGGCCTACTTGTAGATGGCCCCTTGGTCCTTGGAAACAGCAGCTAGGGTCTGAGGAAATGACATCTGCTTACAGCAGCTACACACACAGTCCCAGACTGAACTGACCAGGAAGTCACTGGGTTAGTGTAAACATGAAGTCACTGGGTCAGTGTAAACATGTATTAAGAGGTCACTGGAGGTTCAAACTGGGCATAACAATCATATACATATCGTAATTAAGGCAACATTTTTAGATTACTAGGTTGGAAAATGTATACACATTACACAAGTTAGTGTCAACATACAATACTTCTAACTACATGTAGAAGAATATCTAATAGCTGCCTATTATTCAACATCCCAGGTAGTTGCACGGTCATCATACAGGTGTGTAAAGACAACTGTTACACGTGTCACTTGCTATCAGGAAAACTTGAGCACATCCATGGTCAAACCCTTTCATTTGCTTCACATTCCACACAACAATGCACAAATGAAACATTGTATGTCAGAAGACAGTTTTTTGATATAGTTGCTTTTCTAGTGGATGTTCCTGTCATCATAAATCCTTTCAGCAAGCTTTCACCAATGTTTTACTTATCAAATTGTGTCTCCAGTTTGCAGGTAATCAGTGTAATTCCGTAATACTCCATTATGTCACAAATAGGGGCAAGAATAGAGAGCATCCTGAGCTTGCAAATTCAAACTTCAAACAATAAACAAACTTTAGATAACACCATTTCGCCACAAACAAGATATGTACATTCATAGGTTTTGTGAGAGGATACAGTATAACCATATAATTACAGCACATTCATGAGGTGTTCATAAATATATAAAAAGGTGCATAGTAGTTCAAACAATCACGTAACTGAATCCAGCTAAATCTAGCAACTCTTCAGATCACTAGCTGTGCAACATGCGCTAAAACCGGGTCATTTGTCAGCTGGTTCAAACACTGACAGCAGCTCTTCGTTTGACCAGTTCCTCCTTATCTTCTCTTTCCGAGTAGTCAAGTCCGATGGTGCCAAGGAACTGATTCAGAGCTTGAATGTAATCCACTGGGTAGTGCTGGAAATGTGACACATGTGGAGACTTCTCGAAAAGTTTTGTCACCACTGGGATGTCTTTGCTGCGCCATTTCCCCACCACATACTCGATTCTCTCCACTGGCCCCACTGGGTCGGCATGTGAGCAGAACAACAGCGATGGTATGCCAAGATCATTAGCATGAAACGCCGCCGACGAACGCAAGTAATGCGCTGTTGTTTGCTTTTCGAACACCTTCAGGTAGCTCGCAAGCGACTGCTCGACAACTTTCTGAACCACTGGATTATCCGACACAGCACGGCTGACCCCAAACGGGATTCCTTGAAAGTCGACGGGGCTGTCGAAAATCTGGCCACGGATTCGCTGCCTCAGTCCACCATATTTGTCAGGATTGGTGCAGATTTTGTGCAGCGCTTCACCGTACAAGTAGCCACCCACTGAGAACCCATGTATGAGTATTGGCTGCTGGCCCCGGTCAGCATCGTGTATGAAGTCCAACATTACCTGAGTGAGTCCCTGGACGATGACTGGCCACATCAGTTGGGTCGGATGTACTTTGATATGGAGCACATCAAAGCCTCGCTCCAGGTATAAGTTGCTGTATTTGTATATATGCTTTGACTTTGCCGCCAACCAGGCGTAGATGACAACAAGTGGGCGGTCCGATGTGGCAAGGTTACTGTTGCAAGCCTTATGGAACACCATGTTTTTGTTGATGATGTCTGGTTTCTGCTGCATGGACGCACTCGACATGAGCTGGGCGCTCCGTATTGTCAGTGCTTGCATCTGCGTGTAGAAAAGTAAATGTTATTTCACGCTACTTTAGACATACATGTAATGTAAGGATTAGTGGGCTTTACTCTTATTGTAGGCTTGAGCACAGAAACAAGATTGTTTGTGGTTTAAAAACATGCCATATTTCAGTAGCTGCCATGTGTTTACTATCAATATATTTTATAACAATTATAGTATCTGTGAATCATTTTATTCATGGAAAAGATGTGGTTCTTTCAAGCAATCAATGCTGTTGTTAATTCAATCTTGGAAGGATATTTTCAGAAACCACACTTTGGCTGCACAAATTTAAACACTCCAAAACAAACAAAAATTACTATGGCCATTTAATTTGGATTCATAGCATTCTCGTGGATATTCCCACACAATTTATACAACACATTTTGGCTTGATACTTTATCTCTGGAGTCACCAGAGTTGTGTTTGAAATTAAGCCATTTATAAATTCAAAATAAATGTATTTTTAAAATGTTAAATGTTTATAAGGATTTTGAGAATATCCATGACATCGTAACAATCCAGTCCAGATCACAATATCAGTGTTAAAATTATTAGAGCATTGTGCTATAAATGACAGCCATTTTAGAAACAGGGATTGAGCAGAAATAATATCAATATATTTTTGCTCCGTCACATCCAATATACATGTACATAACAAACAAACATTGTTGTTAAAGGGAATAACAACAAGGCATTATATAAATTTATTTTGTTGCATATACATGAAGTATACTATTATATGTAACATTTGAGGGTTTAAAAAATACATACAAATATCTATATGTTTAAAATGTTACCAGCTATGACGTCACATCCCAGCATCCGTAAGAGCACGGCAAAAATATGCATATTTCAACAAAAAAAACACTGGCATTACATAAAGGGAATAAAAATACCCAATGCTTAAATTCGTATTATATTACACCATTATATTTATATCCACCAAGCCAAAACAAATTAGAAATTCCAAACTTGTTGTTATTCCCTTTAATAGCACTTTAAAAAATACCCTATCTAGCTGTCATACCTATCCATTTTAAGTCATGGGAAAGTTAATGAACACCCTATGTTATTTATACTATGAATTTAAATGTTTCCCCTGCTATATGATGAGCGAGATGAGCCACCTCACTCAGAATATGCCATAATTGCTACTTTGGCTATTTCTTGACATACAAAGATAAGTTCTTATATATAGGCTAGCGCAATATCCAATCCTCAGGATTGCTCAAAGCGTTTTACACTTTATAAACATGTTTACATGCTGCTCCCTTGTAGTTATGCATTTGTTTCCTCTCTTCATTTATCCAAGGGAATAGGTCAAAACACCCTTCAGAATGCAACATTTTGAAAGTAATTTTTAAACCAGTTTCTAGTGGCCATATGCCCCCGGATCTACATAGCATCCCACCATAACTTTGGCGCTCGCTAAGCCCATTCTATGACCTTGCCCATCATTTTACTCAGATTTAAGGTTTTGTCTAACATTGATAATTTGAATCACGATGAGGCAGAAACCAAGTGCTTCTGTTTTGGCACACCAAGTGACTATAGATATCATCTTATGAATGTTATAACTATCTAAACACTACTTATTATTTGATGCTTTGTTGGCAAGTCATTGTTGAAATAAATGGTTCTGGTTAGTAATATGGACTTCGTAATAATATTGATATGGACATTGCTGAATAATTGTGTTAATGTGTGTATAAATTCTGCATATGTAAAGCAGAAAATAAGTGATCCAGTATATATATTTTTAATAATCAAAGACAAAGTAAAACGTACTTTAATTGTTTAACTAAGTACAAGGTCATGTACTTTTTTCTTGTCTAGTATAAGGCCAAGTACAATACTTGACCCCTTGGCCTTGCGCTTGCCAAGGTTTGGCTTTGCACTGTAACTGCAACTGATAGTACTGGCAATTAACATTGTCAATATCACGTACAGCGTGACTTTCTCTTACGTTAGCCAAACAAATGAAATGGCAATGGCCAAATGTAATTATCTGCCATGTCGGTAAATCCAAGAGTCAAAATTAATCTATTTAAGGTCGTTGTCAATGAGTAAAGAATAAAGTCAGACAAAGTCAAACCAAATATTGAACCAAATTGGGCCAAAGTAATATTATTGTCTTTTTATTATCTGTTCCTGCACGCTATCAAACATGCAAATACGCTATAATATTGGTAGCATATTAATATTACACGAGCCGTGGTCACGTTTCTACACTACAGTTATGACATATCGATCGACTTTTGCAATGCCTGTGTACAATGCTGTACATAGCCTAGGCAGTCAGAAAGCCGACGCTAGCCTATGGATTTGTCTGATCACGACATTCGATATTATTTCAAAGCTTGTATGTGTTAATTTCATACATGCGTTTAAAAAACGAAACCTACCTGACACATCTGGCGTGCATTCATCGTTGCTTTTGATATTATGGACATCATTTTGCAAGTTAAGGTTCCTCGTCAATTCTGTTTTTAAAGCACGCACAGCTTCCGACTGAGGCAGGCGGCCGATGTTACAAGCCAGCCACCGGAAACTGACGTCGCGTGATCCGAGGGGAATTCCCAGATGTACTCGGCTAACGAATAATAGGACCGTTCCCATTTTCCTACGGGGTGGTAATTAACAATAGTTATACATATATATTTATACACTGGCATAGACTGTAACTATGCGCATGTATCCTAAGCGAATGAATAGTACATGTCAAAATCGGAGGTATATATGAACATGATACTGGTACTTTGAGTAAGTAATGTGAATAATTGAGACTCAAACGGGCAAGGTCCCCTCACAGGCATCAATGTGTGATGTTCATGTATTGCATAACTTTCGAGGCCAGAGTTTCTCAAACTGGTGCCTAAGTACGCGTGACCGTGGGGAAGGGGGGTGTGCGTTATTATTACGAGTCTTCTACTTGTAATTTGGCCAAAAGTGAAACATTTTACGTTCTCCTCTCTCTCTTTCCATCGATCCCTCGATCTCTCTCTTTCTCTCCCTATATGTATAAATATATATATATATATATATATATATATATATATATATATATATATATATATATTGAGATAAAAACATTGATCTAACCTTCCTTATATGTAATATATATATATATATATATATATATATATTATATACATCTCTCTCTCTCTCTCTCTCTCTCTCTCTCTCTCTCTCTCTCTCTCTCTCTCTCTCTCTCTCTCTCTCTCTCTCTCTCTCTCTCTCTCTCTCTCTCTCTCTCTCTCTCTCTCTCTCTCTCTCTCTCTCTCTCTCTCTCTCTCTCTCTCTCTCTCTCTCTCTCTCTCTCTCTCTCTCTCTCTCTCTCTCTCTCTCTCTCTCTCTCTCTCTCTCTCTCTCTCTCTCTCTCTCTCTCTCTCTCTCTCTCTCTCTCTCTCTCTCTCTCTCTCTCTCTCTCTCTCCATCGTATATACCCTTTCTCTCCCTATATGTATAATATATATATAATATATATATATATATATAATAATATATATATGTATATATATATATTATACATATAGGGAGAGAAAGAGAGGTATATATCGATGGAGAGAGAGAGGAGAGTGTACAATGTTTTACTGTTGCCAAATAATGTTTGAAGACTTTATATATATATATATATATATATATATATATATATATATATAGTGAGAATATATATATATATAGTACATATATATATTTGTTTATATATATATTATAAAATTATATATATATATAATGTATAATATTGTTTTATTATATAATAAATATATATATATATATATATATATATATATATATATATATATATATAATCTATACTCAATTGCAACAGTAAAACATTGTACACTCTCCTCTCTCTCTCTCTCTCTCTCTCTCTCTCTCTCTCTCTCTCTCTCTTCTCTCTCTCTCTCTCTCTCTTCTCATCCTCTCTCCCATCCTGTTCTCTCCTATATATATAATATATATATATATATATATATATATTATACATATAGGGAGAGAAAGAGAGGTATATATCGATGGAGAGAGAGGAGAGTGTACAATGTTTTACTGTTGGCCAAACTACAACGTGAAGACTATATATATATATATATATATATATATATATTATATATATATATATATATATATATATATATATATATATATAGTGAGAGAGAGAGAGATATATAGTACATATATATATTTTTATATACATATTATATATATATAATGTATAAAATGTGTGGTTTATTATATAATAAAACATTATGCATGCGTTCAAGGTTTAAATCTTAATCTGAATGGGGTATATATGTCGTATGAAGCCAATTAACTTTGGCTATACACTCACTGTATATTGTGTATGCCCGGAGTGTGAGCCACAAATCAGATGGCTGAAATCAATTATGGTTTCAGTCTGACCTCATAACTCGTTTATAAGTTGGTTCCAGACTTCCAGTCAACTATTGTTTTTACAAACAAATCTTAAATTTATCAGTGTGGGCTTTATAGGGTAGGGCAGGGCACAATGCACTATGTAGGGCTAAACATCTATCCTAAAAATTGAAGTTATTACACGTTTTAAAACACCGGCTGCTGTGTTATACGGATGCTCTGATCTAGCAATTAAATATGCATGGCAAAATAGTTGGAGCAATTAGTAACCGTAGTATACGTACATGTATAACTAACGATGTGTACTGTTGATTAACCAAAATGCACAGTCAGCTTGCAACTTGACAGCCATCACAAAATATCTGCATGCATTATTGGGTCAAAATGCCTAAAAGGGTTGGGGGCAAAACGTGTAGTGGGTGATTTGCCCTATACGTGGTATAACCTGCTGGTGTTTTGCCTCATATCATAATCCCAAGTTATATTTAGTCATTCTGGAGCACAATATGGTCATTGGATGTGTGTATTTTTTGTATAATAACCAATCATCTGCAAACCAGGCAGACTTGAGATTTAATGAATGTTAGTAAATCACTGATGTGACACAGGAAGAGCAAAGGGCCTAGTACAGTGCCTTGTGGAACGCCAGAATCGACGGGTATTTTTTCGACATTTTACCATTGAGTATGACTTTCATTGTTCCACCAATCAGGTGTTTCAACAAACTTAATGTGACAAGTACAATTCAACAAATATTTATTATATAAAATACATTGTATTGTTTGATTCTAAAAATAGTGATAGCTGGTAGTATAGTTAATGTTTATAAATCATTGCACACTGCTAAAAGAAATGTGTATGACATGTTTACAGATAACGTTGAGTAGCTTGAAATTCATGTGAAAAGTCACTGTGAAAACTGAACATAGTTCTATTCAATATTATAAAATATCAAGTGAGAAAAACAGTTGGCTCAGTTATTGCAAACAATGAACTGTACATAAGTGTACATATTTCTTGTACAAGGCAGCGTAAACTGTTACCATACATTCCTCAATGACTTTTTATGTCTCTTTCGTGCAAAATAACGCCAAGTTGTGCATACAATATACTTCTCATGTACAATTAGTCAGTCATAAATATAACACTTCATCAATGAATTGCCACTGTTTAAAATTGCTTCACTGCAACCAAACGATATATCACTTTGTTCACATGTACTTCAAAGTTCAAACGAATATGTCATTGTCAGTGATTGTGAATCTTGTTCTTTTAGACTACACAGTTTTGTAAAGGTTTGTAACACATGCTGAGAATATGGTAGGCATTCTAAGAATCATTAGTTGCATGACAACAGAACTATTAAAATAACACAGTATCATAGGTAGGCCTAATTATCACTGATCAATTTTATTTTGGTAAACTGAAGACATTTGCTGCCAGTGGTTTGTAAACATTTCTAACTATACGGGGGGTGTATATTAATTCAAATAACCTACAAACCAAGGACCAAGAAAAGGATGAAGACTACAAAAAAGTTGGCGTGTTCAAGTCAGGCGAGATACTCGACTCCCGCTGCTGCTAACAACACATTCGTCTGCTGTAGACAGAAGGAAATGGTGGACATGTGTTCTCCAGGAGGACTGTGAAGGGTCAGATTGGCCGAGTTGAGTAAGTTAAGTCAAATTTATATATTTACACCTAAAAATAACAAATGTGTTCCTTTGTCCAAAACTGATATTCAGTTTCATTTTGCAAAAGAGACTACGATGTTCTGAACCAAACCCACTGAAAGACATCACATAAAAAGTTGTGTTATGCATGTTAATATGAAATCTGTTTGCGGAATCTAATTTTTTTAGCAACAATGCAATATAGCAGCAACATTCATGGTAGATAAATTGATGACATCTTTAGTAGTTTCAGCATACTTAGTGTCATCACCATCAGTCCCAGATAAGTCAGTGCAGGACTGCATCACTGCAGCCAAACGATATCACTTTGGTCACGTCTCCCTCAGAAGAACGCGTCGTCTTCACTGATTTCGAACCTTGTTTTTCTCTCCCTGCAAACATAATAATTATACTTCTGAGTCCAACAAACAGTCATTGTACACACAGTAGACATCATAAATGGCTACCTTGCTTTAATTACAGCCAAAAAACTCACTTTTAATGTTTACTTATTCAAATAATTTACTGGCTCTTATACATTTACCAATGCACTGTAATCGATTTATAAATGCTGTTATAATACCAGATACATTGACTGAGGAAATTGTATACACTTTGTGGGGTACAGTGTTTGGCTATGGGACTGGAGGTATGATAAACCCCCTAATATTTAGGGATTTTTTTTCAGAATCTGAATGTGTCAATTTTGGTGAGCCATGAAGGGGCAGTATATCATATGACATGATGAGACAGGGTGACAACACAGCACTGAAACTCCAACCAATAGTCTTCAACATCCCCCACCCCCTGATTTTCTGATATCATGATCTAAGATAGCGTGACTGTGGAATGGTACTGAAAAGGTGATAATGCAGAACATTTGTTTCAACATCATTGCCCTTGAATTTCTCACGTAGACCACCAACATTAATGTTGTTCCAGTGACAACGCTGGATCTGAGTACAACGACAGTGCTGGGTCTGAGTACAACGACAGTGCTGGGTCTGAGTACAACGACAGTGCTGGGTCTGAGTACAATGACAGTGCTGGGTTTGAGTACAACAACAGTGCTGGGTCTGAGTACAAAGACAGTGCTGGGTCTGAGTACAAAGACAGCGCTGGGTCTGAGTACAACAACAGTGCTGGGTCTGAGTATAACAACAGTGCTGGGTCTGAGTACAACGACAGTGCTGGGTCTGAGTACAAAGACAGTGCTGGGTCTGAGTACAAAGACAGCGCTGGGTCTGAGTACAACGACAGTGCTGGGTCTGAGTAAAGACAGTGCTGGGTCTGAGTACAACGACAGTGCTGGGTCTGAGTACAACAACAGTGCTGGGTCTGAGTACAAAGACAGTGCTGGGTCTGAGTACAACGACAGTGCTGGGTCTGAGTACAACGACAGTGCTGGGTCTGAGTACAACGACAGTGCTGGGTCTGAGTACAAAGACAGTGCTGGGTCTGAGTACAACGACAGTGCTGGGTCTGAGTACAACGACAGTGCTGGGTCTGAGTACAACGACAGTGCTGGGTCTGAGTATAACAACAGTGCTGGGTCTGAGTACAATAACAGTGCTGGGTCTGAGTATAACAACAGTGCTGGGTCTGAGTACAACGACAGTGCTGGGTCTGAGTACAAAGACAGTGCTGGGTCTGAGTACAACGACAGTGCTGGGTCTGAGTACAAAGACAGTGCTGGGTCTGAGTACAAAGACAGTGCTGGGTCTGAGTACAAAGACAGTGCTGGGTCTGAGTACAAAGACAGTGCTGGGTCTGAGTACAAAGACAGTGCTGGGTCTGAGTACAAAGACAGTGCTGGGTCTGAGTACAAAGACAGTGCTGGGTCTGAGTACAAAGACAGTGCTGGGTCTGAGTACAAAGACAGTGCTGGGTCTGAGTACAAAGACAGTGCTGGGTCTGAGTACAAAGACAGTGCTGGGCCTGAGTACAAAGACAGTGCTGGGTCTGAGTACAAAGACAGTGCTGGGTCTGAGTACAAAGACAGTGCTGGGTCTGAGTACAAAGACAGTGCTGGGTCTGAGTACAAAAACAGTGCTGGGTCTGAGTATAACAACAGTGCTGGGTCTGAGTACAAAGACAGTGCTGGGTCTGAGTACAAAGACAGTGCTGGGCCTGAGTACAAAGACAGTGCTGGGTCTGAGTACAAAGACAGTGCTGGGTCTGAGTACAACGACAGTGCTGGGTCTGAGTACAACGACAGTGCTGGGTCTGAGTACAACGACAGTGCTGGGTCTGAGTACAACGACAGTGCTGGGTCTGAGTACAAAGACAGTGCTGGGTCTGAGTACAACGACAGTGCTGGGTCTGAGTACAATGACAGCGCTGGGTCTGAGTATAACAACAGTGCTGGGTCTGAGTACAATGACAGTGCTGGGTCTGAGTATAACAACAGTGCTGGGTCTGAGTACAATAACAGTGCTGGGTCTGAGTACAACGACAGTGCTGGGTCTGAGTACAATGACAGTGCTGGGTCTGAGTACAACAACAGTGCTGGGTCTGAGTACAAAGACAGTGCTGGGTCTGAGTATAACAACAGTGCTGGGTCTGAGTACAATAACAGTGCTGGGTCTGAGTATAACAACAGTGCTGGGTCTGAGTACAACGACAGTGCTGGGTCTGAGTATAACAACAGTGCTGGGTCTGAGTACAACAACAGTGCTGGGTCTGAGTACAAAGACAGTGCTGGGTCTGAGTATAACAACAGTGCTGGGTCTGAGTACAATGACAGTGCTGGGTCTGAGTACAAAGACAGTGCTGGGTCTGAGTACAAAGACAGTGCTGGGTCTGAGTATAACAACAGTGCTGGGTCTGAGTACAACGACAGTGCTGGGTCTGAGTATAACAACAGTGCTGGGTCTGAGTACAAAGACAGTGCTGGGTCTGAGTACAACGACAGTGCTGGGTCTGAGTACAACAACAGTGCTGGGTCTGAGTACAATGACAGTGCTGGGTCTGAGTACAAAGACAGTGCTGGGTCTGAGTACAACGACAGTGCTGGGTCTGAGTACAACGACAGTGCTGGGTCTGAGTATAACAACAGTGCTGGGTCTGAGTACAACGACAGTGCTGGGTCTGAGTATAACAACAGTGCTGGGTCTGAGTACAAAGACAGTGCTGGGTCTGAGTACAACGACAGTGCTGGGTCTGAGTACAACAACAGTGCTGGGTCTGAGTACAATGACAGTGCTGGGTCTGAGTATAACAACAGTGCTGGGTCTGAGTACAACGACAGTGCTGGGTCTGAGTACAATAACAGTGCTGGGTCTGAGTATAACAACAGTGCTGGGTCTGAGTACAATAACAGTGCTGGGTCTGAGTATAACAACAGTGCTGGGTCTGAGTACAAAGACAGTGCTGGGTCTGAGTACAACGACAGTGCTGGGTCTGAGTACAACAACAGTGCTGGGTCTGAGTACAATGACAGTGCTGGGTCTGAGTATAACAACAGTGCTGGGTCTGAGTACAACGACAGTGCTGGGTCTGAGTACAACGACAGTGCTGGGTCTGAGTACAACGACAGTGCTGGGTCTGAGTACAATGACAGTGCTGGGTCTGAGTATAACAACAGTGCTGGGTCTGAGTACAATAACAGTGCTGGGTCTGAGTATAACAACAGTGCTGGGTCTGAGTACAAAGACAGTGCTGGGTCTGAGTACAACAACAGTGCTGGGTCTGAGTACAATGACAGTGCTGGGTCTGAGTATAACAACAGTGCTGGGTCTGAGTACAAAGACAGTGCTGGGTCTGAGTACAAAGACAGTGCTGGGTCTGAGTACAACGACAGTGCTGGGTCTGAGTATAACAACAGTGCTGGGTCTGAGTACAAAGACAGTGCTGGGTCTGAGTACAAAGACAGTGCTGGGTCTGAGTACAACGACAGTGCTGGGTCTGAGTACAATGACAGTGCTGGGTCTGAGTACAATGACAGTGCTGGGTCTGAGTACAAAGACAGTGCTGGGTCTGAGTACAACGACAGTGCTGGGTCTGAGTACAACAACAGTGCTGGGTCTGAGTACAAAGACAGTGCTGGGTCTGAGTACAAAGACAGTGCTGGGTCTGAGTACAACGACAGTGCTGGGTCTGAGTACAACAACAGTGCTGGGTCTGAGTACAAAGACAGTGCTGGGTCTGAGTACAAAGACAGTGCTGGGTCTGAGTACAACGACAGTGCTGGGTCTGAGTACAAAGACAGTGCTGGGTCTGAGTACAATGACAGTGCTGGGTCTGAGTACAAAGACAGTGCTGGGTCTGAGTACAATGACAGTGCTGGGTCTGAGTACAAAGACAGTGCTGGGTCTGAGTACAAAGACAGTGCTGGGTCTGAGTACAAAGACAGTGCTGGGTCTGAGTACAACGACAGTGCTGGGTCTGAGTACAAAGACAGTGCTGGGTCTGAGTACAACGACAGTGCTGGGTCTGAGTATAACAACAGTGCTGGGTCTGAGTACAACAACAGTGCTGGGTCTGAGTACAAAGACAGTGCTGGGTCTGAGTACAACGACAGTGCTGGGTCTGAGTATAACAACAGTGCTGGGTCTGAGTACAACGACAGTGCTGGGTCTGAGTACAACAACAGTGCTGGGTCTGAGTACAAAGACAGTGCTGGGTCTGAGTACAACAACAGTGCTGGGTCTGAGTACAACGACAGTGCTGGGTCTGAGTACAACAACAGTGCTGGGTCTGAGTACAAAGACAGTGCTGGGTCTGAGTACAACGACAGTGCTGGGTCTGAGTATAACAACAGTGCTGGGTCTGAGTACAAAGACAGTGCTGGGTCTGAGTACAACGACAGTGCTGGGTCTGAGTATAACAACAGTGCTGGGTCTGAGTACAACAACAGTGCTGGGTCTGAGTACAAAGACAGTGCTGGGTCTGAGTATAACAACAGTGCTGGGTCTGAGTACAACAACAGTGCTGGGTCTGAGTACAAAGACAGTGCTGGGTCTGAGTATAACAACAGTGCTGGGTCTGAGTACAACAACAGTGCTGGGTCTGAGTACAAAGACAGTGCTGGGTCTGAGTATAACAACAGTGCTGGGTCTGAGTACAAAGACAGTGCTGGGTCTGAGTACAACGACAGTGCTGGGTCTGAGTATAACAACAGTGCTGGGTCTGAGTACAAAGACAGTGCTGGGTCTGAGTACAACGACAGTGCTGGGTCTGAGTATAACAACAGTGCTGGGTCTGAGTACAACAACAGTGCTGGGTCTGAGTACAAAGACAGTGCTGGGTCTGAGTACAAAGACAGTGCTGGGTCTGAGTACAAAGACAGTGCTGGGTCTGAGTACAACGACAGTGCTGGGTCTGAGTATAACAACAGTGCTGGGTCTGAGTACAAAGACAGTGCTGGGTCTGAGTACAACGACAGTGCTGGGTCTGAGTACAACGACAGTGCTGGGTCTGAGTACAACAACAGTGCTGGGTCTGAGTACAACGACAGTGCTGGGTCTGAACAACAGTGCTGGGTCTGAGTACAAAGACAGTGCTGGGTCTGAGTACAAAGACAGTGCTGGGTCTGAGTACAACGACAGTGCTGGGTCTGAGTACAATGACAGTGCTGGGTCTGAGTACAAAGACAGTGCTGGGTCTGAGTACAACGACAGTGCTGGGTCTGAGTACAATGACAGCGCTGGGTCTGAGTACAAACAACAGTGCTGGGTCTGAGTACAACGACAGTGCTGGGTCTGAGTATAACAACAGTGCTGGGTCTGAGTACAACGACAGTGCTGGGTCTGAGTACAAAGACAGTGCTGGGTCTGAGTATAACGACAGTGCTGGGTCTGAGTACAACGACAGTGCTGGGTCTGAGTACAATGACAGCGCTGGGTCTGAGTACAACGACAGTGCTGGGTCTGAGTACAATGACAGCGCTGGGTCTGAGTACAACAACAGTGCTGGGTCTGAGTACAATGACAGTGCTGGGTCTGAGTACAAAGACAGTGCTGGGTCTGAGTACAACGACAGTGCTGGGTCTGAGTACAACGACAGTGCTGGGTCTGAGTACAATGACAGTGCTGGGTCTGAGTACAATGACAGTGCTGGGTCTGAGTACAAAGACAGTGCTGGGTCTGAGTACAATGACAGCGCTGGGTCTGAGTATAACAACAGTGCTGGGTCTGAGTACAATGACAGTGCTGGGTCTGAGTATAACAACAGTGCTGGGTCTGAGTACAATAACAGTGCTGGGTCTGAGTACAACAACAGTGCTGGGTCTGAGTACAACGACAGTGCTGGGTCTGAGTACAAAGACAGTGCTGGGTCTGAGTATAACAACAGTGCTGGGTCTGAGTACAATGACAGTGCTGGGTCTGAGTATAACAACAGTGCTGGGTCTGAGTACAACAACAGTGCTGGGTCTGAGTACAATGACAGTGCTGGGTCTGAGTATAACAACAGTGCTGGGTCTGAGTACAAAGACAGTGCTGGGTCTGAGTACAATAACAGTGCTGGGTCTGAGTATAACAACAGTGCTGGGTCTGAGTACAACGACAGTGCTGGGTCTGAGTATAACAACAGTGCTGGGTCTGAGTACAAAGACAGTGCTGGGTCTGAGTACAACGACAGTGCTGGGTCTGAGTACAACAACAGTGCTGGGTCTGAGTACAATGACAGTGCTGGGTCTGAGTATAACAACAGTGCTGGGTCTGAGTACAAAGACAGTGCTGGGTCTGAGTACAACGACAGTGCTGGGTCTGAGTACAATAACAGTGCTGGGTCTGAGTATAACAACAGTGCTGGGTCTGAGTACAACGACAGTGCTGGGTCTGAGTATAACAACAGTGCTGGGTCTGAGTACAAAGACAGTGCTGGGTCTGAGTACAACGACAGTGCTGGGTCTGAGTACAACAACAGTGCTGGGTCTGAGTACAATGACAGTGCTGGGTCTGAGTATAACAACAGTGCTGGGTCTGAGTACAAAGACAGTGCTGGGTCTGATGCTACTTGACAGTGCTGGGTCTGACAACAACAGTGCTGGGTCTGAGTACAATGACAGTGCTGGGTCTGAGTACAACAACAGTGCTGGGTCTGAGTACAACGACAGTGCTGGGTCTGAGTACAATAACAGTGCTGGGTCTGAGTATAACAACAGTGCTGGGTCTGAGTACAATAACAGTGCTGGGTCTGAGTATAACAACAGTGCTGGGTCTGAGTAAAGACAGTGCTGGGTCTGAGTACAACGACAGTGCTGGGTCTGAGTACAACAACAGTGCTGGGTCTGAGTACAACAACAGTGCTGGGTCTGAGTATAACAACAGTGCTGGGTCTGAGTACAAAGACAGTGCTGGGTCTGAGTACAACGACAGTGCTGGGTCTGAGTATAACAACAGTGCTGGGTCTGAGTACAATAACAGTGCTGGGTCTGAGTATAACAACAGTGCTGGGTCTGAGTACAAAGACAGTGCTGGGTCTGAGTACAACAACAGTGCTGGGTCTGAGTACAATGACAGTGCTGGGTCTGAGTATAACAACAGTGCTGGGTCTGAGTACAAAGACAGTGCTGGGTCTGAGTACAAAGACAGTGCTGGGTCTGAGTACAACGACAGTGCTGGGTCTGAGTATAACAACAGTGCTGGGTCTGAGTACAAAGACAGTGCTGGGTCTGAGTACAATGACAGTGCTGGGTCTGAGTATAACAACAGTGCTGGGTCTGAGTACAAAGACAGTGCTGGGTCTGAGTACAACGACAGTGCTGGGTCTGAGTACAATGACAGCGCTGGGTCTGAGTACAAAGACAGTGCTGGGTCTGAGTACAACGACAGTGCTGGGTCTGAGTATAACAACAGTGCTGGGTCTGAGTACAATGACAGTGCTGGGTCTGAGTACAAAGACAGTGCTGGGTCTGAGTACAACGACAGTGCTGGGTCTGAGTACAACGACAGTGCTGGAGTACAAAGACAGTGCTGGGTCTGAGTACAACGACAGTGCTGGGTCTGAGTACAATGACAGTGCTGGGTCTGAGTACAACAACAGTGCTGGGTCTGAGTACAATGACAGTGCTGGGTCTGAGTACAAAGACAGTGCTGGGTCTGAGTACAACGACAGTGCTGGGTCTGAGTACAACGACAGTGCTGGGTCTGAGTACAATGACAGTGCTGGGTCTGAGTACAATGACAGTGCTGGGTCTGAGTACAAAGACAGTGCTGGGTCTGAGTACAATGACAGTGCTGGGTCTGAGTATAACAACAGTGCTGGGTCTGAGTACAATGACAGTGCTGGGTCTGAGTATAACAACAGTGCTGGGTCTGAGTACAATAACAGTGCTGGGTCTGAGTATAACAACAGTGCTGGGTCTGAGTACAACGACAGTGCTGGGTCTGAGTACAAAGACAGTGCTGGGTCTGAGTATAACAACAGTGCTGGGTCTGAGTACAATGACAGTGCTGGGTCTGAGTATAACAACAGTGCTGGGTCTGAGTACAACAACAGTGCTGGGTCTGAGTACAATGACAGTGCTGGGTCTGAGTATAACAACAGTGCTGGGTCTGAGTACAAAGACAGTGCTGGGTCTGAGTACAAAGACAGTGCTGGGTCTGAGTACAACAACAGTGCTGGGTCTGAGTACAACGACAGTGCTGGGTCTGAGTATAACAACAGTGCTGGGTCTGAGTACAAAGACAGTGCTGGGTCTGAGTACAACGACAGTGCTGGGTCTGAGTACAACAACAGTGCTGGGTCTGAGTACAATGACAGTGCTGGGTCTGAGTATAACAACAGTGCTGGGTCTGAGTACAAAGACAGTGCTGGGGTCTGAGTACAACGACAGTGCTGGGTCTGAGTACAATAACAGTGCTGGGTCTGAGTATAACAACAGTGCTGGGTCTGAGTACAACGACAGTGCTGGGTCTGAGTATAACAACAGTGCTGGGTCTGAGTACAAAGACAGTGCTGGGTCTGAGTACAACGACAGTGCTGGGTCTGAGTACAACAACAGTGCTGGGTCTGAGTACAATGACAGTGCTGGGTCTGAGTATAACAACAGTGCTGGGTCTGAGTACAAAGACAGTGCTGGGTCTGAGTACAACGACAGTGCTGGGTCTGAGTACAACAACAGTGCTGGGTCTGAGTACAATGACAGTGCTGGGTCTGAGTATAACAACAGTGCTGGGTCTGAGTACAACGACAGTGCTGGGTCTGAGTACAATAACAGTGCTGGGTCTGAGTATAACAACAGTGCTGGGTCTGAGTACAATAACAGTGCTGGGTCTGAGTATAACAACAGTGCTGGGTCTGAGTACAAAGACAGTGCTGGGTCTGAGTACAACGACAGTGCTGGGTCTGAGTACAACAACAGTGCTGGGTCTGAGTACAATGACAGTGCTGGGTCTGAGTATAACAACAGTGCTGGGTCTGAGTACAACGACAGTGCTGGGTCTGAGTACAACGACAGTGCTGGGTCTGAGTATAACAACAGTGCTGGGTCTGAGTACAATAACAGTGCTGGGTCTGAGTATAACAACAGTGCTGGGTCTGACTGAGTACAAAGACAGTGCTGGGTCTGAGTACAACAACAGTGCTGGGTCTGAGTACAACGACAGTGCTGGGTCTGAGTATAACAACAGTGCTGGGTCTGAGTACAAAGACAGTGCTGGGTCTGAGTACAAAGACAGTGCTGGGTCTGAGTACAACGACAGTGCTGGGTCTGAGTACAACAACAGTGCTGGGTCTGAGTACAAAGACAGTGCTGGGTCTGAGTACAATGACAGTGCTGGGTCTGAGTATAACAACAGTGCTGGGTCTGAGTACAAAGACAGTTGGGTCTGAGTACAACGACAGTGCTGGGTCTGAGTACAAAGACAGTGCTGGGTCTGAGTACAACAACAGTGCTGGGTCTGAGTACAAAGACAGTGCTGGGTCTGAGTACAACGACAGTGCTGGGTCTGAGTACAACAACAGTGCTGGGTCTGAGTACAAAGACAGTG
Source organism: Ridgeia piscesae (assembly GCA_025642075.2). Classification (NCBI taxonomy): domain Eukaryota; kingdom Metazoa; phylum Annelida; class Polychaeta; order Sabellida; family Siboglinidae; genus Ridgeia; species Ridgeia piscesae. Next base: position 59,701 of record JAODUO010000270.1, read on the forward strand.
CTGGGTCTGAGTACAACGACAGTGCTGGGTCTGAGTACAACAACAGTGCTGGGTCTGAGTACAAAGACAGTGCTGGGTCTGAGTACAAAGACAGTGCTGGGTCTGAGTACAAAGACAGTGCTGGGTCTGAGTACAAAGACAGTGCTGGGTCTGAGTATAACAACAGTGCTGGGTCTGAGTACAATGACAGTGCTGGGTCTGAGTACAACAACAGTGCTGGGTCTGAGTACAATGACAGTGCTGGGTCTGAGTACAAAGACAGTGCTGGGTCTGAGTACAAAGACAGTGCTGGGTCTGAGTACAACGACAGTGCTGGGTCTGAGTACAATGACAGCGCTGGGTCTGAGTACAACGACAGTGCTGGGTCTGAGTACAATGACAGCGCTGGGTCTGAGTACAACAACAGTGCTGGGTCTGAGTACAATGACAGTGCTGGGTCTGAGTACAAAGACAGTGCTGGGTCTGAGTACAACGACAGTGCTGGGTCTGAGTACAACGACAGTGCTGGGTCTGAGTACAATGACAGTGCTGGGTCTGAGTACAATGACAGTGCTGGGTCTGAGTACAAAGACAGTGCTGGGTCTGAGTACAATGACAGTGCTGGGTCTGAGTATAACAACAGTGCTGGGTCTGAGTACAATGACAGTGCTGGGTCTGAGTATAACAACAGTGCTGGGTCTGAGTACAATGACAGTGCTGGGTCTGAGTACAAAGACAGTGCTGGGTCTGAGTACAAAGACAGTGCTGGGTCTGAGTATAACAACAGTGCTGGGTCTGAGTACAACGACAGTGCTGGGTCTGAGTACAAAGACAGTGCTGGGTCTGAGTATAACAACAGTGCTGGGTCTGAGTACAATGACAGTGCTGGGTCTGAGTATAACAACAGTGCTGGGTCTGAGTACAACAACAGTGCTGGGTCTGAGTACAATGACAGTGCTGGGTCTGAGTATAACAACAGTGCTGGGTCTGAGTACAAAGACAGTGCTGGGTCTGAGTACAATGACAGTGCTGGGTCTGAGTATAACAACAGTGCTGGGTCTGAGTACAAAGACAGTGCTGGGTCTGAGTACAACGACAGTGCTGGGTCTGAGTATAACAACAGTGCTGGGTCTGAGTACAATAACAGTGCTGGGTCTGAGTATAACAACAGTGCTGGGTCTGAGTACAAAGACAGTGCTGGGTCTGAGTACAACAACAGTGCTGGGTCTGAGTACAATGACAGTGCTGGGTCTGAGTATAACAACAGTGCTGGGTCTGAGTACAAAGACAGTGCTGGGTCTGAGTACAAAGACAGTGCTGGGTCTGAGTACAACGACAGTGCTGGGTCTGAGTATAACAACAGTGCTGGGTCTGAGTACAAAGACAGTGCTGGGTCTGAGTACAATGACAGTGCTGGGTCTGAGTATAACAACAGTGCTGGGTCTGAGTACAAAGACAGTGCTGGGTCTGAGTACAACGACAGTGCTGGGTCTGAGTACAAAGACAGTGCTGGGTCTGAGTACAACGACAGTGCTGGGTCTGAGTATAACAACAGTGCTGGGTCTGAGTACAAAGACAGTGCTGGGTCTGAGTACAACGACAGTGCTGGGTCTGAGTACAACAACAGTGCTGGGTCTGAGTACAAAGACAGTGCTGGGTCTGAGTACAACGACAGTGCTGGGTCTGAGTATAACAACAGTGCTGGGTCTGAGTACAAAGACAGTGCTGGGTCTGAGTACAAAGACAGTGCTGGGTCTGAGTACAAAGACAGTGCTGGGTCTGAGTACAATGACAGTGCTGGGTCTGAGTATAACAACAGTGCTGGGTCTGAGTACAATGACAGTGCTGGGTCTGAGTACAACAACAGTGCTGGGTCTGAGTACAATGACAGTGCTGGGTCTGAGTAAAAAGACAGTGCTGGGTCTGAGTACAAAGACAGTGCTGGGTCTGAGTACAACGACAGTGCTGGGTCTGAGTACAATGACAGCGCTGGGTCTGAGTACAACGACAGTGCTGGGTCTGAGTACAATGACAGCGCTGGGTCTGAGTACAACAACAGTGCTGGGTCTGAGTACAATGACAGTGCTGGGTCTGAGTACAAAGACAGTGCTGGGTCTGAGTACAACGACAGTGCTGGGTCTGAGTACAACGACAGTGCTGGGTCTGAGTACAATGACAGTGCTGGGTCTGAGTACAATGACAGTGCTGGGTCTGAGTATAACAACAGTGCTGGGTCTGAGTACAATAACAGTGCTGGGTCTGAGTATAACAACAGTGCTGGGTCTGAGTACAAAGACAGTGCTGGGTCTGAGTACAATGACAGTGCTGGGTCTGAGTATAACAACAGTGCTGGGTCTGAGTACAATGACAGTGCTGGGTCTGAGTATAACAACAGTGCTGGGTCTGAGTACAATAACAGTGCTGGGTCTGAGTATAACAACAGTGCTGGGTCTGAGTACAACGACAGTGCTGGGTCTGAGTACAAAGACAGTGCTGGGTCTGAGTATAACAACAGTGCTGGGTCTGAGTACAATGACAGTGCTGGGTCTGAGTATAACAACAGTGCTGGGTCTGAGTACAACAACAGTGCTGGGTCTGAGTACAATGACAGTGCTGGGTCTGAGTATAACAACAGTGCTGGGTCTGAGTACAAAGACAGTGCTGGGTCTGAGTACAATGACAGTGCTGGGTCTGAGTATAACAACAGTGCTGGGTCTGAGTACAAAGACAGTGCTGGGTCTGAGTATAACAACAGTGCTGGGTCTGAGTACAACAACAGTGCTGGGTCTGAGTACAATAACAGTGCTGGGTCTGAGTATAACAACAGTGCTGGGTCTGAGTACAACGACAGTGCTGGGTCTGAGTACAATAACAGTGCTGGGTCTGAGTATAACAACAGTGCTGGGTCTGAGTACAACGACAGTGCTGGGTCTGAGTATAACAACAGTGCTGGGTCTGAGTACAAAGACAGTGCTGGGTCTGAGTACAACGACAGTGCTGGGTCTGAGTACAACAACAGTGCTGGGTCTGAGTACAATGACAGTGCTGGGTCTGAGTATAACAACAGTGCTGGGTCTGAGTACAAAGACAGTGCTGGGTCTGAGTACAACGACAGTGCTGGGTCTGAGTACAACAACAGTGCTGGGTCTGAGTACAATGACAGTGCTGGGTCTGAGTATAACAACAGTGCTGGGTCTGAGTACAACGACAGTGCTGGGTCTGAGTACAATAACAGTGCTGGGTCTGAGTATAACAACAGTGCTGGGTCTGAGTACAATAACAGTGCTGGGTCTGAGTATAACAACAGTGCTGGGTCTGAGTACAAAGACAGTGCTGGGTCTGAGTACAACGACAGTGCTGGGTCTGAGTACAACAACAGTGCTGGGTCTGAGTACAATGACAGTGCTGGGTCTGAGTATAACAACAGTGCTGGGTCTGAGTACAACGACAGTGCTGGGTCTGAGTACAACGACAGTGCTGGGTCTGAGTATAACAACAGTGCTGGGTCTGAGTACAATAACAGTGCTGGGTCTGAGTATAACAACAGTGCTGGGTCTGAGTACAAAGACAGTGCTGGGTCTGAGTACAACAACAGTGCTGGGTCTGAGTACAATGACAGTGCTGGGTCTGAGTATAACAACAGTGCTGGGTCTGAGTACAAAGACAGTGCTGGGTCTGAGTACAAAGACAGTGCTGGGTCTGAGTACAACGACAGTGCTGGGTCTGAGTATAACAACAGTGCTGGGTCTGAGTACAAAGACAGTGCTGGGTCTGAGTACAATGACAGTGCTGGGTCTGAGTATAACAACAGTGCTGGGTCTGAGTACAAAGACAGTGCTGGGTCTGAGTACAACGACAGTGCTGGGTCTGAGTACAAAGACAGTGCTGGGTCTGAGTACAACAACAGTGCTGGGTCTGAGTACAAAGACAGTGCTGGGTCTGAGTACAACGACAGTGCTGGGTCTGAGTACAACAACAGTGCTGGGTCTGAGTACAAAGACAGTGCTGGGTCTGAGTACAACGACAGTGCTGGGTCTGAGTATAACAACAGTGCTGGGTCTGAGTACAAAGACAGTGCTGGGTCTGAGTACAAAGACAGTGCTGGGTCTGAGTACAAAGACAGTGCTGGGTCTGAGTACAATGACAGTGCTGGGTCTGAGTATAACAACAGTGCTGGGTCTGAGTACAATGACAGTGCTGGGTCTGAGTACAACAACAGTGCTGGGTCTGAGTACAATGACAGTGCTGGGTCTGAGTACAAAGACAGTGCTGGGTCTGAGTACAAAGACAGTGCTGGGTCTGAGTACAACGACAGTGCTGGGTCTGAGTACAAAGACAGTGCTGGGTCTGAGTACAATGACAGTGCTGGGTCTGAGTACAACAACAGTGCTGGGTCTGAGTACAATGACAGTGCTGGGTCTGAGTACAAAGACAGTGCTGGGTCTGAGTACAACGACAGTGCTGGGTCTGAGTACAATACAAAGACAGTGCTGGGTCTGAGTACAATGACAGTGCTGGGTCTGAGTACAAAGACAGTGCTGGGTCTGAGTACAACGACAGTGCTGGGTCTGAGTATAACAACAGTGCTGGGTCTGAGTACAAAGACAGTGCTGGGTCTGAGTACAAAGACAGTGCTGGGTCTGAGTACAACGACAGTGCTGGGTCTGAGTATAACAACAGTGCTGGGTCTGAGTACAACAACAGTGCTGGGTCTGAGTACAACGACAGTGCTGGGTCTGAGTATAACAACAGTGCTGGGTCTGAGTACAAAGACAGTGCTGGGTCTGAGTACAACGACAGTGCTGGGTCTGAGTATAACAACAGTGCTGGGTCTGAGTACAAAGACAGTGCTGGGTCTGAGTACAACGACAGTGCTGGGTCTGAGTATAACAACAGTGCTGGGTCTGAGTACAACAACAGTGCTGGGTCTGAGTACAAAGACAGTGCTGGGTCTGAGTACAACGACAGTGCTGGGTCTGAGTACAAAGACAGTGCTGGGTCTGAGTACAAAGACAGTGCTGGGTCTGAGTACAAAGACAGTGCTGGGTCTGAGTACAAAGACAGTGCTGGGTCTGAGTACAACGACAGTGCTGGGTCTGAGTACAACAACAGTGCTGGGTCTGAGTACAAAGACAGTGCTGGGTCTGAGTACAACGACAGTGCTGGGTCTGAGTACAACGACAGTGCTGGGTCTGAGTACAACAACAGTGCTGGGTCTGAGTATAACGACAGTGCTGGGTCTGAGTACAACAACAGTGCTGGGTCTGAGTACAAAGACAGTGCTGGGTCTGAGTACAAAGACAGTGCTGGGTCTGAGTACAACGACAGTGCTGGGTCTGAGTACAATGACAGCGCTGGGTCTGAGTACAAAGACAGTGCTGGGTCTGAGTACAATGACAGTGCTGGGTCTGAGTACAACAACAGTGCTGGGTCTGAGTACAATGACAGTGCTGGGTCTGAGTACAAAGACAGTGCTGGGTCTGAGTACAACGACAGTGCTGGGTCTGAGTACAATGACAGCGCTGGGTCTGAGTACAACGACAGTGCTGGGTCTGAGTACAAAGACAGTGCTGGGTCTGAGTACAACAACAGTGCTGGGTCTGAGTACAACGACAGTGCTGGGTCTGAGTACAATGACAGCGCTGGGTCTGAGACAGTGCTGGGTCTGAGTACAATGACAGCGCTGGGTCTGAGTACAACGACAGCGCTGGGTCTGAGTACAACGACAGCGCTGGGTCTGAGTAAAATATGTTGCAGTCAAAAAGTTTAAGAACTGTCTGTATATACATTGAAAGAGATTGCCTGGCAAATACCTGATAAAAATCCTACTGATCAATCCATGATTCTGTGCACTAGGTCACTGCGTGTGCCATTAACACGTGGAGTACAGCTATCGTGCTCATGAATATTCGGAAGTAAATTCCCATAAAGAATTTAATCAGTCTTTAGGCAACCATATGTACAAATAACAACTACCGGTATTCTTTCATTCACAACAAAAAGTACGACAGGTTAAATTCAGTTTGGAGGAACATGTTAGCTCAACTACTAACACAACTACTAGCATAACTAATAGCATAACCACATTCTAATCAACATGTGCTTGACTTTGACTGACCTTGAGCACTGTTGGCAGTTGTTCAAGTGCCATCTGGTATGTGTCAAGTAATGCCTTCAACTGCGACCGCTTGAATTTCAGCTCTGTTATGTTCACTTTCCCTGCTTTCTTTGTCATTTGCTTGAAGTGGTAAATCTGAAGGAAGATATTATTTCAAGTACGACAGACAGATGGACAGATGGATGTGCAGACATTTAGACAGATAACATAACAAGATTGACTAAATGTCCGCTACACGTTTGCTCTTCATTTTGTTAAAATCACCTGACAATTTATTTAATTCTTATTCAAGAGTCAATTTAACTGATTTTAAAACTGGAATATACACAATACAAACACATGTTGCCGTGTCGATGTTGTTGAGTTTCCTTATCCTTTTAGGTAAAGCACTTTCTTTAATCAAATGACCGTGACAATTTTCTAAAAATAATGAATTATTCAAGAATTCTATATTTGAACATCAAAGAATCAGATTCTCGATGGGTTTAAATAAACCAGTTGAAGATCTTTTTGCATTCAACCAAACAATTTCAACATTTTGAAGGTTTTGCAGTGGATACCCATTGGCACTAGTACACGGTAGTTGAAGGATGCCACTGAAAGAGTAGACAAACATGTTTTTGTTCACTGCTGGGTGAGTTTCAACACCAACACACCTCTTTCTTCTCTAGAAGTGTCACTGTTGTTCCGGCCCGCCCGGCCCGGGCTGTCCGTCCAATCCTGTGGATGTACGTCTTGAGGAATGGGGGGAAGTCATATGACACAACGTACTGGACATTCTCTATGTCCATTCCACGAGCCATCGCATCGGAGCAGATCAAACTGCACATGGAAAATACACAAATACAATTATAATGTATGTCATTAATAAAAGAGTTATTTGCAGTAACTGTCTTCTGCATTCAGGTGATTTATTTTGTGAAACATAATGAATGGCTTGGCGTGTCTAATATTTAGAATGTCTTGATGTCTGTTGTATATATTTGGAACATGGAGTGAAGTGTCAGCTTGCATACTTTATGGAGATGAGGTTTTGTACTTCCCTTAGGGTAACTGCAGTCACACAGACTCGAGAATGTCAGCTCTTTTTGAAAGTAAAACCTTTGAAAAGTGGTTGATGTTGTGTTTATGTATTATATATATATATACTATATATATATATATATATATATATATATATATATATATATATATATCTAATGCTTTGAGTGTTATATATTGGCTGGGGTCAAAGTACCAGTATATATTAAGTATATATATATATATATATATATATATATATATATATATATATATAATACATACTGTAGATATATACTGGTACTTTGACCCCAGCCAACTAATAACACAGGTCACAAGGCCATTTAGGTTACACCATTATCTTATAAAGTGAACCACAATATCAATTTTCAATGACAATGACAATGACAATGACAATGACAATGACAATAAATGACAATGACAATGACATATAAATGACAATGACAATGACAATGACAATGACAATGACTTCTGTTAGACGGTGAAAAGAAGTGTGTAACTTGACAAACTTGTCACGACCATTCAGGATTCATATTAAGGATATTTTAGACAGCCAAGCTTTGTAGAAGCTCCTTATCGCAGAAACGACGTGGACAGGAAGGGTCACATGAGTGAAAAACTCCATCAGTCGGGATGACGTTGAAATTAGTGTTCCTTTTACATATTTCATATACAGTATTCCTAATAACTTGTAAAAGAAGAGTCCCAGTTTTACAGTTTCTGATATTGATAATATACCTAAGAAATTCTTATCAAACAACATAAGCTACATAAAAATAAGACGACTGAGCTTCTTAGACAAAGAACACGCAGTGACAGAATGACAAAGTGACAACAATTACCTACATGTCAAGTGACAGAATGACAATGTGACAACAATTACCTACATGTCAAGTGATCAAGGGACAACATACCTAAGAAGTGCAAAATGCAATGACAACAATTACTACATAACAAATGACAATGTGACAAAAACACGTCAGTGCAGAATGACAATGTGACAACAATTACCTACATGTCAAGTGCAGAATGACAATGTGACAACAACTACCTATATGTCAAGTGCAGAATGACAATGTGACAACAATTACCTACATGTCAAGTGCAGAATGACAATGTGACAACAATTACTACATGTCAAGTGCAGAATGACAATGTGACAACAATTACCTACATGTCAAGTGACAGAATGACAATGTGACAACAATTACTACATGTCAAGTGCAGAATGACAATGTGACAACAATTACCTACATGTCAAGTGACAGAATGACAATGTGACAACAATTACCTACATGTCAAGTGACAGAATGACAATGTGACAACAATTACCTACATGTCAAGTGACAGAATGACAAAGTGACAACTACGTACATGTCAATCTTGCCTGCTGCAAACTGTCGCAGTATACGAGCTCTCTTCATGGCATGTAGATGAGAAGACATTTCTCGCACTTCAAGTCCCCCTGCGAGCTTCAAGAGCCAGAATAACCTACAATGTATGCATACCTGGTCACATTCAAGTTAATATACATACCGGATATATACATAGATAGATACATACATATATATATATATATAACATTTTATGTAATATTTATATTATATATATAATATACATATTATATATATATATATATATATATAATATATATATATATATATATATATATATATATAACACACATATATAACACACACACACACACACACTATATAATGCAACTAACTAACTTGCAACTGAGGTTTTCATATGAAAAGTTAAAATGCAGCTTTCGTGAAGACAATTTGCAACAAATATACATGGTGCAAAGTGAGTCTTTATCTAACATTTCTGGATGTTTCTGTAGTGTTTTACCACACCAATGTATACACTGACGTACATTTACATGTTCATATAAAAAATGCTATGTCAAAGAAAGTGCATTATATTTTTTAAACAAGTTAGATCCTGAAAACTTGCAAACTCACTGACAACAATATTACATAAAATGTTATAAATGTTGTGTTAAAGTGTGTTAATATAAAACGTTCTGCAACAATATTCCTTCAATACATTGTAAGAGGAACATACCAATGAGAACCACTTTTCCTTGAATGCGTGAAAGTTCTCGTTTCTTGGATCTTAGCCACAAGCCAAAGTGGGACTTAGGGGATTTCAATCAAGTTTGTTGTGTAATGTGTAACACTGAGAGACAAAGTAAACAGTGTGGACATCAGAAAGGAGCTAGGAGTGAATAGCATCAAAGAGAAAGTCAGAGAAATTAGACTACGCTGATATGGACACATGCAGAGAATGGAAGAAAACAAGGAAGTGAGAGCAGTTGTTGATATGATAGTGCCAGGAAAAAGACCAAGAGGGAGACCAAGGGGGAGATGGATGGATTGCGTCCAAAGGGATATGCTGGAACTGCGGGTCACCCCGGCGGATGCCCAGGACAGAACATTCTGGAAATCAAGAATTTGGGCCGCTGACCCCACCTAGTGGGAAAAAGGCGAAGAAGAAGAATCAAGTTTGTTGTGATCTTTTGTATTATTCTCAATATGGCACAAGTGCATTTGTTGGCCTGGGACTGAGATGCTATACCTGTGAGCAGCTTCAACTGAGTTTGTGAAGCACAACATTCGCCGGAACTTGAGACGATGGGTGAAGTAGAGCATATGCAATGGCTTCTCCCCAGGCGAGCACTGCACAAAATACTCCTGCAGCAGACGATTGAATACATTCACTCAGAGATCATGTAACAATAAACATTGCCTGTTTTCAAAGACTAATATTTAAAAACAATTTAGTCAATATGCCACATTCCTACTTTGCACCAGGGATAAAATTAACATTGAAAAGAAAGATTTGGTATTTGTTCAATCTACAGCATGGACTATTCACTAGTAGCTTGGATTAACTGATATTCAGCACATTTTCTAAATGTATTTCTACATTATAAACAAATGGAAAGATTCAGTCTTGTAATTTGGACTTCTATATCTGTCCTTCATATCACCCTCATAAAATATCACAATGACTACCGAAACATTCAAGAGGTACTGGCATTAGTTGGCGTACCGTCAGTCCTGAAGGTGTAGTATACTTTCCAACAAATTCACCTTTCGTCGTCGTTGCTGTTTGGTCTCCAGACATAGTATCACAGGTTTCATCTGCTACAACAAAGTCCCAATGTTCATTAGACATTCCAAAGTTCAGGTTCATCAGAACGATCAACTAACAATTTGCATTTAGACATTCACAGTTTACATGCATTGAGTATTGCGAAGTATTCTTTGTTGCCTAACTTGTACAAATCACATTTACACTTTAATATATTGACATTACACTCTGTTCATGTTAATGTAAGCATTATGTCTGTTGCATTGCTGACAGCTTGTTTTAGTATTAATAACAATGACAGACGTGTTTGTACAAAAATTCAAACAAACATGCATACAACCAAATACATCAATGCACACATACTCATGTATACACTGTACATATATGTAAAAACAGTCACTTTGTACTGTTTTGAAAACACCTGATCACGTTTTTTTGCAATCATAGAGACAATGAGATAAAGAGACAAAATAGAAGTATTCTAATCATATCGGATATTTATGAAAATATTAATAGAAATCATATCAGATATTTATGAAAATATTAATAGAAATACATTGTTCTCGCATCTGGTTTATAGTGTCGGATGATAAAGTTGTTAAAATATTTTTTATGCCACAAAAATTTACATTTTTATGCCATACTTTATGAATTTAGGTGTTTCATTATTTTGTTTCCCTCTCACCATCGTCAGCTGGTTGTGACGTCGGTGGGTGAGATACAACAGCTGTGAACAGCCGCGGAAGAAACAGATTCAACTGCTGTAGTTTCTCTGGATTCTGAGACAGTGTTGCAGAAAACAGCAACTTTTGCAGCTGACAACAGAAAACAGCAACTTTTGCAGCTGACAACAGAAAACAGCAACTTTTGCAGCTGACAACAGAAAACAGCAACTTTTGCAGCTGACAACAGAAAACAGCAACTTTTGCAGCTGACAACAGAAAACAGCAACTTTTGCAGCTGACAACAGAAAACAGCAACTTTTGCAGCTGACAACAGAAAACAGCAACTTTTGCAGCTGACAACAGAAAACATTCACATTCATTATAACTGTAAACCATTGTACGATTACCAAACAGAAACATAACATAGCAATTACTACTACTACGACTAAATTAACTATGCTGGATTTTCATGAATTGTAGCGAAAACAAATAAAATGCTTCTTCATTTTAACATGGTATCTAAACATGATGACGATCATCATAGTTTATTAATACAGTACCTCAGTTTCATGTACACATTTTACGTGAAAAACAAAAGCTATACGTGGTACATGATATCCTTAACATGTCTCACACTATGAACATTGCATGACCAGTGTATTCAGTTTCAATTGATCAATGCAATAATAGTATACTGCAACTTACGACATTGTCTTAAACACTAACAGGTAATTAATTAACACATAAATTAGGGCTAGTGACATAAAACAATTTGTTCTTACCGGTATTTTCATTTTTGCAATGCTAAAACGTAAAAAATAAAACACATAATGAATCTGCCATAAAATATAACATACGGTACAACATATTACTAATTATACGAATAACAATTAGCTTACATGACATTGCTTTATATTTTTTTATAATTATCTAGTAACTGCTTAACATTTATTTAATAATTGCATCCCACTGTTGCTTCCAAGAAACATAATTAATCCATAAAGAAGATATTTTAGAAGTTGTTACATGTATTTATCATTTCTATAATCGGGTTCTTCATAAAGAGAATCAGCATTATTCAGCTGCATAATAATACAAAAATCCATCAGTCTCACTTGGCTGCAGTCAATGGTCCAGGAGTACTTCGAACAGTGCTATCAATTTCATCAGATAATTGCTGCTCCCCGCTAGGCATCATGTCAGCCTGGTACACAGCCCGTTCCACTTGCATGAGCCAGTCATGTTTGATGTCATCCATCATGCGGTCGGCCTCATCAATCACCTATAAATATGCTCTTTCGATAAAGTATCATCATTTCAATGCATGGTCCATCTACATTTTATTATATCTAGAAACAGTAGCAGTGATCAGTTGCTATGATGGTTTTAATTGCTCAGTTATTTCAGTTCATTAAGAAAAAATTACATAAAAGAATCCCCCATAAATGCACAAGAAATGCATTTCAATGGTTACTGTTAGAAATAAAAATAATTCTGGCTAGACACTACATCACATAGGCATCTTTCTTTGGAATTATACTTGTTTAACATGTGGTATTTATTTGACATGTACACTGTATCTTTACTGGTTGGGAGTGAACCACATATAAGTATTGCGCTTCTGTTCACCCCGTTTCCACCAACACTTGTGGTGACTTGTTCATATGATGAAAATGTTGTATTTATTAATAACGGGATGTGTAATTCTTAATTGTTATGGTTATAAATAAACAAATCACTAACATACTTAGTTATTTACTTAATGGTAAGTTAACAAATGTAAGTATAACAGCAATAGTTTATTATAAGTACATGAAAATTATGCAAAACTTGTTAAACTTGATTAAAAAAATATTCTATCCTCCAATTGTCAGTCACTATCAGTTGACTAACTTGACTCACCAAATAGCGGAGTGAATGCAGGTTAAATCCTTGTGTTCTGCTGATGTGGTCGACCAGTCTGCCAGGGGTTGCCACAATGATATCTACCAGACTCTGGTAGCCATTGGAACTGGGAAAAATATAATAATTAGATATTCCAACACTTTTTTAGTTTTAAACCAGTCCACCAATCAGGTCAAAACTGCACCAATCCACATGACAGAAACAAACAGGTTGTTTGCAAATACAGAGCTTTATAAAAAAAAGTATCAGAAATGTACAAAGGTTGGTACTCACCACTTTCTTACTAGGGCCCGTTGTTCACTAACAAATGCCTTTTGGCCAACAATCAGCCCAACCTAAAAGATACAAATGACACGTCATAGAAAATGTTACTAAATCAGCTTGTTTATGTTATAGTATCTCAATTTTCATTCATGCTAGCAATATCTGGAAGTTGCTAGCCACTCTCCAATTTACATGTCTTTTCTATTTGTAGAAAAGCAAATATATGTAACTGCATAAGTAAACAATACGAGTCCAGTAACTCCAGTGAGATGAATGAATGTAAAATAGAAGAGTGAACCTGGGCACCTATGAGGAGATGCACTTACAGTCTGACATTGCCCCATGGGTTACAGGTAGCATGCTCATTTATAGACCACACAGACCACCTACACATGCAAGAGGAACATTACCAGGTTCAGATATCCTTTTACAATCATAAAGTGATAATGTCGCAATATTAGTAGTAAATATTGCAATCTTACTTCTTAGCATGCTAACTTTTGTGTCTAAAGCATAACATTTAGGTATGGCTAAGTTAGTCAAATCAAGGACATTAAGCATACAAACATTTCAGCAAATAAAAATAATTCTGGCTAGACACTACATCACACCGCACACATTTGAAAGTAATCATGAAAACATTAAATAAATCACCTTACCTTGAGATGTGTGCCTTTGCAGTATGACTGGATTACTTTGTGTACTTGAACGGCAAGTTCTCGGACAGGAAGTACCACTAGCGCCCTCACTTGACAAACCACCCTGTTCTTGAGGGTCTGCAACAAGATAACAAAGGAAGGACTTAAACTGATGTTGTATTTCACACAAATGTCTTTTTACCATGCTGCTTTATTCAAATGCAATCTGGTCCCACATGTTTGCACACATTAGATGAACTGTTTCAAACAGTGCTATATCAAACATTTCCGACATCAGGCTAAAATGATAACACACTTACATATATAGCACATAATTATCCACAAAGTCACATATATGGCAGATATGAGACTTTTGGCTAAAGAAATTTCTGACTTTGAGCAAAATTGGCTAAACAGATTTTAGGACTACATCCAGTAGACTGCTGGATGTGGGCAGTGTCTGAGTCCGCCCTGTCTGTCAATCCACCCACCCACCCGCCCCCCCGCCGGTCCGTCCGTCCGTCCGTAAAGACTAGCAGATGACAGGTAATTACAACTGATAATACTGACTGGACTTAGAGGGTTCATTTGGCCCACATCAACAACTCATTGGCACACCTGGTAGCATAGCTTTATGCAGAGACCTGTCCACCCGTCATTTGGACGGGTAAAAACGAATAGGGACAGACAGAAATATGAGTGGACGGGTGGTGGACGCGTAACAAAATGAAGGAGCAAAAAAGTCCATAGATATTGTTAGTTATGCCTTGAAAGTGAGTGTGTTTGTAGTCCATTTCAGGTCATCAGGCACATTTGAAAGTTTGTAAACTGGCTTACCAGTTAACATCCATGTGTCCTCCAAAACACGTGTGACTGTCAATAATTGTATCCTGCACAAAGCCCTGCCTGGTAGTGACACAAATTGAATCGATCAGTAATAGTTAAATAAATGTCTCAAATGCACTGCTTTGTCATCAACAAATGAAACTGGCTAACAATAACTGTGACTGACATAAATGGCTTCCACACAAGTTATTCACGTGCTAATTGTGGGTGACTTAAAATTATTTCTGGCAAAGGGATTAGCCCAACCTAAATATAACAGTGAATCCTTATTGGTGCTATTGATAACATGTTCAGCTGTTTTACAATTTGTTGGTGAAATATACACTGTAACTCCAGTGCATCATGGGAGTTGGGAGTAAGGCAAACCTGGATGATCGGCAGAGCAAATGCCAGTGTCTTCCCACTTCCCGTTGGTGCTGAGCAGCAGATGTCATTGGGAGGGTAGCACCCTGCCTGCCCTGTCACATGACCCAGGGGCGATTGACTGAGCAGGACAGGTATCAGATGACTTTGTACTGCAACACATCCACAGACAAAATGTATGTTAATCCACCTGACCTTTGCATGGGTGAAGTTTGCTTTAGATGGGTGAATATGATGGGTGAATATACATGTATATATATATATATATATATATATATATATATATATAGTATATATATATATATATATATATATATATATATATATATATATATATATATATATATATATATATATATATATATATATATAATATATATATATATATATATAATAAAACAATATATAAGAATGGAAACTGCATGCTGAGACCTTCACCCAAAGATGGGACACTACAGCAGCTATGATGATGAAGTAGAGCAATAAACATATAATCACCAAAATGTACAGGTCAAGTCAAGAAGAATTGTCAATGAAAAAGATTCAAATTATACTCGTTATCATAATATAACTTTATGTCACCAAAATGTTAACAGTTAACTTGTTAACTTAACACATCATTCGAATTTGTCGTGCACAAAATGCATAATAAAAGTTGTGAAGCCAGGTGGTCATACACAAATAAATACAACAATCTTAATTAATTTAAAAAATGGACACATATGCAACTGTTCTCTCACCTGGGAAGAGATGTGTAATCCCATTATCACGTAGCTGCTGGAGCAGTTCCTCATCCAGGTACGTGACCTCACTCAGTGGCACTTTGTCTGAGCGGATGTCCCCAGCAACAACAGAGGGTTTGGCCAGCCAGTCTGGCAACACTCTATGTACCTGGTCATGTGACATCACAGCTCAGTCAATCAACGATGTCTTACATCATAATGACTGATGAATGCATAATATAACTAAATTAAAGAAATCATATCGCAGCTATATATGAACAAAAACAGGCCCCATAAATCACTGGTGGCTGCTTTGGCAATTGGCCAGCATACAAGGGAAATTAAACAATGGTTCATGACCAAATAGGTCTGGATATGATGGCACCCAAAATCCAGTAAAACTCAAGATAAGTTTGTCCTCAGTTTAGCAAAATTTTACATTTGCAGCAGAATATGGAAAATGCATAGAATTGTTTCAATATTTAGAAGTTAGAATTGCCCCCAAATAAGTTATTTTTTTAACTACTTGGTATTTCCAAATATACAGTGAACATCAAGTGTTTTAGGACCTCACCTTCTGAAGTGACTTTTGTTCAACGTCTCCAATGACAGTGAAACCACCCACTTCAGCATGAGCTTGTCCCTCAGTGATCGTCCCAACGTCCGCATCAAACCCTTTCTTGCTGTCATTCTCTGGTTCATCTTCCTCATCCATGAATTCTTCGTCATCACTGTCCACTGTACTGCCTCTAAGAATAGTTTCCTCATTTGTACCATCGCTACTACCTGCAATTTCTAGACCATTTTTCTTTTCAGTTTTCCTTTTCTTTTTCGGTGAAAGCTCCTTTCTTGATTTCTTCCGTTTTGTTGTGCTCTCTTTTGATGCAGCTGTGTCAATCACAGACATGTTCTCTTTGCTATCCTGGTGTGATTTATGTGCGCTCTTTTTCTTTGATTTAATTCCTGGTGAAGTGTGATCCTGATCGGACTTATCAATTGTGACTTTTGTTGTTGATTCATCTTGAACTTGATGTATTTCTCTGTGATTTTGTTTATTCTGTTCCAATTTTGATTTGTGCAGCTTCTCACGTTTCTTAATGCGGACTTGCTTGTGTAATTTCTTCAGAATGGTGTCGGCATGAGACTGTTTTATTTGAATGCTGCCTTTATCATCCAACTCTTCTTCATCATCACCCATGTACCTGCAAAATAATTAGCACACAATGTCAGTTCACCGTATTACAATTTTTTTGTAACATTTGGTTTTTAAAAGTTTAAACTTTGACAGATAAAATTATACATTAATTAGTTGATATATTAGAATGTGCATTGTACAGTACATATAGGGCTGCTTTCAACTGTCCCCCTGCATATATTGAAAGGCTGGGTTTTTGTCTGAAACTTATAGTACCCCTGAAAACGGAATAAAATTAAGGCATTAGAAAATTTATTAGTAATGTACATATGCATAATTTATTCAGTTGAAGTGTTAGACTGGTAACACATGTTAATTTTGGTAACTTCAAATTCTTTTCTGAGTGTGCACAAATACTTTAATTAATTTACTAAAAAGCAGTTTCTGTTTATCTCCATTATAGATGTATACATTTATTTACGTCCATAATTATTTATTACCGTAACATATTTCTGCCAGTTAATCAGCTTTGTATCCCCAGTTTACAGTGGTGTTAAAGGGAGTATGGCTCCTGTTTTTTATTGTACAGTAATGTAGTTACATAAGTTTAATATGTTGTATCGTACCAACAGCCCAAACATGTTTTAATGAACCATTTTTGGTTGGTGAAATGTTACGTTTCATGACAAATCAATTATTCACAGAAGAATTGTTATCATGAACAATGAAAGCCAAATTAATTACGTAGTGCTGACATTTGTTGCTCCGCCCCCATAGCCCAGAGTAAATTTTGCCTTCCTTGCCCTTGGTCTTGGAATGATCTATAATTCCAATTGGAATTATCCATAATTAATTAACTATCGCTATTGGATTCAGGAATGTGACAACATTGCGATTTGAATGATAGTACGGCAATATTATAATCACTGAACGTCTAAAGTTTGTTCTGCTTCGTTAAGCCATATTTGGGTGTTCAGTAACTAATTTTAATACATATTGTATGTCCATGATTTGCATTGATTATCGCCCGTCCCAGATATATTTAGTACTTATAGTAGTCTTATACGATACTTGTTTATAACGAACATTTATAATTATGGTTCAGAATACAAACCTATCAACCGCAAATAATGCCATTTCTCTTAATCAGCTGTAACGTGAAATATAAAAAACACTATATTTTATTGTGGGGCGATCATGCCTGTCAATGTGTGGGGGCAGCCATGTTGAAAATAATACCTGACGGGTAATTTTTTATTATTTAGAACAAACCATAATAATATTAATGTTGATATAAGTTATTTGTAGTTCTTGAAATAATGTATTAAATTACAAAGATTACTTGACAAGAAGACCATATTATTATTGAGTCAATCAAATCATGCCGAATGTACTTCCGCTTCCGCATTTTCGTTTCCGCAACGATAAAAACGTCGACAGAAAACGACGTCGTAAACATGCAATATGTTTGAATGTTTGCCTTCAGTTTGGGGTTGTAAAGATGTGGTCGTTGTTCGCTGTCGGTATAAAGGACACGGTTGAACCAATAATGTTTAACAAACTTAATTTAGTACTGATATGTCTCAGTAGTGTGGCTGTTGCTGTATTCGTTAGTTTGATGCCGGAATCTTTGACATTTTGGGGATACTTGGGCAGCGACCGCCGCCCGCTCGGCGTCAAGTTGACAGAGGAATTCGGCTGTGGCAGTGACAGTCAACATGCTGTCACATTGAACACACTTCAGCTGCATAAAACGACGATGTTGCAACTCTCTCAAGCGTCAGTTCAACGAAATGATGGTATAACATGCGTTCAATTAAACAGAATAGTTAGCTTAAAATACATGCTTTTATTTAACATGGCCCTAGCTAGCCTTAGGTTTCCCAGCAAACAAGGAACCATTTCGTGTCATACTGGTTCATAATTGGTACTGCTCCACCAGTACGTGTTTTCATGTGTATTCACGTGAACACACATGTTCTGCCTCTTGTCCCGAGTTTGACACGAGTCGTACTGGGTCAGAACTGGTACGGTTTCACGGGTACGTGTCATCACGTGAAAAACGTGTCGACACAGTGAACACACCAAATTTGTTCACAGAATCCGGTGAATTCATGTACGAAAACACGTGAATTGAGCCAGTTGAACTCGTGAATTCACTTACAAAACATGTGAAATCATGGGTCGTTGTTTGCTGGGTTAATTCATAATATGCCAGTCATAGCAGTTTTTAGCACCTTTCTTAATTCTGCATTTTGTTAATGTGGAATACGGGCCTACTTAACTTAATCCGTTACAACTATGTTTTTAAGTAAATTTTAAGATGATGCGTTTTAAGTTGTCTTGTTCTTGTGTGTCTAAAAAGTTCAGGTATGTGTTTGTTTAATGAAAAATGACACCTTATGTGCATCTCATTTGGTACTATGGCAGGTGTCACATTGTGTTATCTATTTGACAACAAGATGTGGTGGAAATTTGTAGCGGTGTAACAAGGCATCCCCCAGCAGAGTGATGTATGCACGTTGAGCGTCTAAACAATTCAAACTGCTTGAAGTCATAGAAGCATGCTCCGACTTCAAAAAAGTCAGTTCACAACATCCTGAATGATGAACAATTTATTTTCTTTCAGAATTAAAAGGTGAAGCTTTGGCAGCACTGCATCTTGCCCGAGATCATCTGAAACATGATAAGAAAGAAAAGGCCCTGAAACTTTTCCGACATGCTCTAGCACTGGCACCAAACCATCCAGATGTCTTAAATGAATACGGTGAGTTCTTGGAAAGAAACGAGAAAGATGTTCTAACAGCGGAACACCTATATTGTCGAGCGCTAATCGCAAGCCCCACTCACTCGAAGGCATTGCAGAATAGGAAGCGAGCATTGCCACTGGTGGAGGAAATTGACCAGAGCTCATTTAACCGAATTGATCAGAAAAGAGACGTATTGGTCAAAGTGCCAGATAGTCACCCAGCAATGAGACGTATGAAGAAGGAGAGCTACTTCCACCACATCTATCATACAGCAGCCATCGAGGGCAACACATTCACATTGTCACAGACACGATCTCTGGTCGAAACACGCCTTGCCATCGGTGGCAAGAGCATCATGGAACACAATGAGATTCTCGGTCTCGAAGCTGCTCTTAACTACGTGAACAGCACGCTGGTGCATCGTATCGGCGCAGTGACTGTCAGTGACATACTGAATATTCATAAACGTGTGTTAGGGTTTGTTGACCCTGTTGGTGCAGGGGAGTTTAGGACTACGCAAGTGTTTGTTGGGTCATTTGTTCCCCCGGAGGCGAAGGAACTGAACAAGCTGATGCAGGAGTTTGTGCTATGGTTAAATTCTGATGAGGCAATGAGTTTCCATCCCATCGAACTTGCCGCCCTGGCTCACTACAAACTTGTGTCAATACACCCATTCTACGATGGCAATGGTCGCACATCCAGACTATTGATGAACTTCATTCTGATGCAGGCTGGGTACCCTCCAGTCACCATTCGCAAGGAGGACAAACTTGAGTACTACCAGCATCTTGAGTCGGCAAATGGTGGAGACGTTCGGCCATTCATTCGATTCATCTCACGCTGCACAGAACGAACACTGGACGAGTATCTATGGGCAACCACAGAGAACTCGAGCGTCGTCCTTGCTGATATCAGACACAAAGAGGTCGACAGCCGAACTATCATCATTGAACATCATTCATCTGAACCGTAGCTCGTCATCAGTGTTTCTGCATCCTAAGCAGAAGAATGTTGGCAGATAAGAAATTATATTATGGACCAACACTATATTTGGTGTATCATGGTAAATAGGAAATTTCAAGTAAACTTCATCATAGCTAGGAGCTAGGATTTTGTCTGTCTAAATCAAGGTTATCATACAAGATAATTGTGGATAATGACATAAAGAGACACATGTTTCTGTTACATTGGACGAATTGACATAAATAGTCTAGTATATTTATTTTATAATGTATGATACTGCAGAAGTTATGACTGTTTCGCTTGTGCTGAGATTATGTACATATGTGTTCTAGTAATGTACTGTCAGAAACGGGAGTAGCTGTCATTGCAGGCAATGACGTAGTGCTAGCTCTAAAGTGCTACATTTTATGAAAGAACTCTCAGGCTGTAGACCAGATGTCAACACTGAATATAGCTTGTCTGTTATGGAAACTGCGATATTCCATAAAAGAACAGAATGGTGCAAATGTATGTGCACATTATGAACAAACAGTTTACCAATCATCCCCATCATGTCTCAAAGAAAACTGAAAGTGACTAAGCAACAAGATTGCAAAGTGGTGTCCTTGTGGGGGAGATTCAATTATATATGTGGATGTATGGATAATATCTAGAACTCTGCAATTCTATATAATTATGTATAACAACATTCAATCGTGTGGTATTGCTAACTTGCCCGACATTATTCGCAGCTGCCTGATTTATTAATTTATCCACAAATGTTAAACATTTCAACAATCCCACATCAAGCTTTCCTTTACATTTTCATGCAACATATTTTATTCAAGAACTGTACGTAAGAATTGCTATAACATATTCTGCATATGTAATGGAATGGAAGTGTAGGTCATTATTTGCATTATATGCATTTTTCTATAGTTTCACTGCATGTTGACTTTCTGTAAATCTCTTTATTATTATGTAATTCATCAATTGGCTATATTGTTGTGAATCCAACAAAAACACTCAAATGCCCTGGGAGTATGGACTATGACATGGGTCCACTAGGATATTCACATAATGTTATGATTATTGTTCTGGATGTTTGATGTTTTCTTTAGTAATAGCAATACAAATGTATACATTTACGTTTGAAGTAGAAATAATTATACTGTCCACGTTTCATTGACATTCTATGATTTATCTGTTGAACTCTGAAGTGAAGTGTGATTATCTTAGGCCACAGATTGTAATTTATTGAAACAATTCTGATTATCATTTCATGAACTATGATACAGTAATTATAAATGCAATACATTTAAACTTCACATTTTGGCTGCTGAATTGTTACTGAGTCATTTTGGCCTGTTGACTGTCTTAATTTATTTTTTGTTTATTTAAAGTAATTTGAGTTTATTTTGAAACACCATAATAGAACAAAAGTGTTAGCTTCTTTTAATAAAGATGAAATTAATCAAAGAAGTTGTTGCTAATGTTTCTGGTAATGCAATATTTAATTATGAATATGGGTTTGCTCTTTCCTTTGGAAGGTGAAATTTCCAGACATCTCCAGCTTATCTAAACAATCGCATCTAACTGACAGTGCCCATTCAGAGAACATATTGTAAGATATTATTTAAAGCAAACTGAGTTCATTGAATGTTGCTCTGTTTGTTGAAATGATGCATGTATGTTATGATTGTTATGTTTATTTATGTAATTTTATTGGTCTGATACAGTTGACTAATTTTGTGCCAAGTACATGCACCATGTGCGAGAAATATTAATTAGCACGCTATATTATTCAGTCTTCTTATCACAAAAGGCAATATAATTATGTGCACAAGTTAGGATGAAATATGTCAGAATTACCATGATTACCATTACTTCATCTGTGATCAGTTGGTACTGGGTACTACGCTTTGAACAACTGTAGCTATCATTCTACTTTTGCTTTGTCACAATAGTGTTCTGTATCATTCAGAGCCATATGAAAATAAATTGTGTATATATATATATATATATATATATATATATATATAGTGTGCAATGTGATTGAATGTGGTTTGTGTAGTACTCGTATTGTGGAACAACAGAAGCAGTAGACGACATTATCTCGTCAGGATAGGCCACAAAACTAATATTGTATGCATTCTTTTGTAAATTTTGTAATACAAATTTGCAGGGTTCTCAGAATTAGCACCATTGACCTGTCATTTAAAATTGGTTGCAAAAGTAATATTAGTGTTGTTATTCTATCGTTTCCCTCTGAAAATAAGTCTGCTATGAACACTGGATGAGTTACATCGCAGTTGGCGCTGTCCACATTGAAAACACAAACGCTATGATTGTTCTCGGTTATAATATAATTTAAGCAGAAATACAGATTTAGCTCCTTACATAATGATACCCTGTTCTCAATCATGAATGATGAACCGGCGAATCTCGCCTGTATTTACTTATGTTTCCAAGGTACGGAGATGTCTAGTGTGGAGTGTGGACTGCTCCACATCAGCTGGCACTCCCCTCCCAATCAAGCTCTAAAGTAGCCCGCACACCGCGAAGATTCGTCGTGAGCGAGTCTTCGAGGCGTCGTGAGCAAGTCTTGAGGATCGAGGATGTTTGATTTTTCGGAAGCGTCTTGAGGTGTTTTGACCTCGTCTTGACCGCGTCTTGTCTCAAAACTTGGTAATTTGCGATTGACACGAGACGCAAAAATCCCATTTGTCAATGAGCCTGGAGTCACATGATACATCGTACAAAGTTAAATATGGCCGATACTTGGTCAGAAGAAGTTGAGGCTCGCCTAATAACATCTTAGCAAAAATTCCCGCTATTGTATGACGTAGCTGATAAGCATTATTTCAGTCATGTTTTAAAAGAAAGGGCATTTCGGAAGATTGCGGAGGAAATAAATTTATATGACAGGTAGCGTGTGTAAAATTTACAATAGATCTTCCTAACCTGAAATTATACGACGCCGGTATCATACTGGTGTGGCAGTAATCATAGGTCCAGTGGTGTTTTGCCATTTTTACTCAAAAGTCTTGAAATGAATGCATTATGAAATATGCATTATATATATATATCATTATATATATATACATTTATATATATATACATATATATACATATAGGGGCGTCGATCTGGTTTGAAAAGTGGGCGGGCGGGGGACCAATTTATATATATATATATACATATGTGTGTTTGTGACCTGAAATACATACAAATGTTTTAGTAAATATAAAACACAATTTATTGTTGGTCTGGTCCTACTTCTAAAATAAACAAAGACCTTTATGTTATGCTATTTAAACTAGTTATGTTGGCTACGTGTATTTGAATAGGGGGCATGGCCTGCCTCAATCACACACATACTGAAAACGTTGAGGATAGACTCTGGACTCATAACTCCTTGCCAGTGGCGTAGCGAGAGAAGGCAGGGGGGGCTATGGTCCACAATCCCGAAAAAAATTAGGATGGCGGGGAACGGAGGACCAATAACTGGCCGCCTAATTCATAGTGTCACAAAATACAGTGGGTTTCGGGATGCCTGTGTAAGATACTCCTTCCCAGTCCTACTCTTTTACACACAAAATTGTCATCATTCAAATAGGTTTAAGTTAGGAATTCTCCACTTCTATCGCTGGCTGCAACATAAGAGTTGACAGAGCACTGAAAATGTCATATTCTCAATGTGCATGGTGGCTAGTGGCTATTAAGGATTCAAAATAATAGTTGCCCGGTTACTAGACTAGGGTCAAATTGCATTTTGTTATTATTTTCTTGGCATCACTGTCTTTTCCAGTCTTTGTTCTTCCTCTCACTTTTCTCTTACTACGTTCTCTTTCAGAAGTCTTCAATTCATTGTATCTATATATTTGTTTTCCATTATTCTACTCTTTCTAGGTCACTTTTAACGCAATTTCGCTCTTCGTCGCCTCCATTTACCCTCCACTTTCTGGGTACCTGCACTCTTTGCCAGTTTGTCAGCTCCCATTTTATTCCACATGACCAACCCATGTACCAAATTCTTCCTAGAACTTTCCTTCACTCCATCCCATACTCTCATCCATTTCTTTTATCAGCTCTTTTAGGTCCCATGATTATTCTTACCAGGTTGTTTTTTCGCAATCCTGGACCTTCTGTTGTTTCTTTGCTAGTGCCATCGTCCCTAGAGCATTCGTGTATGCCGGGGTAACACACGCACTGAGCACATTTCCTTTACGTTTCCGTGATATGCGTCTATCTCCCGTCACCCCTTCGACTTTCCTCCAAGCGTTTGTCCCCTGTAATCCTCATTGTAACCAAAACAATTAATCTAATGGATTTTGCACTGGGAACATTGCACTTCCTATGGTGAATTTATAAATTTAAAATACGCAACATTACATGTTGTGAAGTTACTGGTTGAACGCCAACGCCACATCATCTATGTTAAGGTAGGGAAGTTTATTTATTGTTTCTTCAGAATAAGTGACTACATGTTGGTATTTGTCATGGTCTTTGTCAGCAGGTTTGAGAGAGTAGCGTGAGGAATGTGGTGGCCGGCTATAGGCTGATGTTATGTAGGGGCTTAGGGTTCGCGTCTCTTGAATAATATGTCGTTTCTCTCTTAATTTCTCACTTTGACGCTTTCTGTGAATGGTTTTGCTGAGATACCAGCTACATTGGTCAGTGAACTTGGTTGTCATGTCGGTATTCATTTTAAGCAAGTTGGGTTGATAATATATATATATATATATATATATATATATATATATATATATATATATATATATATATATATATATATATATATATATATATATATATATAGTCTGCTTGTCGTCGGGTGGCCCTCTCCAATGCAAAATCCTGGCTACGACCCTGCTGCTTGCCTGATTCACAGAGTGACAAGATACAGGGGTGCCCGTGTTGGACTTTCCAATCCCACCTTTTGGCAAAGAAATTTGTCATCACTCAAATGCAATCAAATTACACAAAGGGCCGGAATCTGCTGGTTCCGCTATATACGCGATAAGTATCCGACCAGGCTGTATTCCAAGGGGTGCAAGGGAAACACAAATTAATCATCAATTATGTGCTTGATGGCTAGTGCCTATTAATATATCAACACAATTAAGGGTGCAAAATGATAGAGCTCGACATGACGAATATTTACTGGACTAAGATGAAGTTGTGCGCTGCGGCCAACCAAGCAATTTATCTAGTGATTTTCCACTGGGTAGTCGGAAGTTTATATTTGAACTGGTATATTAATTTTACTACTAGACCCGTGTAGGTTTTTTTTTAGGAGAGAGGAGTGATCAGTCTCGTTATATGCCTGTAAATTTGTTTTTTAACTAAAAAAAAGTGGGGGACATTTCCTATGCTGTCCCCCCAGGCTGAAAAATGGGGGACGCGTCCCCCCGTCCCCCACCGATCGACGCCCGTGCATACATACATAAATACATACATACATACATACATACATATATACATACATACATACATACATACATACATACATACATACATACATACATACATACAAAATATACAACAATCAAAATATTTGTTTAATGTTTGCCAAATTTTACCAAGCAAGGTGTATAAAATGTGATGTCTTCACTACAATGCCATAATTCTGGTTCATGTGTTCATATTAATGTTATAATTACACCAGGCTTGTCCAACAGTGCGTATTTTTGACAAATACAATCCACCTTTTTTCGGCACAAGAGGTGAAGAAACAAATGGTTTCTCTTTGGCCATTTTGCTTTCCACGTTGGCCACATGAGCGCGCGAATCGACCCGTTTTTAGCGACTCTTGAGCGCGTCTTCGCGGTGTGTGCGCAAATCAACTAATAGCCGGGGCGGACGGTGGTCGAAGTGGACAGCTCGTGCTATTTTTGGTTGCCCTCTTGTTTTCTAAACTTCAAACCTTCCTTAACAATAATCCAGAGGGCAACCATCTGAAATCAGTGTATCTCTCTCCGAAAATCGCACTTACAATTCAGGCGTATAGGGTGTCGGAATGGTCGTTTAGTCACAATTGGAATTTGTTTTTCTCATAGTTTGTTTAGGGCTACAAAGCTAGTTTTTATGGCAAACTATTCAGATTGGAGAGGAGCATAAACGCAATAAATATCGTATTGAAATGTACATATTAAGGCAACAGATTAAGCAATATGTTAAAAAAAACACTTCCGTTTCGTCATCGACATCATGTAACGTTTACCGCAGTTCTCTTAATATATATTCAAAATATATATGGTTAACATATCAAAATGATTTTCATTCATTCCTCTATTGGTATGTACCACAACTTTGTAAAATGTATCAGCACATCACTCACGACTCGCTCAAGACTCGACCTCAAGACTAGCTAAAGACGCGATCAAGACGCATCGAAAACGCGTCTTGAGCGAGTCGTGAGCGTGTCTTCTCGGTGTGCGGGCCGCTTAATTGCGCAAGTATGCGGTCCTTCCATCTCAGCTGTGTTCGTTTCCCATGTACTTGATGTGTCTCCGCGCCTGCTAGTGTACATCCTCACTCAATTTACCCTGTGCTTTTCCGAACAACATTAGTTGTCCAAATATGCAGCTCAAACAGTCATTCACTCAATCACTCACTTAATCAAGCTCACCTCCGCTCCTTCATTCCTACCCATCCTCGTCCGTCCGTACGTACGGACACGGTGTAATCAGCAATCGTATGGACCCTAACGAGCAACAAACTCCGATTGGTTTTAAATACATAGTTAATATTTATTCGGTTTCCGCCAGTAACAGTTCATGGCACAATATGATCTCTAGATACGTATTTTATGCAGTTCGTGTTGGACATAGTAAGTCGGCCCGCCAGTCACGACTGCATGCAGCAGCGAGTGACCGGCGGCCTGTCGTCCTGTGACCTGTCGATATGCACCGGTGGCGCTATCGGCCCATTCATCCAAAGCCGCAGCTCTTGGCGGTACAACGAAAAGAGGTAGACGCCGAAGCCAGTCACGGCGGCAAAGAGACAGAGCGTACCGAATCCCAGCGACCAATACGAGAGGGTCTTCGCCTGTCTCGAGCGCACTTTCGCAGTCTTCATGTCTCCTCGCCTAACGGCATCCCTGCACTGTGTCGACCGGTAAATGGCGATCAGACCGAGCGGTAAACTGCACAGGTGGAAAGGCAAGAAATATCCATCAGTGTCCGTCTGGTTAGGCCGTATTTGGTACCAGCCGCACGTGATCATTCTATCTACCAGTATATTGTTTGAGCGATTTATGATTTGTGTTTACTGTCTTGTTTTTAGGTTTTATTGATTGTGCACAGCGCTATTGTGCATGCTTTTAATTTATGAAAAGAGCGCTTTATAAATCTGGTACATGATAATATTATTAATCAGTGCAGCTGATATATCGACCATGAACAAATATTTATAGGAAACCCGAAAACGTTCTGATGATAGTCCGCACATCTTATTGATGAACGTCTGCTGGTTGTACGGTACTTTGTAAAGATGACAGTGAATTGAGTCTGTGAGACCGCCACGTGTGGCTAGAACAGTTTCGTATGCATCTAATGCAAGACACAGGTCGACTTTATAACTGAAAGTTGTGAAAAGGTCGTGTTTGAACCATGGCATACATTCCTAGAAGCAATACACTATATTTGCCAACTCTCCCGCAATTTCCAGGAGTCTGCATGATTTTTGAATCTTCCGGAATATCTGTCTACAAGTAAGTCTCCCGAATTCTCACTTCTAATCTCCAAACAGCTTCCACCCCGTCTTCTGATGTCACCATTATTTGCAGTGCAATACCACGAGAAACGTGCTCAGGTGTGCTGAATCGCCGAAACACCGGCGAATAATCTCTATAATCAAACGCTCCCGTCTCCTTACGATAATATCCGATACACCATGTCAACAGAGCGTCACGGAAGGCGTGCTGAACCATTAGATGAAACTCCCTGATAAAACAAATGTTGGCAGATATAATGCACTAAGAGAAACCGCAATAAGCCCTGGTCGCTATATACATACCAACATATAGCAGCGAAGATTGTAAATGTGAAATGGTCGCTGGGTACGACAAACGGTATCGTGTCCCAAGGCCGCTTCTGCAAGGACGTGCTCGTCCCTTCCGGCGCCGGGGCCACTTGGTTCTTGCGCACCGACCCAGGAGGTATGCGTGGAGGCGTCGACATCGACAGTGTGTCTCCGGACGCGCCAGGGATTTGCATGGTGTGTAGCGGTTTGTAGAACTCGCTTCTGGGTTTCGACGGTTGTGTCGAGGAGGGCTGCATGGCGTTGCTTATGCAGCTGAGCCACTTCGGAACAAGAACTTGAGGAGAGCGTCTCTTTGTGTCACGTGATGTGGGTATTCGTGTTATTCGGCTCTTGTGTATCGTACGCTTGGATTCGCATCTAAACATAAAAACTATTCGAATATTATTATGAATTACAATTAGATGC
The DNA here is from genome assembly GCA_025642075.2 of Ridgeia piscesae. Taxonomy (NCBI): domain Eukaryota; kingdom Metazoa; phylum Annelida; class Polychaeta; order Sabellida; family Siboglinidae; genus Ridgeia; species Ridgeia piscesae. Next base: position 88,626 of record JAODUO010000270.1, read on the forward strand.
GTAAACAGGTTCAATTATGAGGAATTCGTTATAAATATGTCTTCAACAAAACACGTGGAGATATTACATTCTACGAAGAATGACTAGTATTGTACAACGAGAATGTGGTGGATGCAGACTAGGAACATGAGCAGACGTGGGAAGACACTAAGGACGCAACAAATAGCAAAACCTCGGCTGAGATGGGAGGAGAGCATGAGGAGGCTCAAGAAGGAGATGAGAAGATTGGTAGATTGACAGGAAACAGCGGAAGGAAACAAAAGGAGTACATCGATAATGCCACGTCTGATTCTCCTCTCCGCCGAAGAGCAGGGGGCAAGGAGCGAACATATACGTATATATTTTAATAATAATAGGGTAGGGTGGGGCATGGAGCCCCGTGGGGTAACAAGCCCCCTTATATTTTATTTATAGTTTTACGTGTTTGAGATCTGTATCTTGTGGAAGAATACAATGCTGCCACCTATTGACTACTGTGACGGAAAAACAGACGCTGGCAAAAAACGCGGTAAGTAAATATTTTGCGTTTAATGTTTTTTTACACGTTTGATGTAATAGTTGTGCGTTTGTAATGTTTTATTACAGCAACAAGATTAAACATAGCCTCATGCAAGTGTTGTTATATTTATGTGTAGTCTATAGAGCTTCATTTAAGTTTTGTGAAAATGGGTGATAATTATTATAACTGGAGGACTGTCGTAATTGTGTTGGTTAGGTACCTATGTTGTACATCGGCAAAGTTATTGTATCTGCCGGTTAACGACTGTCATGATTAAGTAGATTCAATTATTGTATTGCATAAGATATTACATATAGATAATGTTTATGTTGATCAAGATTTTTTTCATTTCGGTATTCGTATGTTATACAATGAACCTGTCTGTAGGGCAAGGAGCCACCGGGGGCCTCATGCCCCACACAAGAGGCCCCCTTAGGACAATACTTTTAATTAACAATTATAATCGTTATTTACTTTCTTCAAGTAAAAGTAAGCGTATCTTGAAACTCCAGCTAAAAATGTATTACGCCTATAAGAAAATTATTCTTATCATTACCGTTACCTATATTATGTGCATATTTCGTTCCGTAATCACTGATAAACATGTAGTTGGTTTAGTAGGAACGTCAGTGTGGGTTCAGACGGTTTTTAAGAGGGACTTGTGAATGTGGTGGTTAATTCATTCCCCTGTGTAGCGCAATGTACACATAAACATACGCATATTCCTCGCGGTTATTATTTATAGCATTTATATATGTTTATAAGAAATACGGGCGTTAGTACAGGTGGGGTGGTTTATTTATAAACAGCGAATTGGTACAAGGAGTTCATCCGAATCCCCAGAATATATCTGGCTATGGGCTCGCAAGCCCACCCCAGGTACAATGCCATTTACTGAAACGATGCTGCAGTAAATCAACACTCACATTTTATCACAATGCAGTACAGCTAAACCCGATCGCAGTCCACTGTAGTGTAGGATATGTGGAGCATAACTTATTAAAATGTTTTGAATATTATTAAATTAATTTACTAAAATTAAAGGTGTATTCGTATCTATGAAAACGGCGTCAAATGTATTACAAACACAGAAGCTAACATACCTGTGAGTGCAGCCTGACAGACGGAAGAGAGAAAATAGAACCACTTACCTATTGACGCACGAATAATGTAACCAGAAATGGCTGACGCGTGATGACGTAATAAGCGACAATCCGTTAGTTGGCGCAAAAGCTTGGAAACGTTTCAGCGTTTAAATCTCTACATTATCTTCTGAGAACAATTGATGCAATGATGTCACAAATAAGATATTTCGCAAACAACATCGATAGATTTGTGATCGTTAGAATTTAGAACAGTGGTATTATTATCATGCGTTCAAGAAAAATCCTTAAAACTGTGTGCGAGTGTTACGCAATAATTGTTATGTTCGGACTGTGTTGCTGCCAACCGTTGTTAAGCCAGGAACAATGCATAATTATGACACGCAGAAAATATTTAACGCATTATTTGATCAACAAATACTCTCTTCCAGTCCAACAATGTCGATTAAACTTTAAAGGGATTCTTGTTAAACTTATAATAAAACGTTGTGTGCTCTCGATGTGTGTAGAACTGTATAAAAACATGATAATTTCGCATAAATATCGTTATATGCTACTGTCAATGTATAATTTGGATGTTATCTGCGCAACAAGCCGCTACATAACGTTGTTTATGTGAATCACTGTGAGCTGCTGCTGCGTGGGTGAGTGATTGTTACATTGGTGAGGAGTAGGTCGACATGGGCTGGTCAGGTGGACAGAATGGGAGATGGAAAACTGGCAAAGAGAGCTGATGCCCAGAAAGTGGGGGGAAAGGAGGCGATGGAGACCGAGAGTGCGATGGTGGATTGCATTACAAGATACCTAATGTGGGGTGAACGAAATTGCCTAAGTTTCGAAACGGCGCTAGGTGGGATTGAACCACCGTCCCCTCGATTGACAGCCCGGCGCTCTACCGCGCGACCACTTTCAAAGTTGAGTCGCTCCGTAGGCTGAGGCGTCAGGCTACAAAGAGGAGGATGCTTGATCTTCTTTAAATACCCACAACAGCTGCTCTTCTATGCACATGTTATGTTGGATTGTGTGTTTATTACACATGCTCTGCCCGGACATTACAAATGCTCATCCAGGAGTGCAGCCATTCTGGTTCAATAACAAGGTATGCGTTGAGTTGATTTTGTTTAGGGGTGATAATTGTATGATTAATAGGTTACAATGAAAATATTAGTAATATAGTTTCAGTATATTTTTCTTTATATTGCAATTTTACAAACACTGATTGCTTTGAGAGGTCTTTGCGTCGCAATGGTTTTCTCAAATATTATAACACAGTTTGTTTTTATCCAACATTACATTTTTAATCAGTCCATATGCATGGATGATTTCAGTTGAACCCTAATGTTCATGAATAAACTAAAACATATTATTATAGAAGTTTCCATTTATTGTCCATCAGAAATGGATTCTACGTACCCAAATACCTCTAAAAAGAGGTATTATACATAATTCTAAGATAAGTGGTTCTAAATTAGTTTTTTAAGATATGACCACCGGTCATCTTGAATTCATGCAAATTACCAGAGATGCCCGAAGTTGCCGTTTGGCCAGTCAATCTGAATTTGTTCTAGGATCCGATGAGTCCAAATCAATCCCAACGTTCATAGGACAGAATATTTTATTGGTACACTTTTGAACACATGTGACTGTCAAATGGACAAGTCATTAAATGTATCTCTATGCGATAAACGTTGGGTGCGCCGAGACGGCTGTTCCTCTCAATGGATTTCTCAGAAATTTTAACACAGTTGTTTTCTCACCCAACCTCATCTTTTCAGCCGGTATGCGTTGTTGATTTCATTTTTTGTTGGCCACCCTAATATATATATATATATATATATATATATATATATATATATATATATATATATATATATATATATATATAATACAAACAGACAAACAAACGAAAGAACAAACATGGTTGACGCGCATAAACGAAGATGCACGACCAATATAGAAACCCCGTGTTACTAAACGAACAGAAACAGTCTTTGGATCTGCCAAGAACGATATCATTAGTAGTCCAATTTGTCGGTGTTGCTGAAGATCAGATCAGGCGATCATGTGTATGCGACCAACACCTAAGAGCACATAGAAAAGCGATGCGGTCGATATGGCTAGGTTGCCGAACTGGATGGCGAACCGCGAATGTTCTACAGCTTGTTCCAAGTTACCGTTCCTGCCGAAACAACATATATGTATGTTTCTATGTATGCATGTACGTACGTACGTACGTATGTATACACGTACGTATGTATGTAAGTATATATTAT
>JAODUO010000270.1:97500-145000 GCA_025642075.2 Ridgeia piscesae
CACAACAGGGGAGTCTGGCGTGTCGTCTGGGTGAAGTTCAAACTCCACATTGTCTAAAAAACACTAGCATGTTATAGTGTCAGTTTAACATAATAAGGACTACCCCGCCCGCCCGCCCGCCCGCCCCGCCCGCCCGCCCGCCCCTACTACATTAGTCTACAGTACAGACTACAGTACTTACAGATACAAAGAAATTAGGAAGCCCCACCCCAATGAAGGCGTATACAAAATATATTGGTTTTAGGGCACTTCTATTCACTATTGTGAAGCTGTATGTGTTCATAGGCACTGCCAAGACAAAAGGCTAAATGCCCAACTCTACTGAGAGTGTTATCAAGGATCCTTGGTGTTATGTTATCACGAAGTCGAAGACGACGTACAGCTCACGGCCACGGACGAAACTATAAAAATAAATACTTCCTTGTCACACACACAGTTGTAACGTCACCGACAGTCTTACCGTTGAAACTTGTAGTCTTTTTGAGTTTGTTCTTGGACATGGAGTTGGACAGCATGTTGTAGTCTAGTAGACTGAGTCGAAGTTATATTGAATCTGTTAGTTAATATAGCTGATATTTTATCAAGTTTTCACAGCGTCACAGACAGCGACGCAACAGCGTAAGTGTGAGTGATGTAGCGTTTATATTTGTCCGGGAAGTATCCGGATGACATTTCTGCGCATGTGCGAGTCAGTCAATGCTTCCCGCTGAATCTTATAGTAAATACATCTTTAGTCTGATATATAATGGCGACTATGAGCAATAGGACATATATAGCCTTTCAACAAAGTTATTTATTGCAAATTAACACGCTGCAAACAGGTTTTGAGGCATGGTCTGGGAGCAAGTGCAAATCACGTGACTGCAGTGAGCCATAATCCGTGACAGTGATTTAAACAAACGTAATATTTTAATGTATGAACACAATTTTAAACAACTTTTCACAATGACTACCAGTAGAGAAATTGCGAACAGCTCGTGGTATTTATACCAAACATGCTTTGCGTTTCGCTGCACATCAAGGATTTTACATTTATCGCCCGAAAAAATGTAAGCGCGACAACATATTTTTGGGTTACATGGGTGCGTTTGTTTTGCAATGCTCACGACTGAGCTTTTTATGGCTGTTGTTTTGTATGTCGCTTCCAATTTTTATGCTTTTAATGCACGACATGGATCTATTGAGAAATTCTTATGATTATTCCCATGGCGCATTGTTTTTAAAAGCGTAAAATCCGTGGCTTGCACAATATCTATAAATATTCATGACAAGAAAGTTAATGAACGGCCCCGAACATGTCATGTGGGCATTCCCTCCCCCCCCCCGGAACCAAACGAACACGGATCTCGCTCAATCTCGGACGTCTCGTCGTTTAGTACGGTATCTGTTTTAAGTTTTTTATTTCCATCCGCTGCGTGTTTAAGAGCCTCAGTTCGGATGAATTATCTCTGGTTTTACAGCACATTAGTTTAAAAAAAACTAAAGAGATATTTTAAGAAAGCGCCATATGTAACAATTTATAATTGTTTGTTTACTTGTTTTCGTAATTCCATTAACAAAACACAAGTTGCTTATATTTTATGTTCAGAGGGTCTATATGGTTTACTGTAATAATGCGACCTGCAAATAGTGATACCGATAGTGTCGCTGACACTCTTTTATTATAAACAAATTATGTCTCTCTCTCTGCTGTCCATCGTACTTGAAGATGACATCAGTGTAGGGTTTCGTCCGTTACGTGCTTTGCTCGTTGGTGAGAGAATAGTCCAATCTGAGCTTTAAAACCTCCCCCGCAGTTGACACAGAAGATGATATGGGCAGAAGCATCAGGAAAGTCATGGCGGAGATTGTGATCATGTTGGTATTTTTGTGATATATTTTCTTCAATAATGGCTCTTTCCTTTGTGAATAGCCTGCCTCCTCTGTTGTCGATCTTGTGCAAGAGTCTCCAAGTTGTTTACGGTGATGTATGTAGCCTTTAGGTGTCGTTTGACTACATCTTTATATCGTAGGCGTTGTCCACCATGAAGACGTTTCCCTTTGGCTAATTCTCCAGAGAATACACCCTTCAGAAATCTGCTGTCATTCATGCCGATGATATGTCCAGTCCAACGGAGTTGGGAAGCCGTTAGAGTTGCTTCTACGCTGGACATATTAGCCCACCTCAAGACTTCAGCATTTGGAATGTGATCTTTCTATGAGATCCACAGGATTTGCCGTAGATGTCGGAGATGGACTTTGGAAAGTTTTCTAAAATGGCGATGGTAGAGAATGTATGTCTCTGCTGAGTACAGTAGTGTTGGAAGCACAATTGCCTTGTACACTTTGCACTTTGTGGAGACTGAAATACCATGTTGTGACCATACATGCTTCCACAGTCCTCCAAAGGCTCCAGAGCTGCCCAGGTATGTGAAGTTCTTAACTGATTTTGTGGCTTGCCATAGATTTCAACATGTTGATCGATTGAAGTTTGACCGGATGGTGGTTTTCTTTGTATTGACTGTAAGTCAAAACAGGGTTGCTGCTTAGCTTGTTCAAACTCCTAGCATATCTCTCTGGTGTCGTCTAGTGTATGGGCAACGATAGCAGCATCATCTGCAAAAAGTAGTTTACGAATGCAGAGTTCTCGAATTGTTGTGCTTGCCTTTAGTCTAGCCAATTGGATTAATTTTCCATCAGATCTAGTGCGGATGTAAACTCCTGCACTAATGTGTTCGGACACTGTAGACAGTAGTGCTGCCATAAAAATAGTGAACAAGGTACGCGCCAAGACACATTCTTGCTTTAGTCCATGGCTAATTTGAAAAGGATCAGTAGTTGATCCACCGATAGACACTGCTCCAGCCATACCATCGTGGAATTCTTGAATTATCTTTAACGAAAGTCTCGGGACATCCATATCTCCTTAGTAAAGTCCACAAGATTGACCTGTCCACTCTGTCAAAAGCTTTCGACAAGTCAGTGAAGACCGTGTAAAGGCTTTGCTGTTGTTCAACTGCTTTTTTGTAGTTGTCGTAACGTGAATATCATGTCGACTGTAGACCGTGAGCGACGAAATCCAAATTGGCTTTCTGGAAATATCACTTTCGCATCTCTAATTGCCGCAACAGCAGTTTTTTGTTTGATTGCAGCGAAGAATCGTTTTGAAGAATTTTCGTCAGCTAGCTGTTGTAGTTCATCAGCTTCCTTGTCCCACCAGGCATTGTGTATTGCGCGTAGGGTTTTTGCAGTTTAGATTTTGCTTGCGTATAGCGCAGTTTTCTGTGTCTTGTCTGTTGGGACAATAATGCGTCATGTGTCCTACGCCTTTCATCTAGCAGTGATAAAATCTCATCATCGTTTTCATTAAACCAATCCTAGTGTCTTTTTCACTTTCTCATTTACGCCGACGATTCAACTCTATCAAGTACACTAAACACGTTCAATGATAACATACATGACCAAAATCTAGAAACATTAATAAACGAATAACGTCTTAAGTGGCTCAAAATCAATAAATTATCAGTAAATGTAGTAAAATCTAAATACATGATATTTCAAAAGAAAAAGACAAATATACAGAAACTCAACCTGAACATAAACAACATAGATACTGAACAAGTTACCGATTTTAATTTTTTTGGGGTTTAATTATAGATACAAATTTAAACTGGAAAAAGCATACTGAAAAATATCAACTGCGTGTTCTAAAATAATTTGAATTTTAAACAAATTGAAACATATGTTATCTCTGGATATTAAAAAAATATTATATAAATCACTAATAGTGCCACACATAAATTACTGCATCATGGCATGGGGCTTTGAATCAAGCAGAATAATAAAACAACAGAAAACAGCCATGAGAATTATTACTTTAAGTAACTATATTTCCCATACTGAACCACTGTACAAAAAACTCAGCTTATTAAAAGTAGATGACATCCTTAAATTACACCAATTAAATTTTTACTATAAATATCTACACCATGATTTACCATTCTATTTACAAAATTGGAGGATTATGTTTAAACATGAAGTACATAGTACATAGAGACAAAAATTAAATATACACTTATAAAGTTAAACATGCCTTTGCACAGAAATGTCTCCGGCATTCTTTGCCACTTTTATTAAACAACCTACCTGAAATAGTTAAAGAAAAACTTACCTCAAATAGTACACAGGGATTTGCCAAGTATGTTAAACTGTATCTTTATAAAGTTATCAAGTAGCATGTACTATACAAGACTGTTATGTATGTATGCAACATTAAGAATCAAAAATCACCTACCAACTTTATGATGTATGTATACTTACTTATATCTCTACTTACTTATATATATTTACTTATACTTATATACTTAAAATAGTGCCTTAAGGTACAATAGCCACGTCAGCTGCGCACATGGATCTTGACTTGAAGGTGTCTCTCTCTCTCTCTTTCTCTCTCTCTCTCTCTCTCTCTCTCTCTCTCTCTCTCTCTCTCTCTCTCTCTCTCTTCTCTGTCTCTGTCTCTGTCTCTGTCTCTGTCTCTGTCTCTGTCTCTGTCTCTCCGTCTGTCTGTCTGTCTGTCTGTCTGTCTGTCTGTCTGTCTGTCTGTCTGTCTGTCTGTCTGTCTGTCTGTCTGTCTGTCTGTCTGTCTGTCTGTCTGTCTGTCTGTCTGTCTGTCTGTCTGTCTGTCTGTCTGTCTGTCTGTCTGTCTGTCTGTCTGTCTGTCTGTCTGTCTGTCTGTCTGTCTGTCTGTCTGTCTGTCTGTCTGTCTCTCTCTCTCTCTCTTTCTCTCTCACTCTCATTAAATTTCTGAAAGGTGGCTCCTCGATAGCGACTAGCACGGTCTTAGAGGAGTCTCCTGACCGTATGCTGTATTACTAATTATTATATACTATTACCTTGTTTGTTGTGATTGTTATATTTGTATTGATTCTGATTTGTTTCACATGGATGTAGTGTATGCGTTTGGTTAATATACTGGTCGAATAAAAAACGTCATTCATTCATTCTCCTTGTTGTGTGGCCCAGAGTGTCAACAGTTGTTTCGTACACTCGTTTTCCCAGGGCAATTAGCCAACATGTGAAGTCATCTCCAACTCTTGCATTGAAATCTCCAAGTATGATTACTTTATCAGTAGATGGAATCTCTTGGAGCGTTTGACCCAGTAGTTCATAGAATTCTTCCTTTGTTTGATACGAATTCATGCATTTGTACGTGAGTGGTTAGCAATAAGTCACCTCAGGTTCATCATTAGTGTGTCCTATCCCCAAGGATGTGGTTCTTGCTAACCACTCACATACAATTGCATGCGAAACACCTAATGTCATAAAACATAAGCACAATAAAATTATATAAGGATAGCGGAAATAGGGCCTGTAAGTGTGTCATGATACATGACGAGACTCCGCGCGACTAGAGCATATTGGGGATAGGCAATGGCTACTTACTAGCCACTCACGTACAAGTGCCCATTTTTTTTTTGTTCTTATGTGAAATAAGGTTTAGGGGATATATGGTTAAGGTGAGAGTTAGAGTTAAGGTTAGGTTGAAGGTACTTTTGACAAGTTTGACATTAGGTGTTTGCATGCATTTGTACTTGAGTGGTTAGCAAGAAGTCACCTCAGGATCATCATTATTGTGTTATCTATCCCCAAGGATGTGGCTCTTGCTAACCACTCACTTACAAATGCATGCAAAATACCTAATGTCAAAAAACATAAGCAAACCAAACTAGATGTGGTGACACATGTGACGTTGATGGTGGACGTGCCACAAATACCATACATTACAACCTACCGATGTCAGAGTATTGTTCTAAAACATAACAAACTAGGTATCCTCTGAATTGTTTTATCAATACGCATAGCCTCTGTAAATGTTACAAACAGTTAAACTGTAGAGACCCAAACCTCTTTGTCGACATTTCATGAGAATTTACCATATACATGTTTATGTATCTGTAACAGATACAACGAAACTACCGGTAACACTTGTCTTGTTTCAAAAGGACTGAATATATGTAAAATATTTATATTACAGACAACTATTACACATTTTACTGATATATCTCATATATATCAGCAAGATATCGTACAGTTCATCTTACTATAACAAGATTTAGTGGATCTGATCTTGTCTGTCTCATTAAATTCTACATAGGTCTCTACAGAAATATGTCCGAATCTACAGATGTTGGTGCAGACGATTTATCGTTTGTGTGCATTGAACAACTGTCAGACCTATTTCTTGAAAAATCATTGACGTTACCAGTACTATTTTCTTCCTGTTCTTAGTGGTGTGGAGAAGTAAAACTCCCATCCACCGGATCCTCGGGTTGCGGATAGAGGAACGGCGTCGTTGAGGTTAGATGTGAATACCCAATAAACACCTCCGGACAAAATCACGGAATGCCCTTTGGCAAGGCATACTATCCGGAAGCCACCCAGCCAGGGTCACGGCGAAGCCACGGGATGCAGCGAGATGGATGTACAACCTTCAGCGGACGAATATCAATGATCTCGACGATCAACGATGAAATGTACGCGATGCTGAGCGGACGGACCACAACGGGTCAACGGTCAGGATCACCGAATTCAATGAGTGAACTACTGCTACAACATGTGGAGTTGCGCCCCGTGCTTGGATGACATGCGCAACTGAAACCCTAAAATGAATACACGCCAAACCAGCACCACTCTCCCCGAAATTCATGCTACTCCTTATGTGAGGATAAATGAAGGTGCTTCCTCAAATCCAAAAGGAAGGGAAACATCGGAAAATAGCAAGAACAAAGGGAACAAACTACTCAGCTGCAAAAACTACATACATATCGCAACACTCAACGTAAGAACAATTAGAACACCAGACAAACTTCTTGAACTCACCAACAACTTCAATAATTGCAACTTAAGCATCCTTGGAATAATTGATCATAAAATAGTTCACGAAGACGACCCCGTGCTCACACAACAGCTAGACAACTGTACACTAATAACATCAAGCGCGTGGAGAAATTCCAATGGAGCAGCCAGTGGAGGCGTCGGACTGCTAGTCAGCAAGAAAGTCGAACAAGCTCTATCTGATGTAAGTCCAGTTAACAACAGAATACTAATGGCCATCTTCAACGGCAACCCTAACACAACCATCGTCATCAACTACGCTCCAACAGAAGGCAGTGAAAGCGCAGAAGATCATTACGAGACTCTGACCAACGCCGCGAATGGCATACCAAAACATCACATGGTAACAGAATGTGGAGACTACGCTCATCTGGGAAAGGAATCGGCTCCATATACACATCACGAGACAACTAATAAAAATGGAAAACTACTACTTGACCACGCAACAGAATGTATTCAACACATCATATACACCGCATTTAAGAAACGAAAGGGCAAGCTCTGGACATACATATCAGATATGAATAACAGAAAATCGCAGATCGACTACATCCTCATAAACAGAAAATGAAAAAACTCCACACATAATTGTGAAGCGTATAACTCCTTCAGCAGCCTAGGCAGCGACCATCGTCTCCTAACGGCCAAACTCAAACTCAGCCTACGCATGACCAAAACTCCCCCAAAGAAAAAGCAGTACGACTGGACATCACTCCGAAACTCTAAACTACAACAACTTTACACCGTTACTGTACGCAACCGATATGCCGAGCTCTGCACCGATGAAGACACCATCACCGAACAGTAAGGTCATTTTGCCCAAGCAAATGCTGAAGCCACTGAGAAGCTAATACCACCGAAAAAGAAAAACAAGCGTAATAAAATTGCAGAAGATCCATGGATAAATGAAGCACGAGAAGCAGTACAAAAAGCACTCACAGCCTTCTCCAACAACCCCACTATACAAGTACAACAACAACTCCAGAAAGAAAAATCTAAGCTCAAAGAAACAGACAACAAAAGAAAGCACGGAGAGAGCTGGCAACTAATCAACATAACCACTGGACGAAAGTCAGCCAAGCGAGGAATCCTAAAGGGCAACACGAAAGAAGAACGAGTAAAGAAATGGTTCGAACACTTCAGCAACCTCCTCGGGAAAGAACCGATATTACTAGAAGATCCCCGTGAAGAAGATATAGCAAAAGTCCTAAATGACATTCATATAAACGACGACGACTTTACACTCGACGAACTGAAAGTAGCCAAGTACAACCTTCGCGAAGGAAAAACATCCGGGCCTGACAACATCCGGCCAGAAGTTCTGAAAAGATGCGATTTGGATGACATTCTTCTTGAATTTGCCAACAAATTACTAAACGATAACATTAAATTGACATGCTCCATCTCCCTAAATCTGGAGATCTGAGCCTCACCGCAAACTAAAGAGGCATCAACCTATCCTCAATGGTTGCTAAACTTGTCAGTAAAATGATACTAAACAGACTGCAACCAAAAATCGACAAACACCTCCGCCAAATCAAAACGGATTCCGACCCGGCCGATCAACAACCTCACACATACTTGCACTGCGTAGACTAATTGAAGGAGTTAAAACCCGAAATAAAAAAGCAATCACATTATATGTAGACTTCAGCAAGACATTCGATTCCATACATAGATGTCTGATGATGAAAATTCTAAAAGCGTATTGCACCAAGACTACTTGCAGCAATCAACAAACTGTACGAGAACACAAGAGCAAGAGTGATTACACCAGATGGAGAAACAGAATTCTTTCAAATCATCGCCGGTGTTCTTCAAGGGGACACACTAGCTCCATACCTTTTTGTAATCGTCCTCGACTACGTCATGAGAAAAACATACCAGGGAAGAGAGGAAGAACTTGGATTTCACTTACAAAAACGACAGATTCAACGAGTTCCCCCAACAATAGTAACTGACCTCTGAAGAAACAGAGCAGGCACAAGAGGTACTAACACGCCTAGAACAAGAAGCAGGAAAAGTCTGCCTACATTGCAATGCAAAGAAAACAGAAATTCAAGCATTCAACTATGATACACAGATAACAGTAAACTCAAGGGATGGAACAATATTAAAAATCATTGAAAACGTTAAATACTTAGGAGCATGGATGGAGAACACAGACAAAGTCTTCAATGTGAGAAAAGCTCTTGACTGGAGTGCCTGACACAAACTACGAAATATATGGACGTCAACACTCTCAAAACGTATACTGTTTATTGCTACCGACGAATCAGCTCTAGTATATGGTGCGGAAACGTGGACAATAACACAAACTATGAAAAAGCAACTTTACGGTTGTTACACTAGAATACTACGGATGGCCCTTGATATCTCATGGAAACAACACATACCCAACATACAACTATATGGTGAATTACCGCCAGTATCCACCAAAGTACAACAAAGAAGAATGCGGCTCGCTGGGCATTGTGTCAGACACGATGATGAAGTCGCCAACAAACTTGTCCTGTGGCAGCCAACGGATGGGCATGCAAACCGGGGAAGGCAAAAAATGACTTATGTTGACAACCTGCTGCAAGATACAGGGCTGGGAAATCCAAGTGAACTGCAGACAGTCATGATGGACAGAGGGTGCTGGAAGGGTTGTGTTCAACGCGGGGCGTCCTGAAAGACGACCAAGATGAGAGATGAGAAGATGTTCTTTAGGGCAGCAACAGAGAGCACAGAGCTTTGTGAACTCCAGGGGCTCCCAAAACATAGAAAAAACTGGAGAGGCCTGCATTCGTGGCAGACAATATTATCAGAGTATCCCCATCATCTTTCATGGGTGAAAATGGTAAAATATTGCCTAATGAAGCAGTACAGATTAGACCCATCCATGTAATATCAGCATGCTAAGTTATGTTATACCGATCCTCAAAATACGATTTAAATCAAATAGCGTATCTCCTTTACCTAAACGTTAGTGTATATCTCCACAACAATCTTGTTAGCAATTGTAGAGTCAACACACAATTGTGGGACATAACAATAGCCTGTATTTGTGGCATACAATGTACACTGTCAACTAGCCCACTTGCGACTCAGGACAGTCTGACCTGACCCAATACCAGTCGGCTAGAGTGTAATGCTTCCGCCTTAGAAGGAGAAGATAGATGTTGCATGTAACATTTGGTAATGTAATCATCTTCGTATGTGTTTTTTATATATGGTATTATTTGATTCACGTGTGTGATATCAGAGAAACGCGTGTAATATAAGCCACCATAGGCGGTTTTCTGAGAAACCGCCAAACTGTGCACATCCGTGAATTATTGTAACATGCTCTTAGGTTTTTTACACCAGTACAATACGATGTGTCATTACATTCACGTATACAGTACGTTTAATAATTATATTAATATTGTAAATTTATTTACTAATTCGACCACTGTACTTATTACAGTAACGTCGTTTCACGGTTCAAAGCACTGCCACGTCAGTCCCTTGCGTCTAACACGTACACCGTAGTTTGTTACTATCTACCGTCTATGATGTATTTAGTGATTGCAAGCCACATTGAAAGACATAATTGGCCGTTCTTTTTCATTCCGCGGCACACTGGGAACTTAATTACGACAGACCCACACGTCGCGGCCTGCCGCTTGAGAAGGACTCGTTTAGAGCATGATTGATACGATAGCTTACACATTAATTAGATATAGCATAGCCTACAGTTAGCTTAGCTCCCACACAGAGCGATCGAGCGTAGTCGTCTTGACTGACTGTAAACAAACAGGTTGGAATAAAGAGGTGGTTTGTCTGTTGTCGTCTCTTGCAGTCAAACACAGAGATACGACTTTAACACAGGTAAGTGTGCAGTGTTGGCAATATGCGCATTTATAATAAGTCATTGTTTTCAGTCGTTGTTCAAAACAGTTTTAATTTGCAGTGTGTGTATGTGTGTGTGTGTGTGTGTGTGTGTGTGTGTGTGTGTGTGTGTGTGTGTGTGTGTGTGTGTGTGTGTGTGTGTGTGTGTGTGTGTGTGTGTGTGTGTGTGTGTGTGTGTGTGTGTGTGTGTGTGTGTGTGTGTGTGTGTGTGTGTGTGTGTGTGTGTGTGTGTGTGTGAGAGAGAGAGAGAGAGAGCGTGCGATAGTGTGTGCGCGTATATTATATCGTTATATGCGTATGGGTATAAGTATGCTTATATCGCATATTCGAGATATTGGTCATTATTTAGCATGACTGTGGTGTTCATTTGAACTTCGCGCAGTAATTATGACAGTAAGTATGAATGCCTTCCGGTAAAATGTCAATTATGTTTTAGTAACCACACTCATTACTTGCCGATGAATGAATATCTTAGTATACACGAACTAACTGTAACATTCACCAACTCAACGACATGTAGTGGATACCAGCGTATGTGCGGTGTCGAAGGAAAACGCTACGATTACGGTTGTTTCAATACTTAGGCGTACATTCAATGAAGGTGCACAGTCTGTGCAGTCTAGCCCGTCATTGACTGGTGCTAATCAGGTCTTCGAATCACGACACACCAACAATTGAGTTTAGTCTGACGAGTGCTATTCAAAAACAAACGATTAGCCGGGTGGTCCTAGCATTACACGTTGACCAATTCGTGGTAACATTGCAGTATAGTTACATTCTAAGATGATATCGATAGTTAATAAATAAATACGTTATAATTATAGCTATAATTACGTTAACAAGTTAATACAAGAACATGATACGAATGACTGTTGTTTCTTACATTTTCTATCGTAGTATGATTTTTTATTACTTGTGATATATTGTACTCGGTTCTAAATGAACAAATCCAAACACGGAGCTTACATGGCAAGTTCTAGTGAAACGGACAATAGTGATGCAAAATTGTGGCGTTTGTCACGTATTTGTATTTATCTGCATGTTCAAGCGTTTGGGCAATATGTGGGCTTATGTATGAATCTAATTCCATAGGCATACATCAGCAATTGGTCGCTGTGCATAAATATACGAGTCCAATTTATAGAGATCTGATACAAAAGGTGCCCTCGTGTTATTATCTTCGGTTGTGCAAATGCAAGTAGAACTATTTGAAAATCATTGATTCAGCTTGAAGACGCTGTTGCTGTTTCGGTAGTTCGTTTTCAAATGCAACATACCAAAGGAGGCAATAAGGGATCCCGGGATACGGTCAACTTGGGGATGACATTATGGGGACAGTTATACCTCTAGAGGAAGATAGAAGGAAACAGTGGCTCTGGTACTGGAAAGACACAGCGACAATGTTAATAATACCGTGACTATACGGGTCAAAATACATGTACTGATACTGGGAATGACACGGGGGTAGTTGCTGGCGTTACGAAATGAATACTACCATTGGACCACACTGGAGTTGGGAAGATGTTGCCATTAATAAATGTGCTGTGACGAGGGTTGGGGTGTGGCGACAACACAACACGGGCGGGTTAAGCGTGTGTGGAGGGCGCACATATTCTCCCGATTTAGTTTGTACTATATTAACTGGGGCATTGAGTTTAGTGTAGTTTGTGGATCTAAGTAAGAGGTTCGTGTGTTGACGCATGACAACAGTTTTGCTGTCAACGGATGGTGCAATTGGAGGATATGGAGCACTGATAGGTTTAAATGTGCGGACGGTCTATAATACCATTAAATATATGTGGTATATGTTCCTATATTAAAAGATCCCATCGTATTAAGTTTGATTGAAGGTGTTACAATATCACGAATAGCTGGACTCCACACAATGGCCACGTTGCGGACAACTCCGATCGCCATCTGCATTGCGGTCGTTATACTGGCAATGTCCGAGTTGGTCAAGTCAGACCGTAGGAATCATAGATGTACACCGATACACTGCGAGTGGAGCGACTGGACCAGTTGGAGCAACTGTAGCACAACCTGCGGCGGCTCCGGGCGACAGTTCCGGCATCGGTCCAAGCTTCAGACGGCGACGTGTGGAGGAAGGAGATGCGAAGGAGACTCGCAGCTGAAGAGATCCTGCAACCGGTTCTGCTACAACGGCGGCACCTTGCAGTCCGACACCTGCCTCTGCCAGAGACAGCACTACGGGCAGTGCTGCGAACACCACCGTCTCTCCAAACGCGGTAAGAGTACTGAATTATTTTTCTCGTGGACTCTATTGTAAGGACAGGTTTGTTTCAGGTTACAAAAAGAGAGTTGCATGTCCATCATGCATTGTTAGATATACGAAGGGCGAATATTTAATTTGCGTTGCGCCAATGGAAGGGATACGCAAAGGTGTTTGTAATGAGAACAGAGAATATGATAACCTATTACAAAATGTGGATAGTGTAACGACTGATTAGTGTCTACCTGTTTGTCATGTATTTTACACTTTTCAGAAGAAACAATGTGAAATTGGGATTTGTAATGCGTCACACACATCAACACATTTTGCCATAATCAATACTGTCCCCCCAACTCCACCTCACCCCCGACTAATCTTTAAAGCATGTTCCACTTTTACATTACATAATTGAAATGCTTCGTTTCTGCGGGCTGACTAACGATACATCAACGCATATAATTTGGATACACCACATTATGTAACGAAGTGGGGAGCGGTGGTCGCGGGTAGAGCGCCGGACTGTCAATCGAAGGGGACGGTGGTTCAATCCCACCTGCCGCTGTTTCGAAAATTAGGTAATTTCGTTCACCTCGCATTGCTTGTAAACTAAAAGCCGGTGGTTCCTTCTAGCTGGTATCTATGCCAGGGGAAGTAAAGGATCCCACACAGGGGGTAAATGTTGTGGACTCACCAATTCTAGAGAAGGACAACTCTGAAAACCAAACTCGACAATAATCTAGTCACAAACATGTGGCTAACATAGAGTGATGAGCTGACCATAAGAAGAAGCATGTTGTGGACTGGACGAGATTGTCTGTAGTTAGTGACAGCACACAAAGGGGACTTGAAATGGACGATCCGTGCTGCGATAGGTGTTAGACCTTCACTTCTCCACGACCTTACTGCCACATGAACTGGAAGGAGCTACGGAAGTCGGCAGCAACTGTTTATGTAAACAACACTGAATATTTGAATGTTCCATGTCTATGGCCTTTAACTCTTTTACGTGCATATCAACACAACACTAGCGTTTTTCCTTACACATGTATGGATAGAATGCGACCTTGTTTGGTTATGTGATTCGAAGGATTAATATAATTTATAATACGGGATAACGTAACAATAGAATGACCCTTCCTGAATCCAAACAGACAATGAAGTGCACTAAGGTATGATTTAATAAATTCAAGAAATGTGATTTCAAAGAATTTGGAAGCAAAACCAACCGTCGATATAGGTCTGCAGTTGCTATCGCTTCTATATAAACCAAGGAAACAGTAATATTGTATAATAATAATAATAATAATAATAACTTTATTTTGACACCATCAAATCCGGGACGGCTGTCCCGTTCACGGGTGTGTACATACATGTAAACGTAAAGACATCTTCTAGATGATAACAGCAGTGTAAAGACGAACTGTAAGACAGGGCTGCGCCTGTCCGCGTGTATAAAGACCAGCATTACTATACACTTTACCAGACCACCGCGGTCTATTGTTTCTGCAACGTGTCATGTGTAACCTCAATTACATTGTCATTACACCAAATCCCATTGTTATGTACTTTCGAACAATTTGCATATTTACATCAGAAGTAACATGATTTGTAAATTATAAAAAGAAAAGTGTTTCTTTCCACTTGGCGGATATGGAAGAAGGATTACTGAAAGCTGAATCACTAGGTATACAATTATTGTATGTTTTCACGTCATAGATATATATGTTTAACATTACATTTTCCTTCTCCTTGAATGTGATATTAGTTGTGACGTTGGTGCACGTTTTATTGCAATATGCTAATACGTTGATTGAGATATATGCCGACTTGTTGATGTGAATTTGAGGTCGTTCGTTTTGTTTTTTGTAGAGACGAAGACAAGAACGTCTGCAGTCATCATATTGTACTTCGGATTGTTCGTGATGGTATTAATAAGTTGCATCTTCTGCATCTTTGCCGGGTGTAAGGGAGTTGAAGGGAAACCGTGTTTCAGCTGCTGTTACGATGATTCCTTCTAAACTTATCAAGGTAGGCATTTCTCGATTTCAAAAATGTCATTCCCAAGAAAAGTGTCAATGTTGAAAGTGAATAGCACCCGAGTGCCAGTTTGAGTTATGTTATGTCTTTACGTGTGCGCATGGGCTGGTTGAAAAAACCTGTACCACTGTGTAAGGTCACAAAAACCCAGTTTGTAAAAATGAAATAAAATGTTAGTTTTGCATAACACTATAACGGTATATATAAAGCAATCATTTAAACAGTAAACTTTGTATGTATACTACAGATTGCAATACATTAGGATATTTGCGAATTATTTTCTATAGAACGATGTCGCCAAAACAACAAACAAAGAATAGTTATATATAACTATAACTATCGTAACATAAGTCTATATATTTTGTAAACATGTTGTATCATTTTATGGCCATATACTATTGTTTAATACTATCATTATATATTTATAGGCCTACTATACAATTGTTTGCAAAGACCATGTTTGTATGTGCCATTTAAAATAGCTATGTAGGCGTATTTACACGTTTATTGAATTGAGGCGTTACGACACGTAGCGTATTTCAAATAGAAAATACCTCTAATGGCACTGCGATCTGTGACTCGAAAGGTAACCAAATATCACAATGTTGAGCAGATACTCATTTACATCAGCAAAAACACTAAATAAACTAATATTGCCTTTCAGTGTCCGACTACGAACGTGGCCTAGATGAAGATGGCGAAGGTCTTCCGTTTACGTTGGAATTTGTAGTGTGTGTCTTGTCAGAATTGAATGTCCTAGAATTGTTTCTGAACACATCTGAAAACAAATCTCGTCAAGCAAGTTCAGCGGCTGGAGTTTGGGTCTCATTCTATTCTCAATGTCTGCGTATATCCTGCGTCATAGTTGCATAATGCATTATTGTATTTGTGATATTAAAACTAAATAAAAGTTGTTGAGCCCGTCACGATTCGATGCGTTCTGGGAACATTAAACAAACACTAGTATTTATGAAACACCCTGGTCGGCCAACTACGCCATGTTACATGCGAAAGTTTCATACAAACATACAAAGAAGCCTATGAAACAATCACTCTTACAATCACATTTACTTACTTACATACTTACTTACTTACTTACATACTTACTTGCATACTTACTTACTTACTTACTTACTTACTTACTTACTTACTTACTTACTTACTTACTTACTTACTTACTTACTTACTTACTTACTTACTTACTTACTTACTTACTTACTGATTGATGGTCGTGTAAGTTGTCCTCCAGGTCTCTACCCCTACTGTAGTATGGACTTCACGTTGGAGTTAAACAGATGTATCTTCGTGTGAAATGACAACACTTTGAGCGCCAGATGTTCTTGAGCTACATAAATGCTCCTCTCGCCTTGCGCATCTGTACGACCCTCTTGTCAATGATACTACCCAGGTACGTGAAGGTCTCTACCTCCTCAAAGCCATTCCTTTCCAGTGTGACTGGCTCGGTGCTGTCTGCATTTACCTTGATGACCTTTGCCTCGCCTATATGTACATGTAGGTCACTCGTGAAGAGATGGCTGCCAGTTCACTGGTCTTCTGCTACGTCTGTTGGTGGCTGTGGCACAGCAGTGCCAGATCGTCCGCAAAGTCTTCAAGTTGCGTCCACAGTGTCCACCGTCTTCACTGCGAAACGCTTGGTTAGTTGTCCATCGTGGATTGGTCTGCAGCCTGGTCCTTCATAGCTGTTCTTAATCAAGTTGACCAGTGTGGTTGGTATGCCGTAATGTCATAGTAGTTTCCATAGTGTATCCCTGTTAATGCTGTCAAACGCATTTTCGTAGTCAACAAAGTTGCTGTAGTGTGAGGAGTTCCACGCCAAGGTTTGCTCTACTGTGATGGGCAGTGTTGCTGTATGTTCTATGCATGATCTGTTTCGGCGGAATCCTGCTCGTTGATCTCTCAGCAATGGGTCGTTTCATCTTTCATTCTTTCCAAGATTATTCTGTTGAAGATTTCCCCGGCATTGAGAGAAACATGATTCCTCTGTAGTTGGAACAGTTGCTGAGGTCTCCTTTCATGGGAAGTTTTATGAGGTATCCCTCACTCCAGTCTGATGGCACCTCTTCTTTTTCCCAGATCTTCGTAAAAAGAGGGTACAATAGCTCCACACAGGTGTCGATGTCTGTCGTGAGTGTTTCTGCTGGAATGTCGTCCGGTCTTGCTGCTTCAATATTCTTCAGCTGCTTTATGGCCCTCCTGATTTCTTTCTTTGTTAGTTTGTCACATTTGATCCACTTCTGCTGGCTGTATGTCTAGGGGTCCAGTGGGACAGGTCTGTTCAGAAGTTCTTCAAAATGTTCAGCACATCTGTTGAGTCGTTGCTCAGTTCCCTTAATGCTCCTTTCTTCCCTGTATTTCACCGGTCGTTCTAGCTTGCCATAGTTACCTGCTAGTTTCCCGGTGGTGTCGTACAGCTGTCTCATGTTTCTGCTGACTACATCCTGTTCTGCTTCTTCTGCAAGACTGTTGGTGTAGTTTCGTTTGTGCATATTAACACACTTCTTTACCTCTCTGTTGGCTGTTGTGTGCTCATCCTGTGCCCGTGCACGTGCCTGTGCCCGTGCCCGTGCACGGGCACGGGCACGGTGCTGTTTGCTGCTGATTTCTTTCCTTCCGCACCTGGATCCTGCGTCAGGTTTCTGTTGCGATCCAATCTTTCTGTTGCTGTTTCTTCAGGCCAACGACGTCTTGGCAAGTTGATGTCAGTGTCTGTTTGGTGTTCTGCAACTGGCTGTTCAGGTCTCGTTCTTCTTCATGCCGCTCTTGTAACACGTTAAATTTGTTAGCAAGATTCAGCTTGTATTCTTCTCTTGTCTGATGATCTTTCAGGAGGCCGACATTGTACCTTCGTCTGTTTGTTGCTGTCACCATCCAGTGTTTCTTCAACTTGAGTTTCAGTGTGACAATCCACTCTCACATCTTCAAGTGACCTTCTAGATTTCTTTCTATGCAAATACGATCTATTTTGTTCTCTATCAAGTGATCAGGTGACACCCATGTGGCCTTGCGTATCGTTTTGTATGTGAAAATGCTGCCCCGATGACAATGTTATTCAGTGCACATGTGTCCGCAAATGTCTCTCCGTGCTCGTTCATCTGTCCAAAACCATGGGTTCCCATCACTTCTTCGTGTACGTTAAAGTCCATTCCAGTCTTTGCATTGAAATCTCCTATGAGAATAGTCACATAATTTGTTCTGCACTTGTCCGGGGTGCTTTGTAGTCTGCTGCAAAATTGGTCCTTGGTTATTTCATCTCTGTCGTTCGTTGGTGCATAACACTGGATGACCTTGGTTTTCTTTTTCTTGTATCGAAGGATGCTACGATCGTTCGCGGTCCATGCGCTTCCCATCCTATCAATGGCCTCTGTACCACGTTTGATAGCATGAATGCTACCCTTTCGGTTTGGGGAACATCGTCTTCTTCATCTCCATAGAAGAGTAATAGCTCTCCTGTTAGTATTCCTTTTTGTCCTGTCTGTGTCCATCTTGACTCACTGATCCCCAGCAGTGCAACCGTGTCGTGGTCATTTCCGCTGCTACTTGCGCCGTATTGTATGTCTGGTACATGATTCTCACGTTCCATGTTCCAACATTAATGTGTTTGGTCGAAATAAGCTTGCTCAGCCCTGTGGCTTCCGTGATATTGCGACTTTCACCACATGGCGTCATAGGTCCTCGTGATGAAGACCCTACCTATCCCAGGTAAGTGTTCTCTGTAACTTCTGCTGTCAACGTTTCTGTAGCTAGTAGCTATTTTACGACATGTGGGTGCTAGCCACACGCTCAACCCTCCTCCTTTCTCATCCGGGCTTGTGATCGGTCAAGGCGTTGTTGAAGACGTCATTAACACATGTATAAGTGCCCGACTGTGTACGCAGAAACTACAAAATCCAGCAACGAAGAATGTGGACACTAAACCAATGGCGACATTAAAGCCACAAAACCATAGTCATTATGCGTCTCAAGAACATTACATTTGCAAGTAGTTTAGCAGAACTGCACCAGCGCAGTGAACTTATGACGGTCAATTGATTTATTCATGCATGAGTGTTGTGCATGCTCAAACATAGTCGCGCCTTTGAGGTTTTGTTATCGAGTAAATCCATTATATAATCATGCGCGATAATCCATTCATACACATTGTAAGACATCAGAAACAGCACCTCACAAACCTGGCATTCATGATGCGTACCT
Organism: Ridgeia piscesae; assembly: GCA_025642075.2. Taxonomy (NCBI): domain Eukaryota; kingdom Metazoa; phylum Annelida; class Polychaeta; order Sabellida; family Siboglinidae; genus Ridgeia; species Ridgeia piscesae. Next base: position 116,729 of record JAODUO010000270.1, read on the forward strand.
CATATCTGATTAGCTATAATGCTAGTGCTATTAAACTACCAGAGTGTCTCAGATTGCCTCGCAGTCACAGAGAGACAACGGCAACACAGGTAGGTCTGCAGGCACTGCCCGGGAGAGAAAGAGAGAGAGAGAGAGAGAGAGAACGAGTATGTGCGTGTGCGCGCGCGTGTGTGTGTGCGTGTGCGTGTGAGTGTGTGCACGTGTATGTTGTGTGTGTTTGGTTGCGTGTGTGTGGGTGGGTGTGTGGGTGTGTGTGTGTATGTGTGCGTGTGTGTGCGTGTGTGCACGTGTATGTTGTGTGTGTTTGTGTGCGTGTGGGTGTGTGGGTGGGTGTGTATACTAAACATCGTGCAAAACAAAACACGTACACAGGGCTACACAAAATAGCGCGCTGTATACTGTTGCAATAGCTGCTGCTAAAATCTAGATACACGAGTATTTGGAAATTTACTTTTCATTGCCCTCAAATCTTTGTCAAAAATCAATTATGCTACCAGGATGTTATCATGTTCAATTCTAAAATAGTTCACATTAATTCCTACAGTAATAGTTAATCAGTTCAGACAGTTCTGTGACCGACATGTGTGAATATGGGGAGACTATAATGAAAGCACTGCACTGTCAGAGTTCCACCAACTGTCGATGGTGCTAGGCAGTTAGCGCATAGCAATTTCGCGAGAATGGCTTTGTCCCATAACATATTAATATGCCTTTGTCCTGAATGTACTCGCAATAGTGCGTACACCGTAAATACAATATACACGGGGGGCATTCTTTGTGGGCGATTCACTGTAACGTGGAACGTTTAACATTGTTCTGTAGGTATGTTGTGTTATTATTTTCAAGACCTTTGTGTCTCCCTAGTAATTTGTTGACCAATTATGTCATAGGATTAAATGGATTGGCTTAATACCCGTACAACGAAGCTCTTTTAAACAGAGGCGGGTTCAGATTCACAATCTCCGTTGTAATGAAACTGATTTCAGCTCACATCGGTATTGCTTTGGTATATTGTTAGAGAGTATGTCATCTAAATAACCATGTGCAGTAAGTCATCAATGTAGAACAAAAGAAACAAATTGCAAATTGTTTTGAAATCATTGACAGCAATAGCGTCACATATCATTCACTGGGCTAAGCCATTTAAATAAAACTGCTAGACCCTCTATTATGAACAAAGATGCCTCGCAGCGCTATATAAACAACTACACCAAACGTAAATTTACAGTCCTTGTGACATGCGCAAGAAAGGCAATAATTTTAATTGCAATTCAACTTGTGTGCATGCGTGTGGGCGTGCATGCGAGAGTGTGAAGGCATGTGAATGTTTAACCAAATTGTCACAATTGGTGGTACTAAATGTGAATTAACGCGTTTTATAGTATGTAAGTAAACAGAACACATGTGACACAAATGAAATCAACCAAATTGTAATGCATACTATCAAACAAACGAACGAACCAATACACAGTATGCTAGACAACAACCGTATCTTCGTACATCAATCACGTTGATACTGTATAGAATCGTACCGTCGCTACCGACGTGAACATCAATTGGTAACCAATATAGAGAATACACGAAGATTCTATATACTGGTGAGCATTCGTAATAAAACAGCGACTTGTGAAGCACACAGGGATGGGGTAACTATCAACACCAGTAACTTAATGGAATGTCACGGAAGGCGAAGACGTCACAAGGTAATGGAAGATCACGGACGATCAACTATAGGTGCGATGGAGTGATCTGATGATAACTCGGCTATCATAAACATTGTGTTTAGGAATCCCGAATCTCAGTGGCGGACTAGGTAGTCGACAATCTTGCCATGTGAAGGGTGATGACAATTAATTCGGTCTACGCCGGTTCATATCATATCATATCATATCATATATATTTAAAATTAGTCAAAGTCTGCCAGACTCTAATCTTTGACTAGCACATAAATGGCGAAGTTATTACCACGAAACGACATAAACAATATTCATGTCCCAAGATTTGGAGACGAGCGGGATACGTGTTTCCAAAGATATGCGTTTACGGTCGCCAGACTCAAAATGGTCGGATTTTCTTAAATACGCTTATAGCGACCCGTCACAGGAAATGAAATTGGGCAATATCTAAATATAATACAAACTAAACCATCACAGGAACTGGGTCCCGAACGTTACAAACCTCGTTCAAATTCGAGTCAACTTATAAGCTCTAAAATATATTCATTTTCTAAATAGTTGAGAAACTTCTTGCTAGTAATCTTTACATTGGATTAGTTTCATATCAATTCAACATCATTGCAATATATGTACGGACGCGGTAACAATGCTACCATCCACAAATGCTAAACTCGTTTAATAAATTATTTGAGCAAATTATATATATTCTATTGATATTAAGGTATGAAAAAACAGGCTTCGTTTCACTTCAATACCTTGCTAATTTACCTTGCATCTCATTACTTCACTAACATTTATTTACATAATCACTATATTATTAATAAGTTCAAACCATTTCCACGAATATCAAATGTGGTGTTCCTAATCATAAAATGTGTAATAAACGTCACTGATATAATTGCGAAAGAAATTCACCTGCTGTCAAAACAGTTTGCACTACGATCGCCAGATGGCGCCGGGTTAGATATCAGCAATATATGCCTGACGGCAGCACCATAACCTGACATTTCTTAATAATAGCAATAGTAGGCTTCAACGGTGGTGATATTAAATTAGTAAACCACATTGTGATACCAACTATTTTATAAAAAATTTACGCCATACAATCGATACTCAACGAAACAACATGTATGTATGTTTGTGTGTTTGTGTGTTTGTGTGTTTGTGTGTTTGTGCGTTTGTGCGTTTGTGCGTTTGTGCGTGTGTGCGTGTGTGCGTGTGTGCGTGTGTGCGTGTGTGCGTGTGTGCGTGTGTTCGTGTGTGCGTGCGTGCGTGCGTGCGTGCGTGAGTGCGTGCGTGCGTGCGTGCGTGCGTGCGTGTGTGCGTGGTGCTGTGTGCGTGTGTGCGTGTGTGCGTGTGTGCGTGTGTGCGTGTGTGCGTGTGTGCGTGTGTGCGTGTGTGCGTGTGTGCGTGGGTGCGTGCGTGCGTGGTGCGTGCGTGCGTGCGTGCGTGCGTGCGTGCGTGGTGCGTGGTGCGTGTGTGCGTGTGTGCGTGTGTGCGTGTGTGCGTGTGTGCGTGTGTGCGTGTGTGCGTGTGTGCGTGTGCGTGTGTCGTGTGTGCGTGTGTGCGTGTGTGCGTGTGTGCGTGTGTGCGTGTGTGCGTGCGTGCGTGCGTGCGTGCGTGCGTGCGTGCGTGCGTGCGTGCGTGCGTGCGTGCGTGCGTGCGTGCGTGTGCGTGTGTGCGTGTGTGCGTGTGTGCGTGTGTGCGTGTGTGCGTGTGTGCGTGTGTGCGTGTGTGCGTGTGTGCGTGTGTGCGTGTGTGCGTGTGTGCGTGTGTGCGTGTGTGCGTGTGTGCGTGTGTGCGTGTGTGCGTGTGTGCGTGTGTGCGTGTGTGCGTGTGTGCGTGTGTGCGTGTGTGCGTGTGCGCGTCTGCGCGTCTGCGCGTCTGCGGGTCTGCGGGTCTGCGCGTCTGCGCGTTTGCGGGTTTGCGGGTTTGCGGGTTTGCGGGTTTGCGGGTTTGCGGGTTTGCGGATTTGCGGGTTTGCGGGTTTGCGGGTTACGTGTTTGCGTGTTTGCGTGTTAGCGCGTTTGCGCGTTTGCGCGTTTGCGCGTTTTCGCGTTTGCGCTTTTGCGCTTTTGCGCGTTTGCGCGTTTGCGCGTGTGCGCGTGTGCGCGTGTGCGCGTGTGCGCGTGTGCGCGTGTGCGCGTGTGCGCGTGTGCGCGTGTGTGCGTGTGTGCGTGTGTGCGTGGTGCGTGCGTGCGTGCGTGCGTGCGTGCGTGCGTGCGTGCGTGCGTGCGTGCGTGCGTGCGTGCGTGTGTGCGTGTGTGCGTGTGTGCGTGTGTGCGTGTGTGCGTGTGTGCGTGTGTGCGTGTGTGCGTGTGTGCGTGTGTGCGTGTGTGCGTGTGTGCGTGCGTGCGTGCGTGCGTGCGTGCGTGCGTGCGTGTGTGCGTGTGTGCGTGTGTGCGTGTGTGCGTGCGTGCGTGCGTGCGTGCGTGCGTGTGTGCGTGTGTGCGTGTGCGCGTCTGCGCGTCTGCGCGTCTGCGGGTCTGCGGGTCTGCGCGTCTGCGCGTTTGCGGGTTTGCGGGTTTGCGGGTTTGCGGGTTTGCGGGTTTGCGGGTTTGCGGGTTTGCGGGTTTGCGGGTTTGCGGGTTTCGTGTTTGCGTGTTTGCGTGTTAGCGCGTTTGCGCGTTTGCGCGTTTGCGCGTTTGCGCGTTTTCGCGTTTGCGCTTTTGCGCTTTTGCGCGTTTGCGCGTGTGCGCGTGTGCGCGTGTGCGCGTGTGTGCGTGTGTGCGTGTGTGCGTGTGTGCGTGTGTGCGTGTGTGCGTGTGTGCGTGTGTGCGTGTGTGCGTGTGTGCGTGTGTGCGTGTGTGCGTGTGTGCGTGTGTGCGTGTGTGCGTGTGTGCGTGTGTGCGTGTGTGCGTGTGTGCGTGTGTGCGTGTTGCGTGTGCGTGTGTGCGTGTGTGCGTGTGTGCGTGTGTGCGTGTGTGCGTGTGTGCGTGCGTGCGTGCGTGCGTGCGTGCGTGCTGCGTGCGTGCGTGCGTGCGTGCGTGCGTGTGTGCGTGTGTGCGTGTGTGCGTGTGTGCGTGTGTGCGTGTGTGCGTGTGTGCGTGTGTGCGTGTGTGCGTGTGTGCGTGTGTGCGTGTGTGCGTGTGTGCGTGTGTGCGTGTGTGCGTGTGTGCGTGTGTGCGTGTGTGCGTGTGTGCGTGTGTGCGTGTGTGCGTGTGTGCGCGTGTGCGCGTGTGCGCGTGTGCGCGTGTGCGCGTGTGCGTGTGTGCGTGTGTGCGTGTGTGCGTGTGTGCGTGCGTGCGTGCGTGTGTGCGTGTGTGCGTGTGTGCGTGTGTGCGTGTGTGCGTGTGTGCGTGTGTGCGTGCGTGCGTGCGTGCGTGCGTGCGTGCGTGAGTGCGTGCGTGCGTGCGTGCGTGCGTGCGTGCGTGTGCGTGTGAGTGTGTGCACGTGTATGTTGTGTGTGTTTGGTTGCGTGTGTGTGGGTGGGTGTGTGGGTGTGTGTGTGTATGTGTGCGTGTGTGTGCGTGTGTGCACGTGTATGTTGTGTGTGTTTGTGTGCGTGTGGGTGTGTGGGTGGGTGTGTATACTAAACATCGTGCAAAACAAAACACGTACACAGGGCTACACAAAATAGCGCGCTGTATACTGTTGCAATAGCTGCTGCTAAAATCTAGATACACGAGTATTTGGAAATTTACTTTTCATTGCCCTCAAATCTTTGTCAAAAATCAATTATGCTACCAGGATGTTATCATGTTCAATTCTAAAATAGTTCACATTAATTCCTACAGTAATAGTTAATCAGTTCAGACAGTTCTGTGACCGACATGTGTGAATATGGGGAGACTATAATGAAAGCACTGCACTGTCAGAGTTCCACCAACTGTCGATGGTGCTAGGCAGTTAGCGCATAGCAATTTCGCGAGAATGGCTTTGTCCCATAACATATTAATATGCCTTTGTCCTGAATGTACTCGCAATAGTGCGTACACCGTAAATACAATATACACGGGGGGCATTCTTTGTGGGCGATTCACTGTAACGTGGAACGTTTAACATTGTTCTGTAGGTATGTTGTGTTATTATTTTCAAGACCTTTGTGTCTCCCTAGTAATTTGTTGACCAATTATGTCATAGGATTAAATGGATTGGCTTAATACCCGTACAACGAAGCTCTTTTAAACAGAGGCGGGTTCAGATTCACAATCTCCGTTGTAATGAAACTGATTTCAGCTCACATCGGTATTGCTTTGGTATATTGTTAGAGAGTATGTCATCTAAATAACCATGTGCAGTAAGTCATCAATGTAGAACAAAAGAAACAAATTGCAAATTGTTTTGAAATCATTGACAGCAATAGCGTCACATATCATTCACTGGGCTAAGCCATTTAAATAAAACTGCTAGACCCTCTATTATGAACAAAGATGCCTCGCAGCGCTATATAAACAACTACACCAAACGTAAATTTACAGTCCTTGTGACATGCGCAAGAAAGGCAATAATTTTAATTGCAATTCAACTTGTGTGCATGCGTGTGGGCGTGCATGCGAGAGTGTGAAGGCATGTGAATGTTTAACCAAATTGTCACAATTGGTGGTACTAAATGTGAATTAACGCGTTTTATAGTATGTAAGTAAACAGAACACATGTGACACAAATGAAATCAACCAAATTGTAATGCATACTATCAAACAAACGAACGAACCAATACACAGTATGCTAGACAACAACCGTATCTTCGTACATCAATCACGTTGATACTGTATAGAATCGTACCGTCGCTACCGACGTGAACATCAATTGGTAACCAATATAGAGAATACACGAAGATTCTATATACTGGTGAGCATTCGTAATAAAACAGCGACTTGTGAAGCACACAGGGATGGGGTAACTATCAACACCAGTAACTTAATGGAATGTCACGGAAGGCGAAGACGTCACAAGGTAATGGAAGATCACGGACGATCAACTATAGGTGCGATGGAGTGATCTGATGATAACTCGGCTATCATAAACATTGTGTTTAGGAATCCCGAATCTCAGTGGCGGACTAGGTAGTCGACAATCTTGCCATGTGAAGGGTGATGACAATTAATTCGGTCTACGCCGGTTCATATCATATCATATCATATCATATCATATCATATATATTTAAAATTAGTCAAAGTCTGCCAGACTCTAATCTTTGACTAGCACATAAATGGCGAAGTTATTACCACGAAACTTGGACATAAACAATATTCATGTCCCAAGATTTGGAGACGAGCGGGATACGTGTTTCCAAAGATATGCGTTTACGGTCGCCAGACTCAAAATGGTCGGATTTTCTTAAATACGCTTATAGCGACCCGTCACAGGAAATGAAATTGGGCAATATCTAAATATAATACAAACTAAACCATCACAGGAACTGGGTCCCGAACGTTACAAACCTCGTTCAAATTCGAGTCAACTTATAAGCTCTAAAATATATTCATTTTCTAAATAGTTGAGAAACTTCTTGCTAGTAATCTTTACATTGGATTAGTTTCATATCAATTCAACATCATTGCAATATATGTACGGACGCGGTAACAATGCTACCATCCACAAATGCTAAACTCGTTTAATAAATTATTTGAGCAAATTATATATATTCTATTGATATTAAGGTATGAAAAAACAGGCTTCGTTTCACTTCAATACCTTGCTAATTTACCTTGCATCTCATTACTTCACTAACATTTATTTACATAATCACTATATTATTAATAAGTTCAAACCATTTCCACGAATATCAAATGTGGTGTTCCTAATCATAAAATGTGTAATAAACGTCACTGATATAATTGCGAAAGAAATTCACCTGCTGTCAAAACAGTTTGCACTACGATCGCCAGATGGCGCCGGGTTAGATATCAGCAATATATGCCTGACGGCAGCACCATAACCTGACATTTCTTAATAATAGCAATAGTAGGCTTCAACGGTGGTGATATTAAATTAGTAAACCACATTGTGATACCAACTATTTTATAAAAAATTTACGCCATACAATCGATACTCAACGAAACAACATGTATGTATGTTTGTGTGTTTGTGTGTTTGTGTGTTTGTGTGTTTGTGCGTTTGTGCGTTTGTGCGTTTGTGCGTTTGTGCGTTTGTGCGTGTGTGCGTGTGTGCGTGTGTGCGTGTGTGCGTGTGTGCGTGTGTGCGTGTGTGCGTGTGTGCGTGTGTGCGTGTGTGCGTGTGTGCGTGTGTGCGTGTGTGCGTGTGTGCGTGTGTGCGTGTGTGCGTGTGTGCGTGCGGGGTGCGTGCGTGCGTGCGTGAGTGCGTGCGTGCGTGCGTGCGTGCGTGCGTGCGTGCGTGCGTGCGTGCGTGTGTGTGTGTGCGTGTGTGCGTGTGTGCGTGTGCGGCGTGCGTGCGTGGTGCGTGGTGCGTGCGGCGTGCGTGCGTGCGTGTGTGCGTGTGTGCGTGTGTGCGTGTGTGCGTGTGTGCGTGTGTGCGTGTGTGCGTGTGTGCGTGTGTGCGTGTGTGCGTGTGTGCGTGTGTGCGTGTGTGGGGTTTTGTGTGTGTTTCGTGCGGGGTTGCTGCGTGCGGGGTGCGTGCGTGCGTGCGTGGGGCCGGGGCGTGCGTGGTGCTGTGTGCGTGTGTGCGTGTGTGCGTGTGTGCGTGTGTGCGTGTGTGCGTGTGTGCGGGGCGTGGCGTGTGTGGGGTTTGGGGGGTTTGCGGGTTTGTGTCGTTTTGGGCGGTTTTGGGCGGGGTTTTTGCGTTGGGGTTTGGGGGTTGGGGTTGGGGTTCGGTTCGGGTTTGCGGGTTTGCGGGTTCGTGTTTTGGGTTTGGGTGGGCGTTTGCGCGTTTGCGCCCCCGCGGGTTTTTCGTTGCGGGGTGGGGCTGGGCTGGGTGCGGGTTTCGGGTTTCGGTGGGTTTCGGGTGGTGTTGGTGTGTTTGGTTGGTGCGGTGTGCTGTGGGTTGTGTGGCGTTTGCGTTTTGCGGGTTCTTTTTGGGGTTTGCGTTGGCGTGTGTGCGTGTGTGGTGTGTGGTGTGCGTGTGTGCGTGTGTGCGGGGTGTGGTTGTGCGTGTGTGCGTGGTGCGTGGTGGTGGTGGTGTGTGGTGTGTGCGTGTGTGCGTGTGGGGTGTGGGGTGTGGTGTGTGCGTGTGTGCGTGTGTGGCGCCGCGCCCGGGGGCGCGCGCGCGCCGCCGCGCGCGGCGCGCGGGGCCCCCGGGCCGGCGCGCGGCCCGGCCGCCGCGCCGGGCCGCGCCGCCCGCCGGGGGGCCGGGGCCGCCGCGCGCGCGCGGGGACGCGGCGGCCGCCCGGGCCCCCGCGCGCCCCCGCCGCTCGCCGCCGGCCCGCGTGCCGCGCCCCCTGGACGGCAGGCGCGTCCCGCGGGGTGCCCGGGGCCCGGGCCCCGGGCCCCCCCCGGGGCCGCGCCACGCCCCGGCCGGCCGTGGCGTTGCCCCCGCCGGGGGCCACGCCGGGCCCCGGGCCCAAGGGGGCCGGCGCCGGCCCCAAAAACGGGCCCCAAAGGGGGTGCCGCGGGCCCGGGGCCGCGGCTGGGGGGCGGGGGCGGGGCGCCGCGCCCCCGCTGCCCCGGGGCGATGGTGGGGGCGGGCGCCCGGGGCCGGGGGCCCCGGGGGCGCGCCCCTGCCAAAGGCGCCGGCCGGCCGCGCCAGGCCGCGCGGGCCCCAGCGCGCAGGGGGCGAGGCAAAAAGGCGGGGGCAAAACGGGCAGGGCGGCGGAACGGGTCGGGCGCCGGCGCCCCGAGGGCCCGTCGCCCCGCACCGGGGCGCCGGTAAGGCGGGGCACAAAAAAGGGCCGCCGCCGCCGGGCGCCGCCGGGGGGCGCGCCGCGCGCGCGCGCGCGCCGCCGCCGCCCGCGCGCGCCGCGCGCCCCGCGCGCCGCGCGCCGCCGCGCCGCGCGCCGCGCGCCGCCGCCGGACGGGCGGCCCCGGGCCCCGCGCGCCGCCGCCGCCGCCGCGCCCGCGCGCCGCCGCCGGCCGCGCGCCCCGCGCCGCGGCGCGCCGGGGCGCCGCGCGCCGCGTCGCGCGGCGCCGGCCCGGGGGCCGCCCCAAGGCCCGGCCCCGGGGGCCCCGGGGGCCGCCCCGTCGCCCGGTCCCAAACCCCGGGCGGCCCCCGCCCTTGGGTCACAAGGCCCGCGTCGCCGGGCGGCCGCCCCCAAGCCGTGGCCCCCGGCAACCGGGGGCCCCGCCGGGGGGCGCAGCCGCGCGGGGGCGGGGCCCCGCGGCGGCCCGCACAAGGCGTGCCGCGCCGCGGCCGCGCGCCAAGGCGGGGCGCGGCCGCCCGCCGCGCGCGCCCGCGGCCGCCGCGGCGCCGCCCGCGCGGGGGGGGCGTGGGGGGGGCGTGGGCCCGGGGCGGTGGGGGGGCCGGGTCGGGTCCGGGGGCGGGGCGGGGGGCCCCCCCGGGGGGGGGGCGGTGGCCCGGGGGGGGGGGTTGCGGGGCCCCGGGGGGTGGCCCCGGGGCGGGCGGGGGGCGGGGCGGGGGTTGGCGGGGCGTGTGGCGGGGGCGGGGTGGGGGGTGGGGGGTTGCGCGTCTGCGCGTCTGCGGGTCTGCGCGTCTGCGTGTTTGCGGGTTTGCGGGTTTGCGGGTTTGCGGGTTTGCGGGTTTCGTGTTTGCGTGTTTGCGTGTTAGCGCGTTTGCGCGTTTGCGCTTTTGCGCGTTTGCGCGTTTTCGCGTTTGCGCTTTTGCGCTTTTGTGCGTTTGTGCGTTTGTATTGTTTGCATGTTTGCATGTTTGCATGTTTGCATGATTGCATGTTTGCATGTTTGCATGTTTGCATGTTTGCATGTTTGCATGTTTGCATGTTTGCATGTTTGCATGTTTGCATGTATGTGTGTGTGTATGTATGTATGTATGTATGTATTTATGTATGTATGTATGTATGTATGTATGTATGTATGTATGTATGTATGTATGTATTTATGTATGTATGTATGTATGTATGTATGTATATATGTATGTATTATTTTTATTATATATATATTAAATATATATATATTATATATATATATATATATATATATATATATATATATATATATATATATATATATATTATGTATATATATATATATATATATATATATATAATTTATTTCAAAAAGTATATATCATATATATATGTATATATATTATATGTATATATATATATATATATATATATATATATATATATATATATATATAGTAACTTATTCGGAGAGACTGAACACATATACCACCTTAAACCACCATCTGTGGAATGATTTCGATTCGGGCCGAGACTGTCCGTGACAATGTTCAATCATCTTGAACGGATATAATGTGTCATGCCTGCTTGGTTAACAGGAATGAAGTAGCCATCCAACAGTTCAAAGAAGACGTAATGGCTGCATCCGACCCAGGGAGTGTGCCAAACACAGGACAATCACCTCGTTCACTTATGGGTAAGTTCAACGTAAGTTGACCAACACATGAATATATGTCTAGCAGTTGCTGTTTGAGTTCTTCTTGTGCTTCTTCCTCTGGTTGTTGCATGTTGTTAAGGGCTATGCGAAATGAATTCCTTAGCCCTAAGCTGAATTAAATATACTCTAAAAAGGTGTCCCGATATTCAAATAATGTTTAACCCTCTCCCCACCCAGTTCATGACCCCTTTGGTCGCCCATGTCGGTGCATTTCCTGCGCAGTTTGTACTTGGTGACACATGCCTACATTTGGCATAATGCCATTGTGAAGGGCTAGAACCGTGCCGGGTTAAGCCCTACTTGGGATATTTTCACAGGGGCCTGTGCAACCATGTCTTACCATGAAATACAATGTTTGTTACAGGAATGTATTTTTTCTTAGATGGTAAAATGACACAGGCTTTGACAGAAGGCAATTTGAAAGATGTGAGGTCGGTGTTAGAAGAAGAAGATTTTGCGATAAAGGACTATCTCACAGAAGACCGACTGATAGAGCTCTACGCCTCGGTGAGCGTTGTGGATAATTTCATATTTTCTTTGCAGTTACAGCTAACAATTTACTGTCTTTTACTGTTTAATATTCTCATTTTTATAGCGTTCGCTAGCTAGCACTGAGGTTTCGTATGCAGAAAAATATTACATTTTACCTCCCGTGCTTAGCCGTTGAATACCGCGCAAAAAGACAGCCAGCACAACGGTACACACATACGCCTTTTCCACAACTCATAACTATGTTTATTAGTAAATTTCGTCCTTGTGGTGAAACTGCATTGTGCAAACGTAGGTTTATATTGAAATACCAGTTGAAATGATGGCTGTAATGTTGGGACCTTTCTCCAAGCGATGTTCGTTTGAAACAAGCAGATACATTGTCGTCCAATTGCCTAGTTGTATTGGTTAGACTTAGCAGTTCGACATATGGAACAGAATTGCGAATATGCAATACGTTGTTATTTTTTATTATTATACAAATTCATATTCAAGCTATTATTGAAAATATCGGTACTATTATGCATTATTTTGTATTTATATTACAATATTCGAATTATTCATTAATAGACCAGTTTAACCAAATGTCCCTTTGAACGTCTAGGGCTGATTAGTTTAATTTTGACACACTGCCTCAGTGTTATACGTCTTCAAACGTCTCTGTCCCAGTGCTTTGTTTACTGAATATCATCTATCTACATTTCTAATTATTATTTGAGTCTGACACTTCTCACGGTGTACATACCTCTGCCTGCATCAACCTCCACGCACATAATTAATCATAATCCTTACTGACATATTCATTCTTCTAGTTGTCTCGAATTTATATTATTTTACTATAGTATATATATATATATATATATATATATATATATATATATAGTATACATACTTATATAATTGAGATTGTTTATAAAGACATCCTGCCAAGATACCTACAATTTATATGTTCCTCACAGGTGCCACCCAATCACATTCTTCGCAAGCTTCTGCCATGGTTCAAAGACGAAAATAATTCATTGTCTGTGGCTAAGGGTGTGAAGAAGTTCCTGGAGGATCTCGTAGGTAAGCAGGACAACGACATATACAGAGGGAAGCGCGCAGGTAAACTAAACTCTTACATTTGGAAAACTGAATCAAGCAGAGTAAGTGTATATTCTAACAATAATCGAGCGTGCATGCATGTTTATATGTGCACGTGTTAATGTTTCCTCTGAGGCGCTTGTTCCTCGGGCACCACGCTTTCTGGAATTAATCTACAAATGGTGTTGAAAACGAGATGTTATACACACGTATTTCAAAGTACCCATTATACTTGCTGTGTGTCATCATTTGTCTCCATCTACAGGAATTTCTTTCAGAACGTAAACCGTAATACGCACACAATCAGCAAAAGAGGTTTCGCATGCCAAATGTTCGAAACAAAGTGTAAATATGGCAATAATGATTTAGTTTTTAACAAGATTTAACAAGATTGCCACCTAGAGATTCAACTCTAGATGGCAGGTGGACTAGGAAGCCATTTGGCCTATCATGAGTCCAACCTATCTATCTAAGTACACCCCGCCGGTCTTATCTATATGTCGATTATATTTATTAACACTACTAGCACCTACACAATCAGCTGGTAATATGTTCCATTCGTTTACTGTTCTTTGTGAAAATGACACTTTTCTAACATCTAGACTACACTGCTTCTTTGCTAATGTAACTCCATGTCCTCTAGTCCTTCTCTCTTCCTTGACTGTGAAAAAAATATTTCTGTCAATATTTTCATACCCATTCAATATTTTAAACACCTCAATTTGATCTCCTCTCAATCTTCTGGTTTCTAGTGTTGTTAAACCACATTCTATTAGACGCATTTCATAACTAATATTCCTGAGTTTTGGTATCATTTTGGTTGCTCTCCTTTGTACTCTTTCTAGCATATCAATACCCTTCTTGCGATATGGCCTCCATGCTTGTATACAATATTCTACGTGAGGCCTAGCTATTGTTTTATACAGCGGTATTATTAGTTCTTTTTCTTTGTACACTATATTTCGCCTAATTAATCCAAGAATTTGGTTTCCCTTCACTGCTGCAATTCCACACTCTTCTGATACCTTCATGTCAGCACTAATAGTTAACCCTAAGTCCTTTTCCTTTAAGGTAGTATTTAGTACAGTACCACCCATTGTATATTGTGCATCTTCATTCCCATGTCCTGTGTGGATGCACTCACACTTTCGAAAATTAAACAGCATTTGCCACTTCTCAGACCATTCTATCAACTTTTTAAGATCATCTTGTAAATGCTGTCTATCTGCATCACTTTTAATTTTCCTAAACACTTTTGTGTCATCCGCAAACTTCAACACCTTGCTTGTTATGTCATCATCCAAATTTCACTCTTTAAAATATTCTAGCATTCTGTTGCTGTCTTATTCTTCAGTGTGTTATTCCAGTCTATTCTTGCTAAATATTCCCTCATGTCCTTATATCTTCCTTTGTGAAAATGTTTCCTGTACCTTATTGTTCTATTCCGTTCTCCGTTTACTTTGATGATAAAATGTATCTGGTTGTGATCACTACACCCCAGTGGCTCACATATCTTGACATTATAAACAAATTCCTTCTGTGAGCTCAATACTATGTCTAACGCGTTCTTGCCCCTGGTTGCTTCTAACACATGTTGAGAAAGGAAACTATCTTGTACTAAATTAAAAAAAAACCTTGATCCTCTCTCCCGGTACTCTGTAGAGATTTCCATTGTATATGCCCATGGTTAAAATCCCCCATAATAATACAGTCCCGTTTACTCACTTCTTTGATAGCATTATGTATTTTTTCATTCTCTTCTATGCTTATGTTTGGACTCCGATACACTAACCCAACAGTTAATGTTGAGTTTCCTGTAACTATGTTACACCAGACAGCTTCTTCACATTCTGCTCCTTTTTCTAATTTTATTTCGTAAGCCTGGATGGATTCTTTAATATATAAAAATAACTCCGCCTCCCCTTCTTCCTAATCTATCTTTCCTAAACATTACATATCCTGCCATTCCTAATTCGGCTTCTGATATATCGGGGGTAGCCCAAGATTCAGTTATACCTATTATGTGAGGGTCAATATCTTCTACCATAATGTTTAGTTTATTTCATTTGTTTACTATGCTCCTTGCATTTAAACAAACACATTTATAACCAAATTCCGTAGGGCTTTCCAGGCTGTTCTTTGCTGATTTCTTTTTGCTATCTTTATCTATGCCTCTAGTATTTGGCTTCTCTGTGTATCCCCCCTGCGAAACTAGTTTAAAAAGTTGCAACCTGTTCCATTGTCCATCGATCGAAGCAGGTTCTCGGAGAACACTGCTGCACCCTTTCCGCTTAGATGGAGGCCATCTCTCATATACATGTCTTCTTTCCCAACAAAATAGCCCCACAAATCTACAAATCCAACTCCTTCTTCTTCACACATCTGCTCTACAAGTTGGATCCTGTAGTAAATGAGAATAGCACGTTGTGATTATTTCTATTCCAGGATCCCATACAACTGAAGCAATTGGGAAGCTAGAGCCTTTGAACAAACTAAGTATTTGGGCAGTGGTCATGAACAGGTAAGAATGGTTGTGCGTATATTTATAATTCATGCATCGATGTTAAAAAATGGTATCGTAACTTATATTCTACAGGCTAACGACACGATATGCCATGAGCAAAAAATACGTTATACAGGAAACTGCGTCTATGCCAGTGCCAGTGCCAGTGCCAGTGCCAGTGCCAGTGCCAGTGCCAGTGCCAGTGCCCATGCCAGTGCCAGTGCCAGTGCCAGTGCCAGTGCCAGTGCCAGTGCCAGTGCCAGTGCCAGTGCCAGTGCCAGTGCCAGTGCCAGTGCCAGTGCCAGTGCCAGTGCCAGTGCCAGTGCCAGTGCAAGTGCAAGTGCCAGTGCAAGTGCAAGTGCAAGTGCCAGTGCCAGTGCAGTGCCAGTGCCAGTGCCAGTGCAGTGCCAGTGCAAGTGCAGTGCAGTGCAGTGCAAATGCAATGCAATGCAAATGCAAATGCAAATGCAAATGCAAATGCAAATGCAAATGATGCAATGAATGCATATATATATATATATATATATATATATATATATATATATATATATATGTAAAGTCATGTATGTAATGTCAATGCTAATGCATAATGCAATGTCAATGCAATGCTAATGCCAATGCCAATGCCAATGCCAATGCCAATGCCAATGCCAATGCCAATGCCAATGCCAATGCCAATGCCAATATATATATATATATATATATATATATATATATATATATATATATATATATATATTAGCATTGGGATTGGCTTATATATATATATATATATATATATATATATATATATATATATATATATATATATATATATATATATATATATACATATATATATTTAACAAGGTACTGGGGCCAAAATGAAATTAATGTACGATAGGGTAAATAAGAGGGAGTTTCAACAACACTGCACAAGTGCAGGTTTTTACAATGTATATATATATATATATATATATATATATATATATATATATATATATATATATATGCAATATAATACATCATTATAATTCTGTCGATCGCGATGCGACAAAGACTGCTTCGATCACTTGACTACTGCTCTCCATTTATCTCTCTGCTGTGAGAGTGAAGGCAGGCAGCTTTTTCACCAATTGTCTGTACACCGTCCAGTCCTCGGCTCCGTATATGAGGGTGGACAGCACGATTGCACGGTACATCTTGCTTTAACCCGCATGGACACATGGTGGTTGTTCCAGAGTCTCTGGCGTAGTCGACTGAAAGATGCACTACCTTGCATCCTCCTTCTGTATTTCATCGTCAATGCATCCATTACTTGATATAGTGCTTCCGAGGTAGGTGAATTCCAGAACAGACTTTAACTTGTTTCCATCAACAATGATATCCTCCTCTCGGGTTCTTGTAGACTTAGGTTGGTACAGCACCTCAAGCATCTTAATGTTAATCTTTAGGCCGAACTTCCTTGAAGCATCGGAGAAAACATCCACCATTTTCTGCATATCTTCAGCAAAGTGGGCAACCAGTGCACTGCGAACAGCAGCTCTCTCATCAGTATCCGAGTAGTCGTGGTCTTCGCTTGTGAAGTGTACGACGTTGAATACGTCAGTGTTCTGTCTGGATTGTATGTAGACACCATCCCCCATGTCTCGGAAAGCCTCGTCGAGCATTGCTGATAGGAAGATGGAGAAGAGCGTGGGGGCTAATACATAACTTTGCTTGACCCCATTTGTAACACTGAATGATTCCGAGACTTCCTTACCAACACTAACAATCGCCATCATTCCGGTATGTAAAGCCTCGATCATAGCTGTGAACTTCTCTGGGCATCCATGCTTCCTCAGTAGCTGTCATAGCCCGGTCCTCCCAACTGTATCGAGCGTCTTAGTGAAGTCAACAAATACCATGTACAGTGGTCGGTCCTGCTCAATGCATTTAACTTGTAGCTGTTGGAGACAAAATATCATATCCACGGTGTTCCGGTTACCTCTGAAGCCACATTATGTCTCCAGAACTACCTCTGGTGTTATGTGGGTAGATAGTCTGTTAAGGAGGATCTTGGCGAAGGTCTTGCTTGCTATGGAAAGAAGAGAGATTCCTCTATAGTTCCTACAGTCTGTTCGATCACCTTTGTTGTAGATGGTTACAATGCTGGCATCCTTCCATGCTTGTGGAACAGGACTCACCTCCCAGCCATTGGAGATTAGTTGGTGCAGTCTGGTGAACAGATTGTCTCCTCCGTGCTTCCATACTTCAGCAGGAATTCCATCTCCCTCAGGTTCCTTCTCCCCTCAGCCATGGTTGGAATCTCATCGAGGCTTGTCTTGGTAATGCGCTGCGGGATGTTGTCCATAGCTTCATGATCTATATCGCCAGGGACGTTGAGTAGCTTCTGGAAGTGTTCACTCCATCTTGCCACAACGCTCTTGTTATCAGAGAAGATTTTCATTCCATCTGTTGATATCATGTGAACAGGTCCCTTCTTCTTGGGTCCCCACACTTCCTTCAGTCCATTGTAGAAGCCATTCATGTCGTTTCTGTCAGTAACTCTCATCAGCGCTACTGCCTTCCTTTCCCACCAGCCTGACTTCAGTGCACGGGTGAGTTTTTGTAGCAGTCCGCAGGCATCTTTGTATGCTGCAGTGGTGGATCTAGTGCTCCTGGTATGCAACACTCTCTGGTGGGCGTGGCCTCTTCTGTCCATAAAAGTATGTAGCTCCTGGTCGTTGGGGTCGAACCAGTCCTGGTGTTTTCTGTCTGGCTTGCCAAGATATGTTTTGGCTATGTTGTACACGACCTGCTGCAGAGCTGCCCATTTCTCGTCTGGTGCGATAGCACTGTCCATCTCCTGCTCAAAACTCACCCAATGGCTGATGGTACTTAGTTTTGCTGTGTTGAGCTTGGTTGGATTACTTGTCCCTTGCCTGTTATGCTTTTGTTGTATTCTGAAAGCCACTTTTGACCTCAGCATCTGGTATCAGTCCAACAGGTAGCTCCACGCATGGCTCGGGTACTGTGGATGTCCATTTTATCACGATACCTTGTGATGATGAAGTCGATCATATGCCAGTGTCCGGAACGAGGATGCATCCATGTGGTCTTGCGTTCACCCTTCTGCTTGAACATGGTGTTCGTCACTATCAGTTCGAACTCAGAACATAGAGCCAGTAAAAGCTCGCCATTGGAGTTGCATTTCCCAATCCCATGTTTGCCCTTGACCAATGGCCACTTGTCATGGTCTCTTCCTATCCTCGCATTGAAGTCGCCTATCAGCAGTAGCTTATCTGTACGAGGAATGCCACTGAGCACACTTGCCAGCTGGTTGTAGAAGGCCTCCTTGTTTTCATCTGGGTTTGTCATTGTTGGAGCGTACACGCTGATAATTGCAGCAAAGCTTGCCCTTGCTCAGAGGTAGTCTCATCGTCATGATTCTGTCACTTATTGTGGCATTTCTGTCAGCTTTGTGACGATATCTTTTTGATAGCAAAACCCACTCCGGCCTCCTTTCTTTCTCCTTCGGGTTTGCCACTCCAGAAGACAGAGTATTCCAAGTCGTTGAGACGACTACCAGACTGTGAGAACCTTGTTTCACATAGGGCTGCGGTGTCGATGTTGTATTTGGCAAGTTCCATTGCTACTCGTCCCGTACGTCTTTCTGGTCGGCCAGCTGCTTCTTGGTCGAGGAGAGTCCTGAAGTTCCACTATGCAATGGTCAGTAGTTGTCTTCTTCTTCTTCCTAGCTGATTTTCCATTTTCGACGGAAGATGAGGTCGAGCAGCGCAGTCCTTGGTAACCCTGGCGACGGCCGATCGGATATGGTGTTTCGTGCAGTTGTACATATCATAGAAACTGGCAGCAAAACGTGTTGAAGTGCCGCTGGCTTTGACACGTTACCAGCGGCTCTTTCTCTGGGAGCAAATAGAGGTCTCACACCGGCAAGAACATGTCAAGACAGGCGCAAACTATTTGTCCCTGCAGTGGCTGGTCGAAAGATGTTGGGAGTTCCATACATCAACCGCCCTTGATGCTGCCACAGTGACATGGTTTTCTGGTCAGGGTTTGCTCCCTTAGCCTTCGGTTCTGGCAAGAACCTGTACTGCAAGGCAGTGGTTTACGACTCTGCATGGCAGGGGCGTCAAACATCTGCATACCAATTATACATACTTACATTAAATACAATTAATCAATTAAATTACACAACCATTTGATTCTGGACTTTAACTCTACCTGAGATACACCTGTTTGAATTTTTAACCGATATCAACTAATTCCATATCATGCAAAACGCAATTTGTCTTGAAATGGAAAATCAACTAGTGTTACCATATCGTAAAATCATTAACATGCTAAGCCCCACCTAATAGCACAATTTGTTCTTGTTATTCTATGTACCACACAGTCACAACATCCTGACTTTGGTCTTGGCGGTGGTCTGACAGTAAAACAGGAACTATTAGCATGCAACATAACAGTGCTCAGTTTTGCAAATGGTGCAAAGTTTTATACAGGTAACCCAGCAACTGTTACCAATTCAAGAGAGGGGCAAGCCGTGTAGCTGGTTGTAGGCCTATCGTACAATGCAATTTGACTCGGTGCCACTCAGTTTTGTAAATGTGCTAACTGACTTTGACAGATGTGAACTGGCAAAGTGCCTGTGGGAGAAAGGAGATGACAACATACCAACAGCCATTGTGGCAAGTCACATCTCACGTCGACTTGCACATAAGTTAAAGCACCACCACTCCACCTTGCAGGAAGAGTATAAGCAGAACGCTCAGTATGTATATTCAGCAATGTCGGAGCTATGGTGATTGTACCATATCGGTTCTACTATTGCATATCCATTACATACATTTCAGACGCTCTATTTTATGTTAACATTAATTAATTATATCGTATAATAGAGAGTGTTTGCAAGCGCCTCGTTCTCAACTCTCTTCCCGAAACTTGACTCGTTATGCATTCGGTGAGGTAAATGATCAATCAGGAACAACGTAATATACATACCGCAGTGACGTAGCCCAATCTACACATGTCATCAACACTTGTAATATAAGAGTATCTAACACTTCATTAGATATAATGTAACGATTTACTTCTCAGTTTACCTACTTGATATGTATCATAATTGTTATCGTAGTATTGATATAAAGGGTCATTCCTGACTATAGGTGGATTCATATCATGAGATTCAGTTTCTTAGGCCTTAACAGGTGGCAGTCTACTACGCATGTTTTATATTAATAACTATTGCAATGATCTTAAAAATAAACGTGTAGAAAATATAGTCCTATTACAACATTGCGTTCGATTGATCCATCGCTGGTCACCTGGCGTCTAGAAACAGGTCATCGGCGTTCATTAACGCCTAGGATGTCATTTTCATGTCGCCGATAACCAGCGCTTTCTCAACCCTGCCAGATTGTGTTTATTGAGATCATTATAATCTTCGCACACTTCTTCCTCACTTTCATAGTTTTGTATTATATTAATATGTTGTACTAATTTTGTAGAAGAATAATTAGCTAAGCTACATCATTGACATCTATTTGGTTAGTACAATTGCTGCTCTCTTCGTAATTCTTAACGGCCGTCAGTGATTGAATAATGACAGATTGTTCAACAGAAGAATGTTTCATTAGAGGGTTGATTTTAATAGTAATTGTCACACAGGTGAAAAAACAGTTCTACTTCCCAACATTGAGCCATGGTGCTTCTGTTTGCAGGGAGTTTGAACGACTGGCAGTGCGCATGTTAAACGAAAGTTACAAGGACGCCCCCAAAACAGCGTTTGAATTGTTGAAGAGGAAGACAGAGACCTGGGGTAGTTCAGATTGCCTCAAACTGGCGGCAGCAGGACATTGTGAGGTATATTTATGCTTTTATGTTTTGTTTATCAATGGTGAAGCATAGTTACTGTGCTTAGAACCATTCTTAATGAGTACTACGCATGCTTGAACACAACACGTGAGATTATCACAACACAAACTCTGTGCATGTAAAAGACATTAGGAGCATTTCTACAATCTCACTTCAGGAAAAAGGCCCACAAATTTGAACATTGTGATACATTGTTTTGGTGTCAGTGAATCCCAGAAATAGGTATGTCTCACGTTGCGCACTGGCGGTGTGACAAAATGCCTGTGTTATGTGCGATGACGATTTTTATTCATTGGAAGTGTTTATTGACGACAACGTTACACATGGCATAACTCGCTACCAGATTCCAACGATATTTCAAAGACAAGACAGAAGTGCTGTGCCAGAATCGATCTCCGCTGCCAGCTGACGACACGCCAACAGTTGTGGGTGCGCACTTCGACGTGTTCGAGCATGCGTCACCTTCGGATGTGAAAAAAATAGTACTGGCATCTGCCACAAAATCGTGTGAACTAGACCCACTGCCGACATCAATTGTCAAACAACACATCGACGCTCTTTCTCCTCTACTGGCCCGGATCATCAACGCCTCGCTAGCCACAACCGTATTTCCCGCACCCATGAAACACGCTGTCGTTGTACCAATTTTGAAGAAGGGATGGTCTGACGCCAACGCGCTCACAAATTACCGACCATATCTAACATCACGTTTGTGGCGAAGACGACTGAACGTTTCGTTGCACAACAGGTACAACATTTCATGGAGAACGGTATTTATGGGATATATTAAAGTGCGTACCGTGCGCACCATAGTGCGGAAACCGCACTCGTGCGGATACACAACGACATCGCCCATTCGATTGACAATCGCCAGAGGGTGCTCCTCGTGCTACTCGATCTAAGTGCGGCCTTCGACACCATCGACCATACAATACTGCTGCGACGGTTGTCTGGATACGGGTTATCTGGGGACGTCCTCGCCTGGCTGACATCTTACTTGTGTGATCGGACATATGTCGTTCGAGTAAAGAGTGGCGTGTCGGAATCAGACATCATAACTACAGGAGTGCCACAAGGGACAGTCCTTGGACCGCTACTGTTCAACGCGTACATCGCACCACTGACGACACCCAACTGTACATCACTTTCCCACCAACCGACCACACGCAAGCCCTCGCGCGTATGGAAGCCTGCGTACAAGACGCGAAAGTATGGCTCTGTGATAACGGACTCGTGATGAATAACAACAAGTCACAAGCCATTGTCATCCATTCATCAAGCCTGCGTACACCAACCTCGTTAACCGGCGTCAACATATGTGGCCAGCTCG
Source organism: Ridgeia piscesae (assembly GCA_025642075.2). NCBI lineage: Eukaryota > Metazoa > Annelida > Polychaeta > Sabellida > Siboglinidae > Ridgeia > Ridgeia piscesae. The sequence goes on from JAODUO010000270.1 coordinate 139,064, forward strand.
TCGAAACTTCCCCCGTTATACGGGATCTAGGATTCAACGTCGACGCAAACCTAACAATGACGTCACAAGTGGCCAACGTGTGTCGCTCCGCCTACTACCATCTGTCACGAATCGCCAAGATACGAGACTCCATCAGTACCACTGTATGTAAAAGTCTGATACACGGACTCGTAACTTCGCGACTCGACTACGGCAGCGCAATATTATACGGCATAAGTGATCGTCACATGCACCGTCTGGAAATGGTCCAGCGGTCTGCGGCACGAATTGTCAGGCAAATTCGGCGGGGCGACCGGCAGTCCATGACAACAATACTGCGGCAGTTACACTGGTTGCCTGTCAGAAAGGGAATCGATTTTAAACTACTTGTACTTGTGCACAGGGCCATATACAATGGCACGCCGGAGTATCTTGCGGCACTGCTACGCCGCCACACACCTCTCCGTTCGCTGCGCTCTGCAGGCGGGTTACTGCTAGAGGTGCCCAGGGGCCAACCTGGAACGTTTCGGCCGCCGTGCATTTGTCTGTGCAGGACCCACTCTGTGGAACAAACTTCCAAGGAACATACGTGACAACAGCAACATTACACAGTTCAATAAGCAATTAAAGACACTTTTATTTTCCACATAACTAGTTTCACACAACGAACATTATATTTTAGCTAATTTATTATTACGATGTATACATATATTATGTATATTATTTATCTTATTTATTTTTATTACTATCAGTGCAGTATAGCGGGTTCTAATGTTTTGTCTGTAATGTCTATGTTTAATATTCATTTTTTAAAGAATTATATAATTTATACATAGCCAATTTTACACGGTTTTTTATCATAGTGTCTCATTACTTTATATTATTATCATTATTACTGTCACCATTATTTTAATCAGTATACGCAAATTTACATGTATGTACACACCAGTGAACGGGACAGCCGTCCCGGATATGATGGTGTCAAAATAAAGTTATTATTATTATTATTATAATGTTCAACAGATCAAAAACATCTCAATTATGAAAATAATATTGCATTAGTGCCGCGGTGCACTAAAATGACAAATAATGGCGTTCATGCATATATAAAAGTAATTATAGTAATATGTGATACAATCAAATTGTTGTTGTAGATAAACTAAACAGGGGTCGAAGAGACTGTTACTAAGATCATGTTGGTTGCTCTCGTGGCAGCCACCCAGTTGGCAAAATCTCAGTTATACATTGCTGGCTCTCTTAACCACTTTCGAAGAGATAATAACAACACAAGTGCACAATACAGTGACGACAACACCAACATTTGAACGGCATTACAGATAATGAATATCATAAATTTTAACAACAACACCAAAGTTAGTACATTAAGTTATTTTGGAAACTACCAAATAATTACAATTTCATCGTTAAATAACAATACTTAGTATATGTCATGACGGAGACGTGAGCCGACAAATAAACAAAGAAACAAATGTAGAAACCGAAACACTGTTTTATAATATATATATATATATATATATATATATATATATATATATATATATATTATATATATATATTGTTTGCAATTTCTATCAACGATGCTGTCAGGATCTACTTGATGAAAACTGGACAGGTGGAATCATAGGTGAACCGTTAATGGTATGTATTTTCACTTTTGTACCGATGCGGGATCGAACTGTTTTTGAATATTTATTTGCAGGTCATGCTACAATGACTGCGGGCAAACAGGTACCATCACCTGGACAAAACTACATTGAGAAATATCGTAAAATACACCGACAAGCAACCGAATCTGAAGAATTACATGAGAAACATTTTTGCACACTATATTTCGCCTTATTAATCCAACAATTCGCCTTATTTCGCTTTATTAATCCCACAAACAATTTTTCCTTTCGCTGCTACAATTCCACACTGCTCTTATGCCTTCATATTAGCACTAATAGTTAATTCTAAGTCCTTTTCCTTTACGGTAGTATTCAGTACAATACCACCCATTGTATATTGAGCGTCTTCATTCCCATGTCCTGCGCGTACACTTCCCAAAATTAAACAGCATTTGCCACTTCTCAGACCATTCGGTCAACTTATTAAAAAAAAACAGCTGTGGATTTGATGGTATCTCAACAAACCTACTCAAAGTAATTGAACCTGTAATTTTAAAATCATTAACACTGTTAATAAACCATGTTTTATACTCTGGTGTATTCCCTGATAAACTGAAAATTGCGAAAGTTATTCCTATATTTAAGAAAGATGATCCATCCTTATTTGAAAACTATAGACCAATCTCTCTTCTTCCTACCATTTCTAAAGTATTAGAAAAACTCATTTTTATACAATTATATTCATATTTCAACGAAAAGAAGTTTCCAAAAGATAATCAGTATGGTTTTAGAGCTAAATATTCAACAGAATACGCTGCGATTGAACTAATTGATAGAATTGTGACTAAAATGGATAAACATGATATACAAATTAATGTATTTCTTGACCTATCAAAGGCATTTGACAATATTGACCATAACATTTTACAAAACAAATTAGCATACCATGGCCTTAATGGCTCAGCCTTGCATTTGTTCAAAAGTTACTTACAAAACAGAAAACAATATACTGAAATTGAACAAATAAACTCAGACATCTTACCTATAACAATCGGTGTCCCACAAGGTTCTGTCTTAGGACCACTATTGTTTATTATTTATATAAACGATTTTTCACAAACTAGTCAATTATTTAATTTTGTTATGTATTCCGATGACACTACGTTATCTACCTCTAAACGACACTCGATAATAAAAGTACAGAAACCATAATAAAGGAAGAAATTAATGAATGGCTAAGTATTCATAAAATATTATTAAATAAAAGCAAAACGAAATATATGGTTTTCCATATGCCTAATAAACGTATAAAACTCTTACACTTAAAATAGATGATGTATATATTGAAAGAGTAGATGAATAAAATTTTCTAGGATTGACTTTAGACACTAATTTAAATTGGAGAAAACACACGGAGAAAATATCAAATAAGTGTTCAAAAACAATTGGCGTATTAAACCTATTAAAATATGTATTACCATTAGACATAAAAGTGTTATTATATAATACCTTAATATTATCACATATAAATTATTGTATTATGATTTGGGGATATCAAAGAAATAGAATTACAAGCATCCAAAACAAGGTTATGCGAATGATAACCTTAAATATATATAACTCACATACAGAACCACTTTTCAAAAATCTTAAACTACTGAAAATAGAAGATATGTTAAAGTTACAAGAATTAAAATTGTATTTTAAATATAATCATAAACAATTACCTTCGTATTTACTAAACTGGCAAATTATACCAAGTATTAATATACACAATTATAATACTCGTGCAAAAGATAATATACATACTTTTAGAGCTAAGCATAAATTTGCAATGAAATGTCTCAGACACAGCCTCCCACATACTATAAATGAGACTACTGATGCAATTAAAAACAAAATATACACTCACAGCTTGCATGGCTTTATAATTTATATAAAAACATGTTTGCTAAACAACTACAGTGATATATGTACTCTATCACATTGTTATATATGTCAACTAAATTAATAAATACAATATATGTTAATGTTCATTAGCCCATCTCCACACCACATCACACTTTCTTACTAAAAGCTAACACTTCCAAATAAACATTTGAGTTAGACATCTTGTATATTAAGGACCATACTACTTTATTCCATGAAATTATGGTGGCTCCTATGACAGCGACATTATTGTCTTAATAGGAGCTACCGACCCCAGTTTGTAAATGTTATATGATTGTGGGTTTTTATTTTGGTACAATAAGAATTACTATAAGTGCACACATTTGTATGTATTGTAAGCCTTAACGTATATACTTATAATAGTATGTGAACATGATATAATATGTGTGTATGTATGCTTGTATAAATGTACTAACGAAATTTATGTACTTTCAACAAATTCTATACCTACTTGGGGTCAATAAATATTATGGTTATGGTTTTGGTTATGGTTATGGTTATGGTTATGGTTATGGTTATGGTTATGGTTATGGTTATGGTTATGGTTATGGTTATGGTTATGGTTATGGTTATGGTTATGGTTATGGTTATGGTTATGGTTATGGTTATGGTTATGGTTATGGTTATGGTTATTAAGATCATCTTGTAATTGCTGCCTATCTGCATTACTTTTAATTTTTCTAAACACTTTTGTATCGTCAGCACACTTCAACACCTTGCTTGGTATATCATCATCCAAATCATTGATATGTATATTAAGAATAAAATAAGGTCCGAATCCATGCGGTCCCTACTCAAAACGGTATAATAATGCATGTATACAGTAAAATCAAGTAACTACATATGTAAACGATAGCTGTAATAATAGATCAAGTACTGGAATAAATATGCTAAAAACAATATGATATTTATTATAAGATGAATGTGATAAAACAACATTGTAGTGGCAATGGTAGGGACTGTGACATGTCCGTGAATGGTTGATTTTATGTGGCTGGGTAAATACTTGATGGAGGATGGAATAAATTATTTGAAGGAACTTTGGGTCTTTACAGTTGGCATTTTGTATCTCCCTTCTTCCTCCTTATCTTGTGTATGGTTTTGTTTGGTTGTAGTACGCATAATTTAATATCATTACATACACAAACATCCCAAAGTCGTCATCCTTCCTCCTAACTTGGCATTGATCACGCATCAGTTATTTTCGTGTTGATGCATTGAAAGGTACATACACTTTAGGCATGTCTTGGTTGTGTTTGCAGGTGTTTCTGGCTGTCGTGTTTCCTCCTCTATTCATCCCATTTGTGGTTATCATCGATGAAAATGGAAAAAAGAAACATGGTATAAAATCTGTCTTGTGTACATTCTGGAGCGCTCCCATCACAAAATTTGCTGGCGATGTGGTAATGATCGACTTTATTTTTTATAAGTTGTACGCAAATATATATATATATATATATATATATATATATAAAATATATATATATATATATTTATATTTATTATTTTTTTTTATTTATTTATTTATATATATATATATATATATATATTATATATTTATTTATTTATTTATTATATATATATATATATATATATATATATATATATATATATATATAATGTGTGTATATAAATTACTCCATATTTAATTCATCTACCAGATGTATATGTAGTGAATATGTACATGTTAACTATTATTATATTTTGGTAAGCCCATGCAATTAAATGAAGTCAATGTTTTGTTTCAGGTGACGTACGTGGCCTTTCTGGGATGCTACAGCTACATGATCTTGTTTGCATATCGCCCAACACCATTTGCGCTTGACTATGTTGTGTACCTTTGGATTGGCACTCTAATTATGGAAGCGTTCAGACAGGTATTCACAAATTACAACATATCAGCACAATACACAATGGAATAGGTTTTCAGAGGAAAGCAGTTTATTCTGGAAACATATATATTTGCAACGATCAAGTGTGTATATATATATATATATATATATATATATATATATATATATATATATATATATATATATATATTCGCTCTCTCTGTCTCTCTGTCTCTCTGTCTCTCTGTCTCTCCGTCTCCGTTCTCCGTTCTCCGTCTCTCCGTCTCTCCGTCTCTCCGTCTCTCCGTCTCTCCGTCTCTCCGTCTCTCCGTCCCTCTCCCGTCTCTCCGTCTCTCCGTCTCTCCGTCTCTCCGTCTCTCCGTCTCTCCGTCTCTCCGTCTCTCCGTCTCTCCGTCTCTCCGTCTCTCCGTCTCTCCGTCTCTCCGTCTCTCCGTCTCTCCGTCTCTCCGTCTCTCCGTCTCTCCGTCTCTCCGTCTCTCCGTCTCTCCGTCTCTCCGTCTCCTCTCCGTCTCTCCGTCTCTCCGTCT
>JAODUO010000270.1:152500-155000 GCA_025642075.2 Ridgeia piscesae
TTGTGTGTTAAGGAGTGTCAGTATAAACTATGACCATAGACGTGTTGTTATGTGTTAAGGAGTGTCAGTATAAACTATGACCATAGGCATGTTGTTATGTGTTAAGGAGTGTCAGTATAAACTATGACCATAGGCATGTCGTTGTGTGTTAAGGAGTGTCAGTATAAACTATAACCATAGGCATGTCGTTGTGTGTTAAGGAGTGTCAGTATAAACTATAACCATAGGCATGTCGTTGTGTGTTAAGGAGTGTCAGTATAAACTATAACCATAGGCATGTCGTTGTGTGTTAAGGAGTGTCAGTATAAACTATAACCATAGGCATGTCGTTGTGTGTTAAGGAGTGTCAGTATAAACTATAACCATAGGCGTGTCGTTGTGTGTTAAGGAGTGTCAGTATAAACTATAACCATAGGCGTGTCGTTATGTGTTAAGGAGTGTCAGTATAAACTATGACCATAGGCGTGTCGTTATGTGTTAAGGAGTGTCAGTATAAACTATGACCATAGGCGTGTCGTTGTGTGTTAAGGAGTGTCAGTATAAACTATGACCATAGGCGTGTCGTTATGTGTTAAGGAGTGTCAGTATAAACTATGACCATAGGCGTGTCGTTGTGTGTTAAGGAGTGTCAGTATAAACTATGACCATAGGCGTGTCGTTATGTGTTAAGGAGTGTCAGTATAAACTATGACCATAGGCGTGTTGTTGTGTGTTAAGGAGTGTCAGTATAAACTATGACCATAGGCGTGTTGTTGTGTGTTAAGGAGTGTCAGTATAAACTATGACCATAGGCGTGTTGTTATGTGTTAAGGAGTGTCAGTATAAACTATGACCATAGACGTGTTGTTGTGTGTTAAGGAGTGTCAGTATAAACTATGACCATAGACGTGTTGTTGTGTGTTAAGGAGTGTCAGTATAAACTATGACCATAGACGTGTTGTTATGTGTTTAGGAGTGTCAGTATAAACTATGACCATAGGCGTGTTGTTGTGTGTTAAGGAGTGTCAGTATAAACTATAACCATAGGCATGTTGTTATGTGTTAAGGAGTGTCAGTATAAACTATGACCATAGGCGTGTTGTTATGTGTTAAGGAGTGTCAGTATAAACTATGACCATAGGCATGTTGTTGTGTGTTAAGGAGTGTCAGTATAAACTATAACCATAGGCATGTTGTTATGTGTTTAGGAGTGTCAGTATAAACTATGACCATAGGCGTGTTGTTGTGTGTTAAGGAGTGTCAGTATAAACTATGACCATAGACGTGTTGTTATGTGTTTAGGAGTGTCAGTATAAACTATAACCATAGGCATGTTGTTGTGTGTTAAGGAGTGTCAGTATAAACTATGACCATAGACTGGCCGGTCTAAGGTGTTCAATGAACCCGTTGTCGCTTAGGGAGACGCGTTCGATGGCGCTGCCTTCGTAAGTTTTAGGACGCTGCACCGGAACTTTTTTTGCAGTGTAGGATATTCAACAACAAAATTCAGTATGAAATGCATCGACCAACATGTGGTTGTCATGACACCTTTTCTATAAACACTCCCCATAGACTAGGACACACACAATATGACCAACCAACAGCGGATACTGGGAAATGACGGCACTTTGGTTTTCCCACAAAGATGTCGTGTATGCAGGAGACGTTGCTGCGTCGTCTCACACTCGGTCCCCGCACAGAGGGCACAGTGCAGCCGGTAGATGACATGGAACGACTGCGTTCGTCTCACACTAGGTCCACACACAGAGGGCATAGTGCAGCCGTTAGATGACATGGAACGGCTGCGTTCGTCTCACACTAGGTCCACACACAGAGGGCATAGTGCAGCCGTTAGGTGACATGGAACGGCTGCGTTCGTCTCACACTAGGTCCACACACAGAGGGCATAGTGCAGCCGTTAGGTGACATGGAACGGCTGCGTTCGTCTCACACTAGGTCCACACACAGAGGGCATAGTGCAGCCGTTAGGTGACATGGAACGGCTGCGTTCGTCTCATAAAGATTGCTGAAAGCTGTGGAAAGTCACGGAAGAAAGAATAAACAGAACAAGTATACATTTATATTCATCTGCACGATTCCCTCTCTGTATCGACCGAGTGATATGGAACTTCCTGAATACAGCGAAAACATGTGAAATTTGCACTGGTCTGCCTGCTAATGTGCAAATGCACCCGTAACGGTAGTTTCCAGGATTGAACTGACCCGGTGTACTGGAGAAATGTTACTTAGTGAATATGTTATCGATACATCAGACTGATGCATATATCATATAGTTCTATAAGCATTTCCCAATAGGTGCCGCTTCTAGTTCAATATATTGATATGACGGCATTACGCATGCGCAGCCAGACAAATCTTCCTTTCTCCAGGCGTCTGGCACATTGTGGGTGTGCCACAGTCACTACGACCAACATATGCGAAAACTATCACCCCCGGTGACAGGAGTGATAGTTCAAAAAGTTGCATTTAGAAAGGTAATTTCTACGTTTCTTGACATTGA
>JAODUO010000270.1:167500-210000 GCA_025642075.2 Ridgeia piscesae
CAAACCTTGTTAAAGCAGATGGCAACCAATACTTCGATTGACAAACCTTGTTAAAGCAGATGACAACCAATACTTCGATTGACAAACCTTGTTAAAGCAGATGACAACCAATACTTCGATTGACAAACCTTTCTAAAGCAGATGACAATCAATACTTCAATTGACAAACCTTGTTAAAGCAGATGACAACCAATACTTCGATTAACAAACCTTGTTAAAGCAGATGGCAACCAATACTTCGATTAACAAACCTTGTTAAAGCAGATGACAACCAATACTTCGATTGACAAACCTTTCTAAAGCAGATGACAATCAATACTTCAATTGACAAACCTTGTTAAAGCAGATGACAACCAATACTTCGATTAACAAACCTTGTTAAAGCAGATGGCAACCAATACTTCGATTAACAAACCTTGTTAAAGCAGATGACAACCAATACTTCGATTGACAAACCTTTCTAAAGCAGATGACAACCAATACTTCAATTGACAAACCTTGTTAAAGCAGATGACAACCAATACTTCGATTGACAAACCTTGTTAAAGCAGATGACAACCAATACTTCGATTAACAAACCTTGTTAAAGCAGATGACAACCAATACTTCGATTGACAAACCTTGTTAAAGCAGATGACAACCAATACTTCGATTGACAAACCTTGTTAAAGCAGATGACAACCAATACTTCAATTAACAAACCTTGTTAAAATAGATGACAACCAATACTTCAATTAACATACCTTGTTAAAGCAGATGACAACCAATACTTCGATTAACAAACCTTGTTAAAACAGATGACAACCAATACTTTGATTAACAAACCTGTTAAAGCAGATGACAAACAATACTTCGATTAACAAACCTTATTAAAGCAGATGACAACCAATACTTCGATTAACAAACCTTGTTAAAGCAGATGACAACCAATACTTCAATTAACAAACCTTGTTAAAGCAGATGACAACCAATACTTCGATTAACAAACCTTGTTAAAGCAGATGGCAACCAATACTTCGATTGACAAACCTTGTTAAAGCAGATGACAACCAATACTTCGATTGACAAACCTTGTTAAAGCAGATGACAACCAATACTTCGATTGACAAACCTTTCTAAAGCAGATGACAATCAATACTTCAATTGACAAACCTTGCTAAAGCAGATGACAACCAATACTTCAATTGACAAACCTTGTTAAAGCAGATGACAACCAATACTTCGATTGACAAACCTTGTTAAAGCAGATGACAACCAATACTTCGATTAACAAACCTTGTTAAAGCAGATGACAACCAATACTTCGATTGACAAACCTTGTTAAAGCAGATGACAACCAATACTTCAACTAACAAACCTTGATAGAGTCTCAATGCAAAAACTATTCGTTACACAACACTGGATGCCGTCTTAAATCATGCAAATCTCGCTTACACGCGTGTTAAGTTTACACTACCGCATGAACTACTCAGTTAGTCAAAAGGCACTAAAAGGCATTTAAAGCGGATCCTCCCAACAATAATATCCAACTTTCCTGAACTACACAACGGTCCATTGCAAAATACCTATTAAGATATTGCGTACCTCGTATAGGTGGTTCGCCTTTCTTCAAACCTTCCCAGCATGCAATGCAGATTACCTGGTCGCCTTCGTTGTCTTTGATGAGCATTGCCTTTTCCTTTTTGGCAACATCAAGGCAGATATTCATATTTGGATCGCTCACCTATAACCATTATTCCGTACGCCTGTAAATGTTTACCTTTCCTTTACATTTGCACTACTTAAGTTGACTGTCGCGACGCCATCTAACGGTAATTGTAGACAGTTGTTATGTGTGCATTGGCATACATTTTCATACCACCGATCCAATACCTAGCTATATTTGTTATCTAAACACACGTTCCCGCGTTTGAATATAGTTGTTGCTGAAGTTAGATTACTGAATTATAGACAACACTGTTAGAAAACAATTAAGAAAGCATAGAAACCTGAGTTGGCCTAGGTAGTTGTTCGCTGTCTATGAGATGTGACACGGCGACCATTTTGTTTCCGAAAAACACCTCAACTGCCGCCATATTGAGCGGCAGGGAGTGAAGCACCCGACATATGAAATGCGAACTTGAGCTCACCAACCTGTAACAATACCGCAGATCAACAACTTGTAACATGAACAAACAGCTCACGGACCTGTAACAATACCACAGTTCAACAACTTGTAATATGAACAAACAGTACACGAACCTGTAACAATAACACATTCAACAACTTGTAACATTTAGACAGAGCAACATGTAACAATAACGCAGTTCAACAACGTATAAATGAACGTGATTCGTCTACCTTCAACTTGGACACCGTTCAACAAACTTGCAACACGGACACAGTTCGACAACAATTTCACAGCCTTCAACATGGACACAATTTCACAGCTTTCAACATGGACACAGTTCAACAACCTGCAACATGGACACAGTTCGACAACAATTTAACAGCCTTCAACATGGACACAATTTCACAGCTTTCAACATGGACACGATTTAACAATTTCACCATCGACACAATCCAACAGTCTTCAACATCGACACAGCCAAACAACCTGCCCCACAGTTCAACAACCTTCAACATGGACACAGTTCAACAACCTTCAACATGGACACAGTTCAACAACCTTCAACATGGACACAGTTCAACAACCTGCAACATGGGCACAGTTCAATAACCTGCAACATGGACACAGTTCAACAACCTGCAACATGGACACAGTTCAACAACCTGCAACATGGACACAGTTCGACAACAATTTAACAGCCTTCAACATGGACACAATTTTACAGCTTTCAACATGGACACGATTTAACAATTTCACCATCGACACAATCCAACAGTCTTCAACATCGACACAGCCAAACAACCTGCCCCACAGTTCAACAACCTTCAACGTGGACACAGTTCAACACCCTTCAACATGAACACAGTTCAACAACCTGGAACATGGACACAGTTCAACAACCTTCAACATGGACACAGTTCAACAACCTTCAACATGGACACAGTTCAACAACCTTCAACATGGACACAGTTCAACAACCTGCAACGTGGGCACAGTTCAACAACCTTCAACATGGACACAGTTCAACAACCTTCAACGTGGACACAGTTCAACAACCTGGAACATGGACACAGTTCAACAACCTTCAACGTGGACACAGTTCAACAACCTGCAACATGGGCACAGTTCAACAACCTTCAACGTGGACACAGTTCAACAACCTGCAACATGGACACAGTTCAACAACCTTCAACATGGGCACAGTTCAACAACCTTCAACATGGACACAGTTCAACAACCTGGAACATGGACACAGTTCAACAACCTTCAACATGGACACAGTTCAACAACCTGCAACATGGACACAGTTCAACAACCTGCAACATGGACACAGTTCAACAACCTTCAACATGGACACAGTTCAACAACCTGGAACATGGACACAGTTCAACAAACTTCAACATGGGCACAGTTCAACAACCTTCAACATTGACACAGTTCAACAACCTGCAACATGGACACAGTTCAACAACCTTCAACATGGACATAGTTCAACAAACTTCAACATGGGCACAGTTCAACAACCTTCAACGTGGACACAGTTCAACAACCTGCAACATGGACACAGTTCAACAACCTTCAACATGGGCACAGTTCAACTACCTGCACCATGGACACAATTTAACAACCTTTAACATCGACATAATTCAACAGCCTGCAAAATGTACACAGTTCAACAACCTGCAACATGAACACAATTAAACAACCCACAAAGTGGACACAGTTCAAAAATCTGCATCATGGACACATTTTAACAGCTTCAACATGGCATAATTCAACAGCCTTCAACATGGACACAGTTCAACACCCTTCAACATGGACATGATTTAACAGCCTTCAACATGGACATAATTCAACAACCTTTCAGCATGGACACAATTCAACAGCCTTCAACATGGACACAATTCTACAATCTGCAACATGAACACAGTTCAACAAACTTCGACATGGACACAGTTCAACAACCTGCACCATGGACACAGTTCAACAATCTGCAACATGGACACAGTTCAACAACCTTCAACATGGACACAGTTCAACAACCTTCAACATGGACACAGTTCAACAACCTTTCAACATGGACACAGTTCAACAACCTGCACCATGGACACAATTCAACAGCCTTCAACATGGACACAATTCTACAATCTGCAACATGAACACAGTTCAACACACTTCGACATGGACACAGTTCAACAACCTGCACCATGGACACAGTTCAACAATCTGCAACATGGACACAGTTCAACAGCCTTCAACATGGACACAATTCTACAATCTGCAACATGAACACAACAACAACAATCTGCAAAATGGACACAGTTCAACAACCTGCAACATGGACACGGTTCAACAACCTTCGACATGGACGCAGTTCAACAAACTGTAACATGGACACAGTTCAATAACCTTTACCATGGACAGTGTTCAACATCTTGCACCATTGATACAGTTCAACAATCTGCAGTATGGACACAGTTCAACAACCTGAAATATGGACACCATTCAACAACGTGCAACATGGTCACAGTTCCAAAATCTACGCCATGGACAAAATATTCAACAGCCTTCAACATGGACACAGTTCAACAACCAGCAACATGGACCCAGTTCTATAGCCTTCAAAATGGACACAGTACAGCAACCTGCAGCAAGGACACAATGATTGTCTGTGTTTTATCTGACAATTTGCCAAAGTTTTCTACTAGGCCGGTATTTAAGCTGTAATCACCTGATCTTTTTCGGTCACAATGTTTCTTCGAGATCAGCATTAACATCGAATACATCGACGAGGAAACAGTAGATTAATCGCAATTTATCAAAGTTTGATAGGCATTGTAATTTATTCTAGAGCTGTCGAGACAGGGTTTACTTTGTTTTTTGCAAAATGAGTTGAAATAAGACATACAATCTGCAACAGGGGCAGAGTTCAACAACTTGTAATCTATTAGATTTCACCCACAAAGCAAATCACTGTAATGTTGTTGCTTAAAAAGTGTATTATTTTATATCATTTTGCGAACAGGTAAAAATGCGTAACTGTACACATATGAATCACTTCAAATAACTGACAGACGTTTAGTTGTCATGTAAATCCGTTGCGATTATCTATTGTTTCCATGTCGATATAGTCGATCTGTTCGCTGTTCTCGAAGAAACAATGTGATGACGAAGAACGGAAATTGTGTGTTAGATATCGGCCAAGCAATTAAGTACCTTTGGCATATAAGTAGATAAAACGACGAAAGTCATTAATTTATTCTGACCACTCGAATTAATGCACGCAATCATTTCACTACGCCTAAAGCTGATATTGGTTAAATTTGTCACATTTTGAACCATATTTGTGGTAAGCTACGCCATGAAGGTAGCAACTTTTATTGGCAGTAACCAACCTGTGATTGGCAACGTAGAGCGTGTTGGGGACGCCAGGTGGCAGTTGTTGCAGTGGAACTGGTCTCCACAGCTGCTCTATGTGCTCCGGGTTCGAGACCTTTTCGAAAGATCCGAGCTCGAGCTTCAAGACGATTGGCCGGCAACGAGACTTCCCCAGAGCAGCCGTGATCGTTGCTCTCGGGTGGGTTTCTTTGCGTGTTTCATCAGCCAAATTAAATGCGACTGTCTTTGAGTTGATGGCTCCGCTCAGAGGAACTTTGAAAGAGGCAAGTTGCGTCGAGTGGCCACAATGGAAAAGCCCTTTCTTTCTCTTCACGGTCAGCTTTAGCGTGTTGTGCACGCGTGTATCAAGCGTAAATTGTTTTTCTCCTGCAAAGTCAGTCAGCGGTCCTCGATGTTTCATCAGGCATTTGGAGCTGGTCTCGCCCTCTACAGTGAGCTTCGTCTGAATATTTTGTCCGTCTTCCAAATTCTCTAACCTGATACCCTTCAGCGAGACTCTGGAAACATTTGTGGAGAGTTTCAGTATGTCTTCTTCATCAAGTGTGTCAAGTTTCCCACAAGGTGGCTCGCCTCTATACATCGCGCCACTGATCGCAAATTGTTCGCCGAAGACCGCTTTCCACAACTGTCGCGTGTTTCTGTCGCCTTCCGACAGTTTTGAGTTGGGACTCCGATCACCGACGTTATCGTCGTGGTTGAACATGCGTCCTAAGCAGGCTGTTGTGTCTTTCTTGTAGGCGTCTGGTCGTAGCTGATGTGCATGCCACGCGAGGTCAACGTCATAACACGGAACGAGAAACGCGTTTGGATTCTGCTGCTTGAGAAACAAGAACTTCTTGTATCTGCGAACGGCGGTGCCCAAGAATTTGTTGTCGCGGTAATGCGGTAACGACACCTGGTAATAGAAGACCTTCTGTCGCGAGACGGCGGCCTTGATGTCGTAGCTGCACCTCGTTCTGTATTTCTGAAGCCTGTCGTCGAGTTCACTCTGCGAATCAACCATGAACGGCTCACTGTAACGTTCCTCCCACAATTGTCGCGTCGTAGTAAGTCCTCGTCGCTGGTCCTCCGGCAGATCGTGCTGGACCGTTGTGTTGACCAGCGCCAGACAATCTGTCTCATAGTAGTAGGGCGCCAACATGTGCACGTGCCACACCCAGTGGACGTCCAGCGGAGGCTGTAGATTGCTGCAGCTGGCGGCGAGAGGCAGCCAGCACGTCTCGTACCTTCGTATGGCGTTGCGAAGGTACGGCTCACTGTGCAGCCACGGGTTCGCGTCAACTTCGTGCAGAAAATCCAACTGCTTCCGCATGGCCTTTGGTAGGTCAATGCTTATGGTAACAGTCTCTGGCCTAAAGACACCAGCTTGCTCCATGTTTTTAACGTTCTAAGCCAATCAGCTCACACCGGTGTCGTCCTAAAACATGCATGACAAATTCGCACGTTTCCGGCATAACATGTCCCATGATCAAACATACCATTATAATACAAATGATTGCAAAATGCACTTCTCAATGTTAGTTCACTCTGAAACTGTAATGGCAATCATCATGAAGTATGCGCTTAACGTTACATGAACTTATAATTACGCACACACTTGAATCCTTCTTCCAGTAATTATTAATCACAATATATATCAACAAAACTATCTTCTTCAGTTGTGAATACGTTGACAGAAAGGAAGTCTATTACTACAGATTCGTAACTGGAATGAGAAAACACATGTACAAATACAATGTCGACATAATCAGTATCATCATCTAACTTCTAAGGAACGCCACCTTTATGACGTCTATTGAAATGCGTCTATAGCAACGTCGACAACCTAAACTAATACTACATATTCGCAATTCGGGGTTGCACTTTGACGTCATGAATAAATTTAACGCACATGGCGGTTTGTTTGTAGAACAGAAAGCTGCTGCTGCAGCAGGCGCTCACACGTAAACAGGGCGGTGTGCCGTTGTCCACAAGTTTATACCCGGTGGTCATGCCCAAGAAAATGCAATTTTCCACTTGCTATAATTTATATGGCCTGTCAGTTTGGATACTTCATATATGCCGGATTACTGGGGCAGATAATGGGTAAGTTGTTTGTGTCAACTAGGCAGTTATCCATCGTATGCATTGCGTGGATGCCCAAAGAACACACCAGGATTTGTTGCAATCGTTTCTGCACATGTTTGTAAATGTGTATTATTATGTACAATATATTTACACCACAATACATCCACACTTAGTGATTTTAGTTTATTGTTTTGCTATGTTAATGCATTCATCATAGTGTCTTGATAATATAACTTGTTAGGCTTTCATTATTCCGATAAATATTTCCTTTGCAAAAAAACCTATTGATTTTCTATAGAATATTTTATAAGATTTTTGCATATGGTTTTCCATAGAATTATACAGAACATTCTATAGGATTTAGTCTATAAGATTTTATTATATAGAAAACCATATGATATTTCGTATAGTTTTCTATGGAATACTTCCTACAGGGAATATCTTACAGAATGCATTTTTCCTATAGAACTGTAAAAAAAACTATAGGGTATTTCCTATACATCTGTTTAGAAAACTATAGAAACTATTCTACCGAAAACAATAGGTTATTTCCTATAGGCTATTTTTATAGAATATGTTTTATAGGATATTTTATAGGATATTTTCTATAGGATATTTCCTATATAGAAAGTATAACATAACGGGGCCTTATTTTTTAGTCCCAGTATTTGTGGAATTTGTTTGCACAGCCTCAAGATGTTTTTTTGTGAGCACGGGTGTATCAAGGTTTTACCTGAACATTTTTGGAACAGCCACCTCCCCTGATGCTTTGCCAGTGACTTGATATACAGAATACTGAAATTACACACGGTTTAAAACACAGCAGCCGGAGTGTTGTGTAGAATCGGCAGATACGCCCATATCACATACAACAACACGAAAAGTCACTTCACTGAAAGCGAAATTTCGGATGAAATACAAGATACAGCTGCATGTCTATTCATGTTTAATTCTTCACATTGTCATGAACCAGAATATGTATCGGACATGTTGATTCATAGAACAATCCATGATTAAAATCACAGAATGACCTAACACTTTGTGACTTTCGTCCTCAATACAAAAGCAGGGCTCTGTGATAATAATAATAATATTTATTATTTATAAAGTGCAATATCCAACATGCTCAATGCGCTGTACAATAACGTATCAAACTACTCATTGTGTATTATAACATAATAATAATAAATACAACTGTACAAATTAAGTTCATACAAAAAGTGTATACACGCTAAATTAGTCATATCAAAACTGTTAATTAAGAAGAAGATGAAGAAAAAGAATTTGTGGCTATAGCGATTCAACGACACCTTGTCAAGATGGTTTATATGGTCCGCCAAGTGTGCCATTACTCACATGTATACATCCACAAAAAGAACTAATTAATGATAGCTATAACACCCATAAAACAAAAAACTAACCAACATAACACAACACACCCCGGCTTAGCCTTAGCGCGGCAGCTTGTTTACGTCTTTCTGCCCTACGCGACCCTGCGCATGCGCGAAGTACTTCGCATTGTTGCCAAACACAGCAACCCCGAATACGCCTCTGAGAATGTATGACTGTTTTGAGAATGTATGACTGTTATGTCATGCGTGCTAGTGCTATAGTGCGCTCTAAGCAGTCTGTGGCCCTCGCGAGTTTTCATTAATCACACACATACACCCACACACGCACAAACACGACACAAACACGCACACACATACATACGTATGCACGCACGCAGACACGCACACACATGCACGCACGCACGCACACACGCACGCACGCACGCACATACGTACGCACGTACGCACGCACGTACGCACGCACACACACACGCACGCACGCACGCACCCACGCACGCACCACGCACCAAACACACACACACACACACACACACACACACACACACACACACACACACACACACACACACACACACACACACACCATCCCATCCTATCAACGAGGGCATAAGTGTGTTTTCTCCATCAACGACATACTGCCTAACATTCTGCAGTTTGAAGGAACCCACCTGAGTCTGTCGTTCGCCACAATGAGACTGTCGTAGCGGCTGCTGTCGTCAAATGTATATGACCTATGCCCATTCATCAAAATCGCTCAACCGTGTCCAACGCGACTGGATCATTGCCGCAGAGTTCTTCGGCGCTGTATTCAATAGTTTGTTTTCGCGAAGCACTGTTAGATTCAGTCGTCTGTGCGCTGTTGTTGGCGTTCTTACGGTGGTTGATTGCGCCAAGCTGTCACTACTTTATAGTACTGCGTTATGATTCCCTAATACCGATATAGAGATCGTCTTGGTATCGAATCAATCCATAGGATCCCTGCTATCGAGGGATCCTAAGACCTAAAATCATACAGAACGGTAGCATCCCTGTTATGCAGAGATCCAAAGTTTCGGCAACATATGAACTTATACAAATAAGATATGTAATAATAGCAATATTAAAGATAATACAAGTTTGCACAGGCCTACATTTTGTCAAGACATGCTCTCGCTTTTATATGAGCCATCTACTCAATTCAGTTCATTTACCGTATATGTCTGTTATCCGTATACAAATATCCACAATTGTGTACAACCAGATAAGCCTACTAATGTGTACAACTGAATGGTCTGGAGTGACGTTTTGGTAACTAGATAATTCGTACCGTAGGCACTCGAATCATCTACTCCACCCTCGCAACCCCGTTATTTTAAACTGGAATCTTGCTTGCCATTTTAGCCAAATTTAGACCAGATCAGTCAAAAATGTTTTAATACAATGATTGGTCAGACAGTGTTGACAACGCTAACGACACGACAAAGTGCACAACAATGTACCAAGCATTTTTTAATATTCACCTCTTTGATTTGTGTATGAAATAGGGCGAATAAAACGTTTAGTTGAGACTAATATGACAGTAACTATGTGTAACACATTTCAGCATAAGCTAATTCAAACTCTCTTTGTCAAACGAACAGAAATTCCAACGAAATGGTTCAGCCCCACCTTCAAGTGGACACACCCTGAACCACTCACACATGTCAAATGTTAGGGCCCTACAGATACATGACAGGCCATTAATGAAATTGTTGAAAACCCGTTAGTGGTAGAACTTCCTGGTCGACGGTTATAACAAACGGCGCGCCGCACTGTGAATAATAGATGGCTAGGTACAAAGAAGGAGATCGGGGTCATAGCAGTTATATACATCAACGCCGCTACAAGGTGTAACTCACGTCGACTGAAGGGACCATCCCAACTATTCAAAAATGCGATGCACAACAACAGCATGCTGATGTAACTGGCTGCAGGCAAAGCTGTTGCGCGACATTTTAAAGGCAAATAATTTAAAACATCCCCCCTGATGAATTTTATAAAACAAAGTCTAAATATACGTACCATTCGGTCAGCTAGGTATATACTAAGGCCCTGCGCGGGGCGGGTTTCGCTTTGGTTACAAGATATTGGCTGTAATATATTAATAAGTATTTAATAACAAAAGTAAAACAATTCTTGAGGTGTTCTAATGCAGATTTCCCTTAATGGATGAGTGTTGGCTGGTGTCTATTTAATGTATAATATATTAATGAGTAATGGAAATGTCTGGCAGGATACTCAATTACCCAATGTGGTAAGCTGTAAAACTACAACAGTATAAAGCTATTAAAGATCCTACCTGGCTTGGGATCCCACTTCCTTCCCTCAAGCAAATATTTCTTATCACTTTGCAACACCACTGAGGCACTGACACAATAGCAGGACTTAGCAGTTGCCAGCTAGCAGGGCTTGTTAGAGCAGGGCAAGGGGCATGGATGCCAAGATCAAAAGACAGGCAGGCCACTGCAAAAGAGACCTGTTGTTGCTAATTACAGCTGGGTCCACCTTGGTCAGAGGTGACAACTGACTACCTGTTAGTGGATATTAGCTTATCTGGTATGCTCAATGTTGTCATGGTGAATGACTACAGTGACTTCCAACATAATTATTTATGTCTGACTGAACAATTTGGTTTATTGAATTTCAAGTAATTAAATGGTTAAAAAAGACAAGGTGAATATAAAATATAACTAGCCATATATTAATACTCAATTAAAAGTATTTTAATCAATAAAATAATGAAATTTAGTTCATAAAATTAATTAAGTAAAATCAATAAGGATTAATTATTTTTAATTATTCCATGTTATCCGTTCAATCTGTTATAGGCTGCAGGCTGACTTTTGACAAATTACTGCCGAACTGCGAGGCGGGCTGCGGGCCAAGTTACTGCGGGGCGGGGCAGTGCGGGCTGCGGGCCAAATTACTGCGGGGCTGAGGCGGGCTGCGGGCTATGATCTGGCAAAATATGCGGTGCGGGCTGACTGTGGGCCAAGTTACTGCGGGGCGGGGCGGGCTGCGGGCCAGGAGATGACCAATGTGCGGGGCGGGGCGGGCTGCGGGCTAAATTGTAATTTGCGGGGCGGGCTGCGGGCTCAGATTTCCAGCCCGCGTAGGGCCTTAGTATATACACAACTGCAACACGATACATGCAAAACTGACAGAGATGTGGGACCACAAATAAATATACAGAGAAAAAGTGTTTTAATAAGATATAGATAATGAAGAAGACCATATAACACACTTGAAATGCATCATGGGCCTCCTGTTTTCATATGTTGTATTTTGTATTGCGTGGTTATGTTACACAGAATAAATTGCAGCTGTTGTTATGTATTGAAGATCCATATAGTAGAACCAACTTTAGAATGTAACCGTTCAATGTTTATAATAATCGCAAATTCCCGAGCTCTGATAATTCCCAGGAAGGTCGTTACCCAATGGGGTTGACCTATAAATGTCAATATTGAGGGGTCAGCCTGGAGCTTGCCTTTCACGTCGACGATTGTTCTGAGGGTTAACAATTGATTCGTCACATAACGTTTCATCAACCAAAAATGGTTCATTAAAACATATTTGGGCTGTCGGTACGATATAACATATTTAATGTATATGTTATATCATTATGTTACGATAACAAATAAGTAGTCTCATTCCCTTTAAGCAACATGCTGAATAATGGGCTTGTACAAGAAATCGCAATGAAAAATGTACAACCATTCAGCATCTATGCGTCATCGTGAAGAATTCGCACAGGTGAAAAATCACGTATCAAGAGATAAATTACGTATGACGTGAATGGGATCGTTTAAACTCCCGTTACTTGTATCACTTCCTGGTCGGCGGTGACATTCTGCCGCAGTCTGACTAAGAGAGCGATGTAGAACTAAGGAGAATTTACACAGACCCATCCTCGGTGTGGCTGACTAGGTCAGTACCATATGTTCCCTACCCCTGGCACACCCCTTGAAACAATTCCTCTTTTAACGTCCAAGAAGAGTGTGGTCGGCCTCTAGTCATGTGTGGTCGGCCTCTAGTCATGTGTGGTCGGCCTCTAGTCATGTGTGGTCGGCCTCTAGTCATGTGTGGTCGGCCTCTAGTCGTGTGTGGTCGCCCTCTAGTCATGTGTGGTCGGCCTCTAGTCATGTGTGGTCGGCCTCTAGTCGTGTGTGGTCGGCCTCTAGTCATGTGTGGTCGGCCTCTAGTCATGTGTGGTCGGCCTCTAGTCATGTGTGGTCGGCCTCTAGTCATGTGTGGTGGCCTCTAGTCATGTGTGGTCGGCCTCTAGTCGTGTGTGGTCGGCCTCTAGTCGTGTGTGGTCGGCCTCTAGTCATGTGTGGTCGGCCTCTAGTCATGTGTGGTGGCCTCTAGTCATGTGTGGTCGGCCTCTAGTCATGTGTGGTCGGCCTCTAGTCATGTGTGGTCGGCCTCTAGTCATGTGTGGTGGCCTCTAGTCATGTGTGGTCGGCCTCTAGTCGTGTGTGGTCGGCCTCTAGTCGTGTGTGGTCGGCCTCTAGTCATGTGTGGTCGGCCTCTAGTCATGTGTGGTGGCCTCTAGTCATGTGTGGTCGGCCTCTAGTCATGTGTGGTCGGCCTCTAGTCGTGTGTGGTCGGCCTCTAGTCATGTGTGGTCGGCCTCTAGTCGTGTGTGGTCGGCCTCTAGTCATGTGTGGTCGGCCTCTAGTCGTGTGTGGTCGGCCTCTAGTCATGTGTGGTCGGCCTCTAGTCATGTGTGGTCGGCCTCTACTCATGTGTGGTCGGCCTCTAGTCATGTGTGGTCGGCCTCTAGTCATGTGTGGTCGGCCTCTAGTCATGTGTGGTCGGCCTCTAGTCATGTGTGGTCGGCCTCTACTCATGTGTGGTCGGCCTCTAGTCATGTGTGGTCGGCCTCTAGTCATGTGAAATGATATTTTGCGTGATTTTAGCCACAAGGTGCTCGTGTTACATGCAATTCTTTTACGTGAACGGGTCATTATATCGGGATTCACACCAGTCGGGGGTCCGTCTTCGCCGTCTTCGAATTGGCGCGGGTATTTGCGCTGTTCTCACGGAACGACCCCTTACTTGCGAGGTTGCATAGTCCAAGTGCTCATACACATTTACGTCAACCACGTTGAAAAGGTATGACTCATGTGAACAGAAAGAACACCATGAACTACATTGACAGGCTACAACCACCCATCCCCTGAGTTGTTGTGGCAAATTCGCATAGGTGAAAGGTCACATGGAAAAACCCACTACAGCAACCTATCGCTAGAACTTACTGGGCGACGGTTGTTATACTCTGCATATCACTACCTGAACCCAGCACATATTTATGTAAACGATGCCAAACGATTTGATTCCCAACCTAAGACATGAAGGGAAAATACATTAATAAAATGCGTTGATGTAGGTTTGTTAGGGTGTTTCTCCTCCGTAAATTGACACACCTCATTAATATAATATAATATAATATAATATAATATAATATAATGTAATGTAATGTAATGTAATGTAATGTAATGTAAT
The DNA here is from genome assembly GCA_025642075.2 of Ridgeia piscesae. NCBI lineage: Eukaryota > Metazoa > Annelida > Polychaeta > Sabellida > Siboglinidae > Ridgeia > Ridgeia piscesae. Next base: position 181,958 of record JAODUO010000270.1, read on the forward strand.
GTAATGTAATGTAATGTAATGTAATGTAACGTAACGTAACGTAACGTAACGTAACGTAACGTAACGTAACGTAACGTAACGTAACGTAACGTAACGTAACATAACATAACATAACATAATTGAATGCGTATGCGTGTGCGTGTGCGTGTGCGTGTGCGTGTGCGTGTGCGTGTGCGTGTGCGTGTGCGTGTGCGTGTGCGTGTGCGTGTGCGTGTGCGTGTGCGTGTGCGTGTGCGTGTGCGTGTGCGTGTGCGTGTGCGTGTGCGTGTGCGTGTGCGTGTGCGTGTGCGTGTGCGTGTGCGTGTGCGTGTGCGTCAAGTGAATGGCTTGCAAACTGCAATCGAGATTCATAGACAGTTCTTGTTTGGAAATTAAAGGGCATAAAAAGGCAACGGTTTCGTGACGTACACATAGTAGAGTTAATATAAAGTAACAATATCCAGTTACTCCAGCGGTTTACCAAAAAAATATTTGTGAACACCCAGTCATCGAAATACTATGAGCTACGCTATTGTAGACGAAGAATGACGTCACGACGGTGAGGCGTTCTCCACAGATTCCCTGCGTGTTAGTTATTCATAAATCCGTCTGGAGGCGCTGTGCGCAGAGAAAAATAAAAATGGCGTGTTGTTGTTGGGGTTGGCGTGTTGTTGTTCGTCCGAAGACAATTTAACGGATGCAGAAGTATCTGGATATAGATTCCAGCCGCAAAGACAAAGGCACGTATTGGAAGACACACCAGAGGCGAGTGGCCATTAAAAGGAAGACACACCTGAAGCTGAACTTTCAAAAACAAAACTAGCAGAGATGGTGTCAACTTGTGGCGGTGCCGAACCGATTTGTTGATGCGGTGACAGGAGTTTGTCTGCTGTCGTGAAATGGCTGCAACTCGGCAACGCGCGGAGCATGTTGATGAAGGTAAACAGTAAGTTGTCTATTATTGTTATCGCTTAAATATTATTATCCTGAGGTTTGGACTGCGTAATGATCGTATTATTATGACAAGCGAAATATGATCGGTTAGCTTGGGCCGGGTAAGAGAACCAGCCGGGTCACTTCACTGACCTCAGGCTTGCCGCATGCAACTCTTATTTAGTATGTGTCACTTTTTACGTTTTATGGTAATAACACATTTGTTAAGGAACGTACGGATGGGACGACTTCTGAAGGAACACTTGTGCTACTAAACCTGATTGTACAATGAATGCATACACCAAAAAGGTGTTGTGTGAGTGACATCAGAACGAATCAGCATGGTATAGGTCAACAGGTACTATCTAGGTACTGTCAGCAGGTACTATCTAGGTACTGTCAGCAGGTACTATCTAGGTACTGTCAACACATAAACTATTTGTAGACGGAAGTGTTGCAGTGCGTACACACGTGAGAGTAGGCAAGAAAATGCAGAGAGGTTCACAGATTCGCAGATTTTATATAAGCGTGGCGTGTATTTATTAACAATCTACTATGTTGTCCTAAGTCGCTGGTGCAATGATAATGAATATGTTTGTGTCTGCTGTCACGTGACGGAAGTAACCCGTGAGTGCGTATTATCCTAACAAATCAGAACACTGTTCATCTCTCCATCGACATTTGACAACTCCCTTTCTCTGTTCATATAACTGCCCAGTGTAACCGTTCAATTCATGCAGTACCAGTATATTCCGCCTGTATACATCATGTCGCTGATTCCGTTGACGAAAGAGTACACCCTTCTGCACTGCTCTTAGTATATGCTTGCAACTCGGACGAATTCTTGACGCTTCTCTGGACACGAAACGTTTGACAGGATTCAGCCGGGAAATCTGCCTATATCCAAGAGCGCCAGATCGAGCGTACATATAGAGTCAGCCGAAGAGATTCGTCCACATGTAGAGGAACTCGCTTCTGTCGATCTTGCCATCCTTGTTGACGTCGAAGTCTTCGACGAGAGAATGCACCTGAAAGTCTTTGAGCGCGCATTCTGCCTGCAGTATCTGGAAAAGTTCCTCAGGCTCAAGCACACCGCTAGCGTCCCTGTCAAGGTCGTTGAATCGGACTTCAAGTTCGTGAGACCTGGAACGAGAGACGAACAATGTACGGACGCGTGTGCGTACATGCAGTTGTGCGTGCGAATGAGTGAGTGAGTGAGTGTGTGAGTGAGTGAGTGAGTGAGTGAGTGAGTGAGTGAGTGAGTGAGTGAGTGAGTGAGTGAGTGGTGAGTGAGTGAGTGAGTGAGTGAGTGAGTGAGTGAGTGAGTGGGTGAGTGAGTGAGTGAGTGAGTGAGTGAGTGAGTGAGTGAGTGGTGAGTGGTGGTGGTGGTGAGTGGTGGTGGTGGTGGTGGTGGTGAGTGGTGGTGGGTGGTGAGTGGTGGTGGTGAGTGAGTGAGTGAGTGAGTGAGTGAGTGAGTGAGTGAGTGAGTGAGTGAGTGAGTGAGTGAGTGAGTGAGTGAGTGAGTGAGTGAGTGAGTGAGTGAGCATAAATTATTGCACTTATGTTTCACAGTTACTCTTTTCAGGTTGTATTGTGTTCTTCCAAATTCACCTTTATGCACCCTTAGCATTGCGCACTGCACAACTTCTATCTTAGCCCCAGATCAAAAGGGGCTGTGTGGAGTCTACACACCTAAGACTATTACATCGGATAAGAACACTTACTTTGCTTTAAGACACGCATAGAACTCGATGATCTCCCCGAAGTCGACCATGCCGTTATGGTCGCGGTCATAACGTTGTACCATGGCTTGAATGCTCGACTGGGGCAAACCATGGAACTCCTGCGACATAATGATGACAGCATCTTCCGGCTTCACAAACCCCGTGTTGTCCTGGTCGTACTGCTCGAACTTCGACTGCAGGTTGACCTTGCTGCCAGGAGAGGAATTATTTCGTGAGACTTTGAACAATCTACATACATTATATATATATATATATATATATATATATATATATATATATATATATATATTATAGTCAGAAAACAGTACTGGTCTACATACGGATGTAGGTATAAGTAAACTTGCGTATGGTCGTATATTCAAGCTTTTCTCCTGAAAGGCTTGGAGAAAGATATTTATGTTTGCGAAATATCCAATATATGTTGACATTAAGTATTTTATACAGTAAACCACTTGTACAAAATTTAAGTATCATTAATGCAATATTACTTGACAATACAACCTAATTATTATTAGTAGTAAATATTAGTATATCGACTGTCATTATTAACTACCAAGCGTGCCCTTCAAGGGACGGGTTGTTTATATTTATGCGGCTATGCCAACTTAATAACTTGTGGAAATGTGTGCTAATTCTGTACAATGTAAATGTAACAAACTGGAACGTCACACAGGAACGTCACACGAATTAGAAGGTTTCTGATATGAGTGTAAATGTTTTGTTTGTCTAAGTACTCGCACATATTTCCCACGCATGGTTTACTTTCGGCGCACATTTACAGTTGTCATCGTTTACTCTCGGCATATATTTACAGTTGTCGTGGTTTACTCTCAGCGAACATTTAGTTTTTATTATTTACTCTCAGCGTACATTCACATTTGTAATGGTTTACTCCGGGTGTATATTTACAGTTGGCATGGTTTAATGTCGGGGTACATTTACAATTGTCGTGGTTTACTCTCGCCGTACATTTACAATTGTCATAGTTTACCCTCGCCGTACATTTACAATTGTCGTGGTTTACCCTCGCAGTACATTTACAATTGTCGTGGTTTACCCTCGTCGTACATTTACAATTATCGTGGTTTACCCTCGCCGTACATTTACAATTGTCGTGGTTTACCCTCGCAGTACATTTACAGTTGTCGTGGTTTACCCTCACCGTACATTTACAATTGTCGTGGATTACCCTCGCCGTACATTTACAATTGTCGTGGATTACCCTCGCCGTACATTTACAATTGTCGTGGTTTATTCTCGCCGTACATTTACAATTGTCGTGGTTTATCCTCGCCGTACATTTACAATTGTGGTTGTTTACCCTCGCAGTACATTTACAATTGTCGTGGTTTATCCTCGCCGTACATTTACAATTGTCGTGGTTTACCCTCGCAGTACATTTACAATTGTCGTGGTTTACCCTCGCAGTACATTTACAATTGTCGTGGTTTATTCTCGCCGTACATTTACAATTGTCGTGGTTTACCCTCGCAGTACAGTTACAATTGTCGTGGTTTACCCTCGCAGTACATTTACAATTGTCGTGGTTTATCCTCGCCGTACATTTACAATTATCGTGGTTTACCCTCGCAGTACATTTACAATTATCGTGGTTTACCCTCGCCGTACATTTACAATGGTCGTGGTTTACCCTCGCAGTACATTCACAGTTGTCGTGGTTTACCCTCGCCGTACATTTACAATTGTCGTGGTTTATTCTCGCCGTACATTTACAAATGTCGTGGTTTATCCTCGCCGTACATTTACAATTTTCGTTGTTTACCCTCGCCGTACATTTACAATTGTCGTGGTTTACCCTCTCCGTACATTTACAATTGTCGTGGTTTACCCTCGACGTACATTTACAATTGTCGTGGTTTATTCTCGCCGAACATTTACAATTGTCGTGGTTTACCCGTCGCAGTACATTTACAATTGTCGTGGTTTACCCTCGCTGTACATTTACAATTGTCGTGGTTTACCCTCGCAGTACATTTACAATTGTCGTGGTTTACCCTCGCCGTACATTTACAATTGTCGTGGTTTACCCTCGCCGTACATTTACAATTGTCGTGGTTTACCCTCTCCGTACATTTATAATTGTCGTGGTTTACCCTCTCCGTACATTTACAATTATCGTGATTTACCCTCTCCGTACATTTACAATTATCGTGGTTTATCCTCGCCGTACATTTACAATTATCGTGGTTTACCCTCGCCGTACATTTACAATTGTCGTGGTTTACCCTCTCCGTACATTTACAATTGTCGTGGTTTACCCTCTCCGTACATTTACAATTGTCGTGGTTTACCCTCTCCGTACATTTACAATTATCGTGGTTTACCCTCGACGTACATTTACAATTGTTGTGGTTTACCCTCGCCGTACATTTACATTTGTCAAGTGTCGGTGTCCTTATCGTCATTGTGTTAACGGTTCGCAAACACTGCTGAAGTTAACTCAGTTAAGAAACAAATGGGTATGAACAATCATTATCACACAAAACAAAAATGTGTTACGGTTGTCACATCAACAAAGTGGCTTATCCTACGAGTGTGTGCCAGGATAGAATTCCAAAGCACAAGTGTAGATTGTCGTGTGAATGTTCTGTGCATGTTTCCTAACGCCAGGTCGCACACGTGCACACCCAACTGATTTCATAAACACCTCACACGCCAGGCGTAACCCATATGCACTGGCACAATAGACGCATAACACAATCAGACGCACATAACTCCAAAAGTAGCTGGATAGTAGAACAATCGATTTATTGAAATGTTGCTAACATTACGTAATTTAATTTAAAAAAAAACATACCTGAGCACTATTTATAGTACCTTATATAATCACTGATTTTCGGATAAGATTTGTGTCTACACATTTATGAATCTGTAACTAAGTAATCTGTAACTGCGACTTTAAACGGATTGAGATTTTGGACGTTCACATATCTGAAACTGAAAGGAAAACTTGGAATAAAACAAAACATCTATTTTAAAGGTTCGTTTTATCGGATTCCTGCTATGTTTTGAAAAACACCCAAACTATAAACGACCAACCGTGCCTGTTGGCTGTAACGAGGGAAAACGTTCGGGCCCGGCTCGTACGTGTCAGTCGATACTCGGCTAGTTGACCCAGCCTTTCACGTAAGACCAATTAACAATTACATCGCACGTCGACGCACATGGCAGTAGGGTACGACGGCCAATGTTTACTCTCCGTAAGTCTTCATGCCAAACGGCCGCCATCATCACTATCGTGTGTAGCAGAGTTCAACGTAATCATTAAAATTGTGTGAATCCAAACCTTGTTTCTATCGATGTGCCGCGTTTTGTGGAGCATACAAGGTAAAAGAAAGAGACAATGACAAGAGGTTGACTGGACGCAAGCAGCTCACGATAGCGACATCCGGTGTACGATTTAAAACGACATTGTCACATTTGAATCTCACATTTGAATTAAAAAAAGTCAACGAACTCGACGGTAACATTCTCACACGCGACAGGGGTCATAACACAAACGCACTCGTTGACGCACACATGCACGCACACACATACACACACACGCGCACACACATACACACACATATACACATACACACATACACACATAAGTAAATACAGTCTTGGGGTATTTCATCCAAAGTGCTTGTTATTTATTTGATAGTTACTTGTTTATGAATGTTGCTTTTTATTGTTCACCTCTTCAATGCAGATAACGCCGTTGGACCCGTCAAAACACCATCTCTCCTCTCTCTTGGCCTGTGTCGTCTAGAACGTTTCCAGATACTACATTTCTACCATTACCAGCCTCTGTTATCTAGCCATTCCTTTTCGAATATGTATCAGTCACTTAGTGGGTGGCCGTTTTAGGTTCTGCCATATGAATATGACATTCGAGTAGCAACTGTCAAATTAACCCAATCATGGTGGAAACATTACAATGCAGGTCGTGTTTCGCTTACGCAGAATTTGCAGGCTTACTGCTCATCTAAACCCTTTAGGCTCACCAGAAACCTCACATTTATCATAATTTATCATATCCTCACTGACACCCCCCCTCCCCGGATGTCCGATGGGTTCGGGCAGCATAGAATGTGGAGGATGCGAATACGATACTTTAAGAATATTGCCGAGGAACATACAATGATGAACAGACATAAAACAGTGTACGAAGAAGGAAATAGAAAGAGTTGAAAATCGCTGAATCTGGAGCAGACAAATGTGGGCAGAAGACAGACAGAGAATGCGTGAAGAGATGTTGACAACGAGAGCTCTAGAACAAAGGGAGAAGACAAATAGGAAGGACTCAAAGAATTTAAGTTTCGAAAGGCAGCTGTAGACAGTGAGACAACTGCAGACGCTCATGATAGGTAGACACGACTCGTTGAAACACACGATAATGATAGGTGGACACGACTCGTCGAGATATACGACAGTAATAGGTGGACACGACTCGTCGAGACAGAGGACCATGATAGGAGGACATGATTCGTCGATACAGACGATCATGATAGGTGGACACGACTCGTCGAGACAAACGATTTTGATAGGTGGACACGATTCGTCGAGACAGACGTTCATAATAGGTGGACATGACTCGTCGGGACAGAATCATGACATGTGGACACAACTCGTCCATACAGAGGATTATGATAGGTAGACATGACTCGTCCAGACATAGGATTATGATAGGTAGACATGACTCGTCCAGACAAACGATCATGGTGGTTGGACATGACTCGTCGAGACAGAGAACCATGACAAGTGGACACGACTCGTGCAGACAGATGATCGTGGTAGGTGGATACCACTCGTCGCGATCATAATACGTGGACACGACTTGTCGAGACAAAGGTGGACACGATTCTTCCAGACAGAGAATCGTGATATGTTGATAAGATAATAAAACTCGTCGAGACAGAGAATCGTGGTATGTAGACTCGACTAATCGAGGCACATGATCATGGCAGGTGGATAAGGCTAGTCGAGAAGGCTGGACAGACTAAGCGGAACTACGACACACAACACCAGCGGATGGAATACGAAGAAGAACTTGAAGACGTACGTTTCTTTGATCCTTGCGACGAGTTGGACGAGCTCGACACTCGAGATCCTGCCGTCGGCGTGTCTCTCCACCGTCTTCACGAGCCGCTCGGCCTGCTCGCTCGCCATGCCGAGGTCCTGCTCTACATAGGCTGCTGCCTCCTCCAGTGTCACGTACGACTCCGTGTAGACGGACGAATTCCTGCAGCGAACAGACGGTGAAGACGTACCTTTCATAGTAGCGTTTACCTTAAGATGGTCGATTACCCATATTCTGTGACAATACCTGATCATATTTAATGTTTATTTAATATATATTTATTTATTTATTTTCATATACATGTTAACCTAGTATTGGTCTTTACATTAATCTAAGTTTGTTATTTTGCGGTAAAATGCTAATAATAATATGATCGTAATAATTTGTTGCAATTGCATACAACACCATTGTGTTTATTCAAATTTAGTATTTTATATATTTACTTACTTAAATTACTTAAGTTGTTTTCTTACAAACCCTGTGCTGTTGACTGTAAAGCGTTGTGAACCAAATGTGGCGGTCATAAAAATAAATATTATTATTATTATTAACACCGAGTCCCATATAGTCTTACGAGAGGCTAATTATTCTAAGCGGAACGTTACTCTAATGACTTTGCTATTCTTTATTTCCGGCAGTATAAAATGACACTGCAAGCTGATATATTCATCTCGTTTTCTCTGCCAGTTTTAATTTGCAACTGGAAGTACACGAATGGATTGAGAAAATTCATGATGGTGGTATCGAGGTATGAGCAGTGTGTATTCCTTCTGTGTCGTACCTTTGTAGACATATGTCATTAACGACCAACGCCTGCCTTTTCTCAAGATGTATCTGTAGGGTATAATTGTGAATGTATGAGCTGTGTCGTCTTAATACTTAGATACCACATTTACAATCTGAGACTCCTCTGACTAATATATTCAATTTTTTCACATAAAATAATATCAACTCCATGGTCAGTATGCCAAGGCAATGTTCTGATTTATTACACGACACATTTTACGTACATAGCTATGTCTAACCCGTGTACACTTTGTCATTGTCACGTCTCATGAGAACGAGGAACAAAACAGCTATTCCAACTTGCCTGTGTTTGTTTTGTTCGTCTGGTTTCTCGTCGTCTTGTGTTTCAGCGGTGTCGCTTGTGTTAGCCGGAAGTGACGTGTCGGCCGCGGTACTTGCTGAACATCCCATTCTAGATCCACGGGAGACGTAGAGCCTGCCGTACGTTGATACGATCTACACAGAATATTGTGTTCGTGATATGTACAACACCCAGCTACCAAGCAGCGTCATTCTGATGTGCTTATAACCAGCCTTATGGACCGTTATAGCAAAATGTGTTCAACGAACGCAGCGAATATTATAATAGCTTAGCACATTAATCTTCACTGACTCTATGTGTGCTGTGATGCCACGCGAATTTCCTGCCACGTTAATCAATCTGCAAGAAGGTTAATCATGGATTATCGGAGCGGCTGCTAGATACAATCCGTGATCAGATTTACTTTACGCCTCCACTGTTTGCTGATGAATCATCTACCTGTGAGAAGACGTCAGATCACAGCGTCAATACTTTGTTTACCACGGCCACTCTTCCGGTGTGTCTGTTGTGCTTCTATCAAATAATATATTTCATACACACCCTATTTAAATATTTAATAAAAAATCCTGAAAGGCTTGATTTCTGGAGATAGGACACGTTGGTATTATGTAAGTATATACGGATGATGCACAATATTTAACCTATATAACTGGCATGACAACTGGATTATATCGACGACTATCGTGACAAGTGACAGAAGAGGCTAGACCGACACAGCTACGAGACGAAAACATGCATGTACCTTTCAACGTAACAATGCCCAGCTTCTTGCGCCCGGTAGGCCGTGAGACGCTGGCTGTCTCCGAGCTCTCTCCGTCTCCATCGCCTACCTACGCATCAGGTATCGCCTACGTGCGTCGTTACGACTTTGTTTATCCATGTCTTAGCAACAGCATCCTTAATTCTGCGTAATTGACCACATCCGGCTTTCATAATACGCCTATTTGTAACACCGTCACCGATTAGCATCTATAACGCGAATCCTTAATATGTCAAATAGCTTAGCATTTGAGACTAGTTTTAAACCCAGTGACGTGCCCTACGAATAGCGCGTTGGCGTGCGCTGGCTACTAATCACGAAAGCACGTATTTTCCACAGATTATTTGCGTGTATTGGTTCTGTCGAATACGGAATTTCCTAAAATAAATATGCGTAAACTTGATCCTGACCTTGGGTTCACGTGAATGTTGCACTGTATTAATTATATTTATTATTTTGCTTGAAACGATAGCGTAGCATACGTATTGTGCACTACCCCTTACTTTACGTTACTATTTAAAAATGTGTTTTATCCACAACACAAATTAACAGTTAGGCATAACGTGGCGTGTGACTGGCACGATAGGAGCCGGAAATAGCAGTACTCTAGTTTTATGATTTTGTTACAGACTATTTGTACGATGTGACGTCTTAGACGCACTGTTCGACATGCGTAATTCGTCGAATTACGCATGTAAGAGGTGTTATGTGCTCCGTGGTAATATTAGATCGTAGCCTGTGGCTGACCCGGAACTGCCGCCTGTCAAAACACAGTGTTTGCAGTTCCCTTTATTACGCTGTGGTTTGTGTGTATTATTCATGTCTACTAAGGTATATGACACACTATTTTTTATACACAAATAGTCACATGTGTCTCCGTACGTTTCATGCTGCAATGTAATTACTTTAATAGAATGTATTTATCTAAATAATGGTAAACTTGTTTTATTAACGTTTTATTATAATTCTTGGTTTGTTGGAAGATAATTTCATGCACATCACCAATATATCAATTGTCTAATTATTCTAGCAATCAGAATTCACGGCATTAGAGAATGATATAAACGCGCCAAGTGTAGACCGAAAAGCGATACCACAAAATATACTTGTATCGTATCGTGACGTCATCATAAAAACAACAGCAAGTGTACAATATTATCATGTAAACATAAATATAATTATCGTATTCAAGTGATCATTCACTTTAAAACGATTTTTTGTTCTGTCCATTGCCTAAATCGTGTGTTAGCTAGTTGTTGCTAGAAGAGTGTAAAGGGTCAATGGATGTTTCGGTATTATTTGAATATTTAGGCCTACCCTATCAATGACTGGTTTTGACCTCACATGTGCACACGCACGCCCGCGCGTGCACGCGCACACACGCGCGCGCAATGATTGAGAACAATGTGTTTATCGATTCTGCCGTAACAACTAATAAGATTCCCAGAGGTAGCTTAAAATTACTCCTACGATTATACTGGCGCCATCTGGTGTACTGATTAGCACTCAGATGTGTTACTTATGAGAGTGATCCTACATAAAGCACGATTCATAATATAAATGCGCAATGTAGTAAATACTTAAATCATTATCGTTGTGTTCTCTGAAAAAATTGACCAAACGGTATATTTCTGGCCAATGATCCGTGGAAGCGAATGAACAGACAGGCAAGTGAACCTCAGCACTTCGGATATATATATACTCACGATATTCAGGTATATTAATATACAGACCTGGTTACACCCGTACACGGGGCAACATACCTAAAACAGTAATGATCATCACTACAGTACAGTAGATCAAGTCCTTTCTGTGACACTTTGTCTTCTGCTATCGCCAATTACGACCCTGCTTGACGCATGCAATAATGTGAAGATAACTGTAGTCACACCATCTGGTACTGGCAACGTGAACAATTCAAAACAACTATCTGTTTCTGTTTCTGTTATGTTGTAGTGCAAAACCCCTACTGGGGCATCACGCACTAGTATGGTTGCTCGGTTTCAGGATGGCTGACTACATGTTATCTGGATGTGGAATAAGAGTATTTGTGCTTGGGAATATGGGATTATGGTGGGGTGGATGGGAAAAAGTACAAATCAATTATGGGGGAGGGTGGGGTTGTGGTAGGGTTGGGGTGTGGAGGGGGCGGGGTGGTGGTGTATATTGCTTATTGGAGGTGCCTGAAGGGTGCGATTGTCAGGTTAATGTCCTGCAATGCACCCTTAAAGGTGTCGAGACTGTTGTGGGCAAATACACTAGAAGGAAGTCCGATCCACTGGGCTATTGTTCGTGGAAAAAAACTGTATTTGTAGTAGTTGTGGGAGGTTGATATTTGTCTGTATTTGTGTGGGTGGTTGGATCTTGTTTGGCTGTGTCCGGGCATGAGGTATTGGTTGGGATTGATGTCTAAGAGATTGTTTGTTATCTTATACATGGTGGTAAGTCTGGCCTCAGCCCTCCTCTGTTCTAGTGTTGGCCAAGAGAGGGCAGAGGCCAAAGTGGATCCAGATGTTTCCCAGCTGTAATTATGGACCACGAATCTTGCTGCCCAGTGCTGGACCCCCTCTAGATGGTTGATGTTTCGGGTGGTATATGGGTCCCACACCGGGCAGCAGTACTCGAGGTGTGGGCGGACCAGACTTCAATAGGCATAGGTCTTGATGGACGGGGGAATAGATTTTAAGTTTCTTTTAATGAATCCCAGTTTGCTATTTGCTTTATTGACTATCGTGTTGATGTGTGGGTTCCAGGAGAGGTTATTTGATATGTCTATGCCAATGTGTGTTGCTACTGGTACTGCTCTGAGTGTTTCGTTATGTATTATGTATGGGTTATCTATGGGTGATTTCGATCTAGTGATGTGCATTATTTCGCATTTGGAGGGGTTGAAAGTCATTTGTCAAGATTGTGCCCAGTCGATTAGTCTGTCAAGGTCGTGCTGTAGGTTGTCTTGGTCGGTGTGATTATTGATTTTTCGGTAGAGCATTGAGTCGTCGGCGAAAAATTTGAGGGAGGTTCCTGGAGATATGTGGGTGGGCATGTCATTTATATAGAGAAGGAAGAGGAGGGGGCCAAGAACAGTATCCTGTGTGACTCCAGAGCTCACGTGTGTACCTGACCCGACTTGCACCCTTCTACCAGCACTTCTTGAGTTCTATTGGTAAGAAAAAATGTAATCTAATGGTGGGTGCTGGCTCTAATTCCGTAGTGGTCTAATTTGTGGCGGAGTCGATTATGGGGGGACAGTGTCGAAAGCCTTAGAGAAATCTAGTAGTAGAAGGTCAATTTCGTGATCTTTTGTAAATTACGTGGATCAGGCGCTAACATGTCAAACGAGCAAAAACTGCATGTGCTTGTAAGAACACCTACAGAGTGGGTAACATGTCACACATTCAGTCGCCGTCAGCCGGGAGATTATCTACAGCATATCACCTTGTCACCTTGTGCCACCAAATCAAGTCCGACATATAGCGACTCTCCTGCACAGTCTCCGTCAATCTCACCTGTCTCGTGTTGTCTAACAGAGTTGTAACGTCGTGCACCTTGTTCTGGGTCGACACCGTTTCCTCTGTCCCTTAATCATTCCAAGCGTGATTATTTTACTGACGTGATGTTCACATGGCATGACTAGAAAAAAAAGTAGTTTTAATAGAACTAGAGTCGATTTTAATGGATCCATTACATGTGATATTTGATATCGAGTTGTCCGTCCTTTGTTTGATCATTAATATTCGGCGCCAGTACCACATTTCAAATGCTTGGATCTGTCGATCGACTTTTGTTGTGGTCAAGGTTTCATATGCGTACATTGTCACCAGGAAGAGCATGGTTTGTACGATTCTAGTTTTTGTCGCAATCGATATAATCTCTCTTTTGAGATTGTGTTCATACTTGTTAATTTCAGGAGTGCGTTTTCGTATATCCAATGCCAGTACGATCTGTCTCGTGCTTGAAACGTTTCGTTGCATTCCGACAGTTTGGGCAGAAAAGTTATTTTTATGTGATAGAAATATATTCAATACTGTCAATAGAAGTAAATACTAAAATGTGTAGATCTTACCAGATGAAATGAGCTTGGAACTGCGATTTAGTGCGTTGTTTGTTTGTCCGTTAGCAAAGTGAGTAATTTGGCTAAATAAACTGTTTTAATATCGTAGATGTTCACTGATACACAAGTCCTCGAAAGACAAGTGCTGTATTTAACGAAAGCAAAACAATCTCTAACAAATGTAGCAACATAATTTATTAAGTAATATCTCTGTTCAGCAACAAGGTTGTTGTGTAGTATCTGGTTGGCAATAGCGTCCGCAGCTGCTGCTCGCAATTCTCGGCGACTCACAGGCTACACTCGAGTGTTTACATTATGATTTTTGACAAATGATTTCAAATTTACATTTTCGTGTACATATACCTTTCTTATTGATAATAATTTATAATTAAGAATACATATGACAATAGCTCATACAGGTCATGTCAGCTAACCCAAATGAACAATCGCATGACACCAAGAACACACACAAGACACGTCCAACATTCGTACATGTTCTTGTGAATATCGTAACATAATGTCCTCACGGTACTGCTAACAAACAATTCGAATACACGTTTCGCTGTAGCTGGTTTAGTGAGTGTTCAGTACAGTGACTAGGCATACGTCGAACAACCTATCTATATGTACAACGTTATTTTTCAAACCCAATTATCAACAATGTTTGCTAGCATCAAATTAACTTTAAGAGCATGCATTCTAATTGTATTTACTTTATCATGGACTAATGTATAACATTTATGTTAACTCAATCAAATAAATTATATTAAATAGTGTAATTAATAGTAATTATGTCAAAAAATGTACAGGTTCATTCAAAATGTTTTCTATATGATACCTTGAGCAATATTTCGTACATGTAACTTAATTAACACATACACACGCATAAACGCATAAAATACTTCCCGAAATTCCTTCCAAACTAAATAACGCAAACATTATAACTCCAGATCGTGCAAATAGAGCAGCGGAAATAGACGCAGCCTGTTGAGCGCCAGTCTAAACTATTGCAAACGTAACCCTTTTGTCCCAGCGACTGTCAATTGCTGCGTCCCGTGTGTATTGTATAAAACACTCCATCCACGCGTGTTTATCCTGAGATGTCCACATAAGAGTAACAAAACGCAAATAGTTCGGGAATTATGTACAAGCGCAGACACCGCAATTCACAACCTTAATCTATTCTAGTAGTGTCTCCCCATCTGTAATTTGTTAATATAGAAATATCCGATTAATATTCATAGGTAAATGTAAACATACATAGATAGATATGCGTGAATTCTGTGTTGGTTTGCCATTTCATTAAAATGTTAATTTAATATATATATATATATATATATATATATATATATAACGTTAAATAAATAAATAAACCGTTAAACTATGCACATGTAACTGATGCAAATATGTATAGGTAACATAAAAAATACAACGTTCGCCGCAAAGAACAGTTATATACCGTAAACAATTTGGGTTTTTTCAATTATAAAACTCTTTCATTGTGTATTTATTTGCTTTTTTTAATTTTATTTTTTATTGAACTCTGCACACACATTTCTCTTCATGTGATCACGGACTTATATGCACTTATGTGCATATAAGTCCGTGGTGTGATAATAAAGTTCTAGTGTAATTGTAGAGAACTGTTAGCGCAAGTTCGGTTACATTTTCCGTTTTCCGCCTATGATTTCAATTTCTTATTGCATACATATTATTATAATGTTAGTATTTTATGTACATTAAATTGTAAAATGTAGCGTGCGTAAAACTTTTAACAAAACCGTAAACTTGTGTACAGTATAAAATATATAACATTGCCAACGACTGTTTGAATGTCAAACTGTCAAAGAAGCTGACGCAGTGTGATTTCTGCGAGCTTTGCATGAAACAATATTGCAGAGAAAATAGCTCCTTACTAAAGGCATGTCTTACGACGTTTTCGATAGGGTTAAACGGAAAACGCAATGATTGAATTGCCGAGCTAGCATGTGGTCAATATTTTACAAGAGTTCTACTTTATCGGTTGCATTAGATCGTAGAACGAGAATTGTTAAGTATAAGCCACCCTTCTCAACTCTTTTCCGTTATAACTGATCCTTCTTCAGCACTTAGAGTTGTACACCATACATGTCAGTGCTTACGGATTAAAACAACGTTAGTACAAAACTAAACCACGCCAACGCTTCTCTATCTTAAGATTTATCTTTTCTTCTTCGCAGTGTATGAACGCCACGACCTCTGTATGACCTCTGCCGCCAGCTTCGACTTCCGGATGCGTGCAACGCGCTCGTTCTGCTCACGCGCAGTGTTCATGTATGTCACTTCCCGTTCGTCTTCTCGCAGAGCTTTGATCCGCGGCACGAACTTGTCGACGTCGATGTCCGGCTTTGGTTTTCCGGCCGCTAGATGTCGTTTCCACACCCCTGACGGACCGTCCGTACTCTCGTCCTCCACTACTTCCGGTTTCCGGCGTTCCACCAGGGATGCGTCGTCGAAGCTGTGCGCTGTCAAAAAATCGTACTTTATCTTAAACCAGCAGTAGGATAATTTATTGTACTCCAAACAGTCCTTACTATCTTATCGAAACAACGTCAGAATACAGGTAGTGCGGCAATATGACAAGTAACTGGGTTATATTCGAAATAATAAAACTTGTTTGCGAATTGTTTTTATACATTTTCCTACATGTTCAGCTCCAGATTATTGACAAGGAAATCCAACTTATTTTATTGTATCTACCATTACAACATATTACAACCATTTAATTGTATCGACCATTACACAATATTACAACTATTGCAGACACGTCATAAGTAACATTTATAAATATTTAACTGCATGGTTAACATCACCGAAGGCACGGTGGTATTCTAGATATCCTATAATACTCGATTCAGTTGTCAAATTTTCATAATAATTCGTTTTCTTACCGGCAATACAGATGTCGTTTGTTAGAACATTAGTTGCACTGATGAAACCATCTTGGTAGGATAGATGAAATATCTACGGAAAAGTATTAGTCATGTTGATAAGAACTAAATTACCCCTACTTACGCGGTGTGTTGACGATACCTCCTGCTGACGCGTACGAAGACATTCCCTGCAAGTATGCGGCCACTTTCTCGCTAACTGTCGTTTCCTGTAACCAAACGGTGTTTGTATAAATAAATGGCGTTTTCTGACCACATGTTGTTAAGCCAGGATACGGTAAGATGAATGGATTTAAAAAAATACGTAATGCAAACATTAAAATGTCACGAACAGTAGGACAATCTTGCTCATGTTCTTGTACGCATGCGCCATAACTACAATTTCCGTTCACTTGGAAGCAGCATATAAAGCAACAAATATCAAAAATGACGTCCAAGGTGGCATACATGTTTTGTTAATAATTGAAGAAAGAAATCATAAGCAGTTCGCTTCTTTCCTGCTTATTGTTGATTGTTTGTCTACCATGATCTGTGTGTATATTTCTTGTGGTTGTATTCAATATTGTTTTATTTACAATAAAGCAATTATGTTAAAAAATCAACAAAACGCCTGCCATTAAAACACGAAACACAGCACGGGAAGTACGTGCCACGCTGTTACAGTTAATCATATATATTCTTCGTTAATATAATTATAATTACCTTTATATTTGGCTTCCACGTCGAGTGACTTGCGTAATAACCTTGTCTGGACGCAGGTGTTCCAACGCTGTCGCGTCTGAACGTTCTAGACGCGAAAGGTGACTGGTAAGCTCTTCCGCGTCCGATAGCAGCCCGACTTTTCCTTATAATAGGGGGTTTCGTGCGTCTCGCAAACCTGTCGTACTGTTCATGGGATATAGTTACAGGTTTACTGCCCGGGTCAGCGCCAAGCATGCTTTGCAAAGTGGAGTCAAACGTCGCTGGTCGCGTTGCTGTCTTGGTAGCCTCGTCGCCATTCTGCTCGTGAATGCTGTTGGTCGCGGGGCCAGTAAAGGAACTGGCGTGGTCAAACGTACTGTTAGATGGCGCCTCGTGCTCAGTTGTCCTGTAGTACCTATCATCTTTGTCTCCGTGATTGTCAACAGCAAAACCATTTGTGCTGCTACGTACTGGCATTCTGCCGTGACCGTTTGTCTGGCGAGTAAACGAATTGTGTGTGTCAAACGTTTTGTCGTCACACTCTCTGTGGCTGATCTGTTCGCAGTCGTTCAGGTCAGCAGTGTTACTAGAGTACCTTTGTTCGGGTCTAGAAGTGGCAAACATAAACGTATTGTTACTGCTACCTAAAGAGTCATGGTGGCTGTTTAGCCGTTGTCTTGTCCTCCTACTGTCGGAATGGCCCCCGTTCACGGCTGGACGATCCTTCCTCGTGCTCAACACAGACGGAAGCTCCTCATACCCGGCTTCCTTTATTGGCGAGCTGCTACGTCGTGGGGACGATATGTGATGTGTTGCCGTAAATGCTGCCTTGTCCACATCCATATTTGTTGGATAGCTATTTTCGCTTGAATAAGCATCGTCCCACCTCTTTGAGGAGTCCACTTTTGAAGGAGGATTCTGTGTCCACTGCTCAATCAGCTGGCTGGAAGCGGCAGAGCCTGGTCGACTCTGACTGTATTTTTGAAGAAAGGACACGCCTCCTGTAGAATTCAAAGATGTTTGTGGATCATCATCCTGTTTCACAGAATCTCTGGTTTGAGTTGTAGCGCTTTCGTCTTGTGCAAAGCGTGAAATTAGTTTTGCGACCGTACCACTGCTCACGTAACCATTCTGATGAGCACTTCCAGTTGGGTCTCGGCGTGAGGCAGCCGATGCAACCCTCTTGTTACCTGAGTCTGCAGAAGACTGTCGACGCATGACGTTACTCGTTGCAGGGTAAGCACCTGAATGCTGCTGGTCAGTACTTTCATACGAGTCGTAATGGGGTCTTTGTATCTCATCTGCCAAATTCGTGTTGCTCTTATCAGGATACTCTTCCGCGGACCGGTGCCATGGAACCTTGGGTAGTACTCTGAAAGAGTCGTCATGATAAAATAATTATATTTGCCCAGATATCATCTGCTAATAGCGATTATGTAAATTAGTACATTTATTGAAAATCCCCTATTCTGTTTAAGTTATAGAAAACAATAAGCAGTGAACACAAGACAGGGAACATATGAGTAATCATAAGAAATATAATTTATATCTGGTAAGGTATTATGTCTACGTCTCCCTTTGCCCAAATTATAAATATATATGAAATATAGAAATTATTTCTTATAATCTTCCTTTCAAGAACTAATAAATTGATTCATGATTTTATTTTAGTATTTATTTTTCTGATATTGAATAACACTTGAATGACATTTATTTATTTTGGCCTATGCTGCAAAAATTGAGTAAATAAATGTCAGCATACAAAAACAACATAAATAAATGTCAGAATTCGGCTAGGCAGCATACGTCAAGTCCAATGACATCTTCAAGAGACAAGTCTACAACTCATGCATACTTCTAGCAATGACATACGGCACAAAATATGGGCACTCACCAGTCAGGCAAAGAACAAACTAGCAGCCGCACAAAAAAGATGGAAAGAAGTTAAACATAACATACTGGGACAGAAAAACAAATATCTGGGTATGAGAAAAGACAAGTTGTGATTGAACAAGTCAAAAGACGGAAGTTGACCTGGGCAGAGAATACGAGACAGCCGATGGACATCGCATCATCACAATGGGAAACGATCTACAGGAAGATCGACGAGACGATGGAGAGACAACTAGAAGAGTTCTGGAAGGTCACTCTCTGGCAGAGGACAGCGCAAGACATGGAAACAGCATGCTGAGGCCATGTCCAAACACAGGACACTATGGCTGCACAATTATGGTGACGACAATGATTTATTTTGTGTAACATTACATACTATTGTGAAGTGTCTGTTTTCTATAAAGCTATGAAACTGTGGATGCAGAAGCATAGTATTTCTGTTGGTTCATTTAAAATCACGACGTGGTCACCATCATGAAATAAAGCTATTGCAATGACCACTATATGTACTGCAGTTTACCTGTGTGTTCCAGTGGTCACTGTTGTAGTGTTACCCAACTTGGCTTGTCGCAGTTTCTCCTTGAATGCAAGCAGTTTCTGTCTGGTTGCAGACTCCTTGACCTGAATCTGTTGACTAAGTGTAACGACGCACTGCTTCTCCATGGTTGCCTTCATCTGAAGACAACACAAGCAGTAGGCAATGGTGCTACTCTAGCTGATAACTGACACATGACAGAAGAACTGTAATTGTTGCTTAATGTGGGTTATAATGGAGTATTCTAAAAGTGTATAAATGTTCACTGTAACACTAGGATAACCATTGATAAAAATGTGAAGGTGTAGACAAATCTCAAAACATCCCAACACCTCCAAATTGTTGGTTAATGCTAACTAGCGTCAAAATGCATTATTATTCATTACTGTATTGTATGTATACAGTGTATGTTTATGTACAGTATATATATATATATATATATATATATATATATATATATATATATATATATATATATATTCATGACAGCAAATGTGTAGCAGGTCAAAGAAATCTTGCATTCTTAGTCTACATTAATACATTACCTGATCTTGCAAAGATTCGCATGACGCATTCTGGACAGAGCAGATTGGACGAACATTTTGTTGCAAGAATTTTTTACGAGATTTGAATTCTGCTAGTCTATTTTTATATGTATCTCTCTCCATTTTTTTAATGTGTTAATTTCCATATTGCTGCATTTTAGATATTTATACGTTAAGGAAGGATGACTATATGCGTACTTGACCTGCAAAAACAGAATATTTAAATGGCTGGCTTTACATTCCTAATGAGCAAATAACCTTTACAGAAACGGGTAGACAATACACCTCTGGCTGAACAATTGTACTGACGATGTCAAAATCATTTCTGACGTCAGATTAGTTCCCACCTTTTCCTGGCGCTTGTCTTGACTATGAAGAACATCCAGCACATGAGTGGTGTTCACCTTGCCACTCCGACTCACAAACTGTGGGTATTTCTCTTCCAGTTTTATTGTGGGTGGCGTCGACTCTATTGTCTTTCTTGCATCTGCTGCTGAGCGACTAACACCATCCATTTTCACCTTCAGACTTTGGATTTCATTAGCCACCATCTGGAGTCGTTTTTCCATCTTCACCTGAGGAGGCAAGAAATATGTGACTGAACAATATAACCATCATAATATTATGTATGAAAGCACGATGTATGTTTGTTATATATATTATAAACATATACTGTGCTGAATACTTAAAGAAATACGTCAAAGTTTCACTCCCACCAAACTGCAATTCATAAGCACGAAATACTGTATGCAAATCGAACGTTGCATCAATATATTGGTCAAATTGCAAAAACATCCAATTTGTAAAAAAAAAACTGCTGCTTGCATTTTTATTTCCTGACACATTCTAACTGTAATTTGACATGTTCCCATTAAATGTTTATACACTGTATATATATATATATATATATATATATATATATATATATATATATATTTATTGATATGTTATTGTATATACGCACTATGTGACTCAACCACCAGAACACACCTATTTGACATGAAATGTACATAGCATGTTGAAAATGGTGAATAAAGGTTTATTATTATAATATTAACATTATTTAAAGTAACCGCCATGCACGTCTGGTTAACCTATCAGCAGTGGAAGTAATACCTGTCTTCTAAAGAGCTGTTTCTCCACTAGTTTCTCCTGCTGCACGATGTCACTGTTGACGCTGTATCTGCTGAGTTCTTGTATCTTCAACTGCTGTTCAGAAACCAGCTTCTTTGTCTCGTCAACTTTGGCACTGCCGCCACATGCCAAGGAACACAAACACAACATAACCAGGACATTACTGAAGGATTGCTTCAATGTCAACATAAGATCACGTAGAAGTGTATAACATCACCAAGTTATAATTTAATCAACACAAGGCTAAGACATACAATTTTCAATAGCTATATAATCATGTATAGGGATGTGTGGTCCACCATTTGTTGTACATTTGCTATACCATAAAAATACATAGTATTTTTAAGTAATTTCTCATGTTATAAATAACAATTAGTTCACAGAGGAAGGCTGAGTTGTAGCCAAAATAAAAAATAAACTCTGCCCCAATTTGTACCACCTAACATGAATCATATAGAGATGTTCATCTAAACATATGGCATAGTGTCCGAAATTTACAAACAATATCTGCATATTATGTATATCAAATATATGTATGTATACAGAAACATGTATGTATGTAATGTATACAGTTGTGTAATCAAACTCTCACACAATCTCCGCGTGAATCAGCCGCATTTGTTGCAGTTTGATGACGTTTTGTGCCTGCACCAGACTGAGTTGTTGTTCTTGCATGCCTGCCTTTGCCTTTGTGACTTTCGAGTCGAGTTTCCTGATCATGTCTTCTTTCTTGCGCTCATACGGTGATTTGTATGGCTCCTTCATTGATGGTGCTGTGTGTCACAGTGTCGCAGCAATAAAAACACAGGTCACGATTGGTTCAATACAATACAAACGACACACTGCTGTTGCACTGTGATTTATCTGTAATGCATATTATTGTCAACATTGTACAGCATCTAAAAATGTAGTAATTTAAAAGCACATGCTTAAGAAATATTAACATTTATCTTATATAATTTGTTTTTAATTTAATGGTATCATGTGCACCCCAATCTAACTTCTAATAAGTTACTTGTGAGTAAAACAATACTAACACATTCTTGTATTCCTGCACGCACGACATCTTATCATTAAAACTGTCTTCTTTATCCCATCTCAAATACTGTGATATATCATATTTATCTAATGATATCTTGCACCCAGAATTCATTTCGTCATAATATATAATAGTTCTGCAACAATTTTTGTTTTTGCATCAGAATTGAGATTGACAATCTTTGGTGTTCAAGACTGACAATCTTTAACATTAAATATACCAATGTCAATTTTTTTTATTTCCTGCCTTAATAGTCAATCATTCTAGATAACGATTATACTTTTGATGTATGCCAAAACTTATCTCTATAATTCATTAGATAAGATATCATTAGTGGTAATAGCATGTGTACCTTGTCGTTCCGCTGATTTGAGCGGTGTGCTCTGTCGCAATGGTGCTGTGCCTCTATTGTCTGTTCTCAGAACAACTGGTTTATCTGCAGACCGTGGCCGCGATGCTGTTGTTGTGGCTGCAGTATGTGATGTCTGGTTGACTTGAAATTTCCATTCCCTGGCCCCCGTACGCAATGGCACACTTATTGGCTGCATCAACATCTTGGGGGCTGAAGACACTCGTCTCCCTGACTGTTGTAGTACTGCCTGGTTCGTTCCAGTCCTGTGTGAGTCAACAAATGCACAGCCACAGCGCCAATGTGTAATAATTCAAATTTAATAATTATTGCACTATTTGAATTTATAAATAGGGATGTGAAATCTGATAATTTGGTATGTAACGTGTGATGCATACATCAAAAAGTGTCTTCCTTGAAAACAGTACAGGTGACAAGGAAAATAAAAGCTCAACCACTTGTAGTACCAGTATTTTGACACATAGTGTGAGAAATTTTAATCCGAACATATGTACCTTATCACACAAACATGCTAACCACCAGACACCACCAGATCAGCTAAAACTTAACAAAGCCAACATCTAAACAAAGACAAACATGCCACCTGGACAACACCAACATAGACATATCAAAAGTCAACCAACTGTTAAAGGTTATTTAGCTCATCCACAGGTATGTGCCAAGATTCCGTATCACAATTTAAAACCAACACCAACCAGCCAGCCTGTCTAGAGGGACTACACACCTGTCTACAATGACCGTTGGTATCTCCATGCCAACACTGCTGGGTGTGGTGTTTGTATCTTCTGTGCCAGCAGGCTTACTGGACATGACGGATGCTGGTGTGGAACCTGCTCTTCCGGCCAGTTGCTGAGACTGGTCTTTCCTCGAGTAATGCTCCAGTATGACCACCTTGAGAATACGCAGACATTCCCGCAGTCTGCCCACAGTGTGGGCTCCTACATCACCAAGGGACTGCCACGTGAACTGTAGTCTCAACGACCACCAGTACAAGGCAACAACAGACCAAGTGTGTACATGCTTGTGTCTGTGTAATGTGTGTGTGTGTGTGTGCCGTGTGTGTGCCATGTGTGTGCCATGTGT
This sequence comes from Ridgeia piscesae, assembly GCA_025642075.2. Lineage (NCBI taxonomy): Eukaryota > Metazoa > Annelida > Polychaeta > Sabellida > Siboglinidae > Ridgeia > Ridgeia piscesae. The sequence continues at coordinate 205,830 of JAODUO010000270.1, forward strand.
GTGCCATGTGTGTGCCATGTGTGTGCCATGTGTGTGTGCCGTGTATGTGCCGTGTGTGTCGTGTGTGTGATGTGTGTGTGTGTGTCGTGTGTGTCGTGTGTGTGCCGTGTGTGTGCCATGTGTGTGCCGTGTGTGTGCCGTGTGTGTGTGCCTTGTGTGTGTGTGTGTGTGTGTGTGTGTGTGTGTGTGTGTGTGTGTGTGTGTGTGTGTGTGTGTCGTGTGTGTGTGTGTGTGTGTGTGTGTGTGTGTGTGTGTGTGTGTGTGTGTGTGTGTGTGTGTGCCGTGTGTGTGTGCCTGTGTGTGTGTGTGTGTGTGTGTGTGTGCGTGTGTGTGTCCGTGTGTGTGTGCCGTGTGTGTGTTTGCCGTGTGTGCATGTGTGTGCCGTGTGTGTGTGCCTGTGTGTGTGCCGTGTGTGTGCCTGTGTGTGTGTGTGCCGGTGTGTGTGTGCCGTGTGTGTGTGCCGTGTGTGTGTGCCATGTGTGTGTGCCATGTGTGTGCCATGTGTGTGTGCCATGTGTCTGCCATGTGTGTGCCTTGTGTGTGCCGTTTGTGTGCCGTGTGTGTGCCAAGTGTGTGTGCCATGTGTGTGCCATGTGTGTGTGCCATGTGTGTGTGCCATGTGTGTGCCGTATGTGTGCCGTATGTGTGCCGTGTGTGTGCCGTGTGTGTGCCGTGTGTTGTGCCATGTGTGTGCCATGTGTGTGCCACGTGTGTGCCAAGTGTGTGCCATGTGTGTGCCATGGTGTGTGCCATGTGTGTGTCACATGTGTCACAAAGTGGCTAGATGAGGGATCACCAGTAGATATAATCTACTTAGATTTTAAAAAAGCCTTTGACAAAGTGCCACCCCCAAGACTATACGATAAACCCCAAAGTGTCCATGGGTTATGCACGCAAACATGGCATCTATATAACCAACAACTGACCTACATAAGCACAACATAGTTTCTAAACCAAAAAGCTAACAAAAATAAACTAAACACTGTACAATGTGCCTGGATACAAACTATACACCTAGATACAAATCAACACAAATAAGTACAAGATGTACTTACCTCAGAACAAGTAGCCTCGGGGTAGATCATAAAAAAAACTACAGATCAACTAGGGATCTACATATCCACAACAACTGCACATTACAAACTGCAATTGAAGACAGTCATGACAAATTATCACAGATTATTCCACTGTGACACAACTGTGCTAAGAATTGCTACTTCATGATAGCGAAGTGTGTACTCGGTGTTGAATATGTTTGTTCCACCATCTACCTGCCAGGATGGGGTCCCTGAGACGTCCACTGAGGTACCCCTGCATGATCTTGGCACATTCCACCTTGTCTTCCGCAGTCAGCCTCACGTCCAGCACGTTGTTCCCCCAGTGCATGTCAGACGACTGGTTCTGTGACATTAAGTACAAGAACATAGTCAACTGTGAGGGATCACACTTTACTCACACATTGCATTTTAATATATTGCATTAATTAATGTATTTTTACATGTGTGATGTAGTTTCCTTCGACCACCGTCACAAGTCTGGTTTCATATGCACAAATCCATCACGTCAGTTAAATAGTGACAGACGAAAGATGTTTGATGTTTCTTCAAGTCAGGAAATAGCTGCATAGTCCTTATTTACCAACTTCATTCTTCATTCATAATCAGTATTCTCTCAAAGATCAAATGTATTTCCTATCTTTTATATAATGTTTACAGACAGGTGTTACAAATTGTCAATAACATTACCGCAGTGAAGTTTCATGCATCATTTTAAATACTGGAAGTTAGACAGACTTACATTTCCTGATTGTAGCAGAGATATCTGCATCTCCAGTTCAGCCACTCTCTTTCGCAGCCTCCGAATCATTGACTTATCATCAACTTCTTCATTTTTTCTGGATATTATTATCAATCATTGTTATCATGCAAGAATGCACACACAAACACAAACACAAAAACAAACGTAAATTAAGCTACACAACACATAAACACACATTATCAACAAATAAAACACTTTTGGTAGTTATCTGTATAGAACTGTGAATTTAACAAATATATTTAATTTACCAAATTAACTACTAACTGAACAGGAACTATGACGACAGTGAATACATTTAATCTTAGTTACATCAGAGATACTCAGCCAGAATACTGACACAAATTTTAGTAGTGATATTATATGATCATATCTCTCTCTAACACTATACAAATGATTAACATGATACAGTTCTCATATATACATGTATATGGGTTTCCTCTGCACCTACCGGACAATGTTTTTGATGCAGGCGACTCGTTGTGCGAAGCGACACGTGGACAGCGTCTCAGAGAGATTGTCTGTCTCCAATGACATGGTGGCAATCATGGCCGTCTGACAGTTGCCACCTTCACACATATAACGTCTTAAGTTAGAGGCATGCACACAACCCCGGACACTAGTCGGTAAATATGTAATGCGAACCATAAACAGTGACACAAACAAAGCATTACCAGCAAAAAATATGCAAAAAAGGAACAATTATTGCAGGAATTATAAAAAAGAAAATGGATGAGAATAAACCTGGTGACCTTACCAAGTTTCAAGGTCACTATTGTGAAACAATGAAAACCATCATCGCAGGCTGAAACAGTCCTGAAGACCATATGTATTGTTATTATATGCCACATTTATAACAATGTTTTGATCCAGACATGGGAAACCAATTATGAAATAAAATCGACAACAAGAAAATGTAAATCGATCTAGATACATGCATACAGATTTAGTATACCATGTTTCAATGGTATAAAAAACAGTGCACTGTTATAAAACTGAACAAATTCCTACTGTAATTGTGCATGCAGAAGGAATAGACAGATTATGCATAAGTATCAGCCATGCATTTCCATGCAAAACAGAACCTGCATGCACACCAGGTAGATGAATAATAACAATGATAAGTCAGATAAAATATGAGTGCGAGAAATATGTCAAAACATATACCTCATGTGATAATTCCCGCACAAACTGTATTAAAAAGAACACAGACCTCAACTGTTTAACAAAGAAGTTCTGCCATTAATAATTATATAAAATCTACATGAATCACCTTTATATTAAAACTTTACCAATAGTGAATTTTAGAAGAAAGAAACCTGTAATTTTTTTTTTTGCCATTATCTATAATTACAAGTATTTTAGCTTCTTGCTACTAGAATATGAAGACACATCTTATAATAGTAACATTGTATTTATACTAACATTATAGCATTTTACTTTGCCAGAAACATGTGGTTAATAAGACTGGTGAACATGAGCATTCAATATATTATAAATTATACAATTTATACTGTGGACATTACAAGTGAAACAAACATGTAAATATCTCCTATTTGGTCCTAACCTTTGTCTGTGTTTGAGATCTGTGTAAGATATAAACGTGTGCCTTTAAAACTACAATATAATGGCAATGAAGTTAATTATCTGGGAACATTTACATTTTATTAACTACTGAAACATAACATAAATATCTGGAAACAATACCTACACACCCTGATGAATCACACAGTGATGATATTTAGTTAGTCAAATGGAAAGGGCAAATAACAACAAGTCAAGCATGACCAAAACTTACCCAGGCTGTCTCGCAGGACCATTGTTAGAAGCGAATTTCTGTAAGGCACATATTTCCCAGAATGCACCTCCCTATTGCTGGCAGCACTGGATGGTCGGGATCCATTCATCCACCTGGGAACGTAAAGGGATCAAACTTATGTTGTAGGTTAATGTCTATACCTGGTAAATATACATATTTTTACAGAAGTTTGACAACATAATGTGCTATTGCTACCCCATTCTTGAATACCATGTTTCTTTCATAACTAAAACACAAACTTTCTGCATTTTACTTTAGTTTTATCAGCATTGTAATCCATCCATCCGTGTGTATATAACACAATATCGTACTCAAATTATAATATTTTATGCAGCCCTAAGATGGCCACTCACCCGTTGACCAGGCCTGGTCCAGGGCTCTTGGGTCTACTTAGTGAGTTTGTGTCTTGTTGAAGGGCAATGATCACGCCCTCTAGGTAATGCAGGGAGAGGTTGATGAACTTCGCCTCAGTCAAACTTCGTCCGTTGGTTCCACTCTTTGCCACCCTCTCTGACCCCGCAAGGTCAACCAGATGCA